>JANAVB010031619.1:2191864-2589371 GCA_029216955.1 Iris pallida
TATATATATATATATATATATATATATATATATATATATATATATATATATATATATATATATATTCGCGTGTCAAACAAATTCTTTAGGTAGGAAATTATCTTTTACTAAGACAAATTTTTAATATATTGTAATACACAACACTAATAATTTTATTATAAATAATAAAATTTTAGTGATACTACTATCCATATCCTATAATAGAAAAAATATATATATAAACAATATAATGATAATACTAATAACAATAAATATAATAATAATAATAATAATAATAATAATAATAATAATAATAATAATAATAATTAATATAATAACTACTGTAACTCTTCTCCCCACCTCCTAAATTGACAGAAGTGAGAGAGAAACGAAGAAGGGAGAAAATGGAGCTTACAGCGACGGTTCCGGCCGGGTGGCCGGCGGGCAGACGTCGGAGTTTGGGGATCCGTACAAGGCTCGGCGGGGCGCACGGAGTCGCGTGTTGGATCTCCGGTACGGTCGCCGGAGAACGGCATGGGGCGATGGTAGATGGAGCGAGAGGCGGATGAGCGCGGTCGACCGGTAGCTCCACAGGAAGGCACAGTGGGTCGCAGAGGGGCTGGGTCTGGGAGGAAGGGACGGCAGTTTCCGATGTTTTCGTGCAGTCGGCTCAGCGCTACCGAGGTGCTGGGCGGTGGGCGGCGAGGCCAAGCGCGGAGGGGCGGCGTCTGGTGGCCGGATGGGCATGGAGAAGAGGGAAGCTCGTGGCAGCGACGGCGGCTTTCCAGCACGCGACGACGATCGGAAACCCTGGCGGAGGCTGGAGGTCAGGTTAGGGTTCTCCCTCTTCCTTCGTTTCCTAGATGAATGTGTTACGAATTACTGTTGGTCGGTCGAAAAAATTTGTTGGGGCGGTGGCCGGCATGTTTATGGAGGGATGTGGATGACGGGTTTCTGGCGAAGGCGATAGGTGTTGTTGGTTTGTGGGGGGTAGCAGCGACTAGGGGTTCGGTGGTGGTTGCGTGATGATGGCGACGGGAGAACGGGGATGGGCACGGCGAAGGCGGGGTTGCCGCGGGTTTTGGTGATGAGGAGAGGAGGAGGTGCTAGCGTTGTACGGCCTGGCCGGTGAAATTTGGGATCTCGATGGTTGCAGGGGTAGTGGTGCTAGGTGGTCGGGGTGGCTTAGGGTAGCTACTGTGGCAGATGGTGGTTGCGACGGTGGAAGGATGGTATTGTGTCCTGCGAGACACGGGATAATAAAAAAAGATGGTGTCCGGTGTGTCGGACACGGGGAGGAGATCTGTATTTATAATGGGGAAATATAGTGGAGAAATATAGTGGATGGGAGGCACAGACACGGTGCACAATCTGTGGATGGAAAAAATTATGGAGGAGTACCTGCCTATTTATAGGATGTGGGAATTCCCATTTGGATAGGGACTAGGATTTGTTTAAATCCCCAATAGATAAATCACTAATTAATTTAAACTGATTTTAAAAATAATTCAATCCAAATCAAATCAATTCTAGATAAATTATATCCTTAATTTAAAATATTTCTAAACAAAGTTAATAAAATCTTTTCCAATTTAAATTACCATAATTAATCAAATATTAAATCAAACTATTTTAAAAAATGCATTTTTATAAATAATATAAAATAATAATAAATTAATTTTGAAAATCAACAATATATATATACATGAATAAATTTCATGTACTTTGTATGCAAACAAAATATTTACATAATTCATGATTTTTCTAAATTACTACTAAATAAAATTGTCTTTCAAAAGTAAAAGTAAAGGTTTTGGTAGTTATCGTGGTATGCCGTTTTGATAGAAAGTACTTGCTCATACCAATAACAAAATATCGGTTTCTATATATATAAACTATAATCAAATATTTTGTATATGAATAAATAAATATTTCAAATTTACGTATTTTATGCATTCGCACTCGATGTACGATACAAAAATAAATCCATATCATAATAAATAAATTTTAAAATCATAGTGAAAATTTAGGGGGTTTACATCCTACCTAACTTAAAAGAATTTCGTCCTCGAAATTTAGGAAAAATTAGGGTAGGCAGGACGAAGGGGATGGAAAGAGTTTATTCGAATAGATTTACGAGATCTTCTTGGGACGAGAATGCAAACAAAATATTCGTCGAGGAGGCAAGCGACATTCCGATGACAATATGTCATTTGATCGACTAGAACAAAAATTCGATGGTTTCAATTTAGATTACGATCATGTATATGACAACCAATCAATGACTAAGCTCAATCAATCTTAATATTAACCTAAAAAAAAGGCAACCTCATAAGTAGGCAATAAACTCCTTAATCCCTTAATATCATCAATATTCACTTATCATAAATCGTTCTTCCCAAGATTTCTTTCGTACTACGCCCCCTTAAAAATTAAACAAAACGAATATGATTATAAATGTACTCCAACTTCCTCTATCTCGTCATAGAATAGTCTCAAATTTTGAATCCCATAATCTCCATTATACCAGCTCACTTATATATCTTCCCAAGTTAAAATTCCAAAATCTTCAACCAATTTGGCCCACGTAAAAGTTAAAATCTTCTTTCTACAATTTGTATTTATTGGTTAATGTACAATACATCCATAGATTCCAAGATAAATGTCCGTCTGCAATGTTCGATAAATCTCGAAACTAACGATATATATCTTCATAACTCAATCTTCTATCATCATAATTGAAAATTTTCTATAATATTTATTAGTTTGTCTCAAAAATTTCTTCTTCAACAATTTCAGTTTCTTGATGGTAGAATGAAACTCATCTTAACTTCTTATTCATAATCATTTTAGAACTTAATCAAAATATAAAGGTTTCCTTCTTCATCAATTACTTATCCTTGAAAACTAGTATTATCATAACATTACACGTTATCGAAGGCAACGTCAATATTGTCTTTAAAAAATTTGCATCCATAATTTAATTTATAATTTGGATCTTAACCACCCAAGCTTTTAGAAAATTCCACTCGATATGTAGTTACCTCAAAACAAATTTGAATTTCGCGAAGTCTATTTATCCTTGAGTGTTTCATCAAAACATAATATATCATTCCTTACTTCATTGATTCGAATTTATTGCACATTTCTATTTATGTCCCACCTATAGCTCATAATCTTGTAATTATCTTAACCAACTACATTATTTATCCATGATGTGGGGTTCTCCAATCTAGCTTCTACTAACTCAAGATTGTCATGATCAAATTTTATTTCGCATAAGGGAATCATACAAGGAACAAGGTGGCGTAAACAATGGAGAAATCATAGTGAAGTATGAGAAAACAATTTAATTGGAAGGGAGAAAAGTAAGTGTTGCTAATATTGCATGAAGAGTAAAAGGTGTTATGGGTCTAAGTAAATCAAGATAATACAAGAAAATAAAATGACAAGGTTTAAGCAGTCAAGATAAAAATACAAGGTTAAGCATTTAACGGATTTAGTAGATCGTAATCGGGCCAAAGAATTGAGTTGTGATTGAGTCCAAATATATAGTCAAAAGTATATCAGTACCATGGTAGGGATTATGGTTCAGTCTTTATGGCCCGAAAGTCGTACAATAAAAATAGAGTACAAGGGAACGTATTTTAGTGGAACATGATATACCTACGTGAAGGTGAGCTCGTCTAGGTCTTGCATGTGAAATTTGTTGGAAGAAAAAGTCTAGTGTTGTGCTCCAAATATTGAAGTCACGATAGGGAACGCCAAATGATCAAAATAGAAAGTGGGTTTTCATAAGGTACTAATTAATGCACAAAAATAAAAGGTTAAAGCACAAAATAAAGATAATTTATGAAATCTCCTAGATCAAGTTAAGATAAGTTAGAGACGCAGTTTCTAGAGAGAAAAATAGTCTCATAGATAAGGGTATGGTCAAGGGGATGGTTCTAATCATTCCTAAGTTTCAACAATTAGATGTCACGAATAAAGATCTAGATTTTGAGGGAAGGTCGGGTAAGTCAAAGATATGTTTATCGGTTTGGTCGATGACTAACTATACTTGTGTATATGCAATATCATAGTCATAGGTGGCATGTCAATCTAATGTGGAATACTTCTATCTCACTAGGGTGACCTTACTTGCTTCTTGGCCCTCTACTAATATATGATCTAATCTAAAATTTCAAGTTCCTTGTAAGTTTCTCAATAAACTTTCCAAGATACTCCACCAAGATTTTCCAATCATCTTAGGCTGTCAACTTTAATCAAAATTTTAAATCTCTAGTCAATCTCGAAACAACCCTTGTATATCGCAACTTGAATAATAACCCTTTTTTTCCAAATCTTAAACTCAACATTTAATAAGTTTATCTATCGAAATTCATACTACAAAATGGAACGTTTAAATTACTTCCGAATTTTAATTCTATATCCTTCAAATGCGTATATCTAGCTCCCAATAAGTCACATCTACTCTACAAAAGTGATTTTTTTTCACCAAAATTTAAATATCTATAATCAAGGCTTTAAGCTCGAAATCTAAATATCTTTATATATCATAGATCATATGAGCAAATTTTAAATATTAAATTTTTTTTTCCTTCAAAGTCGATTACATATCTTCCAAAAATATCTCAAACAACATTTTTACCATTATCTCTTCAAGCTCAAAATTAAATACTTATAATTCGTAAATCGTAGAATCAATTTAAAACCTCAAGCTCTCTAATAAACCGTAAATCATAAACCCTCCATATTCTCTAGTCGTTACAAAATCATAACTTATAATTTAAAACACTTTAATAAATTCGAGATAAACTTTTAACATATTCAATCCAAACTTGAACTTAATCGTAAATCATGTGTCATAATTTAAAGATGTTTTCCAAATCGGTTTCATATCCCAATAAATTATAAACTATTTCATAATTTCCAAAAAATCATAAATCATAAATTTGTTTTCTCGATCTAGCTATTCTCTTGTGGATACCGCCATATAATAGCAAAATAAAGTTCCAACTATCCTTTGGAGGCGGTAATACGCTACTACCCAACTTGAAATTAACTAATCCTTAAAATCATATTTCTAGAAAAATAATGCCTTTATAACTCAAACAAAATTCTCAATGCATATTAATTGTCAATGCAATCCATCTAGCCATGTGTTTAACCTATGGGCATATACTAGTGTAGTCATCTTTACTAAACATGAAACTAAGAATTTACGGTAGAAGGAGTCAAGCAAGATGCAAATCAAGAAGGTCGAACGAGAGTTCGAAATTTGAAGTCAAGAAAGAAAGTCAAGTAGGTGGATGAGATTCTAAACTCTAATCCTATATTGCAGGCCCGTTCGGTACAGTTATATAACCGAAACGGCAAACTTGACCTGCATGGGCCACCACAAAAACATGTAACGTCCCAGTCCCAAAATAGAAGGACTAGAACGTAATCATGCCAGCTGTATACATACGAAGCATATGGACCCTCGTATATATACATAAGCTGTAAAATGCAGTAACCAAGGTACTAAATCTCATCCACAAAGATAAATATGATATAAAAGCAACTTTGAATTTGTCATGTATACAATCGTTGGGCGGAGACAAATCCACTACCGACCAATTTAAATAAGCAAGAGTTATACAAGAAAAATGATTTGGTCGAGCGAAGCGAAGACGATCGAAGTGCAATCATCCTCGAAAAAATAGTGACGATCATGGCCACGGCTAGAACACCTGCGAAAGACAAGAACACACACCTAGCGAGATAACCAGGTCCTCAGAGGGACGTAACAAGATACAATAAATATGCCATATAAATACTGAATATAAAATATGCCACAATCAAAGAAAGTGACAAGACACAATAAGGTAATCTAACTATACTAAAGTGAACATGCAGTTGAGAACAAACTTTTTGTCGCATGAGCCCTGACTGTAAATGGGATCTGGTATAGTCCCCACTTGGGCACCAGTGACCTAAGCGCATGACGTTAAAAAAGGACAGTGGCCAACATGAGAGGCTCATACCCGTATCTCCAGCGGAGCTTCCGGGTTACAAGGGAAGTGCAATCGAAGCCCATACAACAAGGAAATGTTCTCCCCACCCAATGTACCTATCATGTCGTATCCACGACCATGTAATACTACTAACTGTCAAGTCTTCTAACATACAACTGTTGACAGTTAGACCTAACGCACGTCCTGCACGCATCAGTGATCAGCCAACACGCAAGTCCGTAGACTATATGCTACATATAACTCACACATCTCGTGGCACAACAGTGTCAAAGTTTATGCAATGCACTAAGCTAGTGGTAGTCCCTTAACTCTAAGTCCATATGTAATCAAAGGGTAAATAACAAGGTACAACTAATATCACTGAGCGGGCAGTAAATCAAGAACTGGAAATAAATGAACAGTGATATGTAATAAAAATGCAAACTGAATATAAACAGTATAATGGCAAGGTATCTTATCTGGTGTGTCGCTTGATGTGGTGCGATACTCTGACAAGCCATGTCTGTCCAGTGGCCATGTTCGATGCAGCATGGCCCGAATTCACGTGAAAATATGAATGGATAGTTAGTCATGCTAAGGGTGTTTAAGCAAGGAAAAATATTTATATGTAAATTCTTGAAAATACTTTGTATATATATATTAAATTTGAAATTAGTCAATTATACATTTAGATGAATACTTGAAAATATCGAAATTCATTTTTAGGCTCATATATATATATATATATATATATATATTTTTATATATATATATATATATATATATATATATATATATATATATATATATATATATATATTGTAGAAAGCAACTTTTCGTTAGTTAAAATATTTTAGAAAAAATGTTTGAAAAGCAAAAATGGTTTTGGTCAAAAATTATTCGCGTGTCAAACAAATTCTTTAGGTAGGAAATTATCTTTTGCTAAGACAAATTTTTAATATATTGTAATGCACAACACTAATAATTTTATTATAAATAATAAAATTTTAGTGATACTACTATCCATATCCTATAATAGAAAATATATATATATAAACAGTATAATGATAATACTAATAACAATAAATATAATAACAATAATAATAATAATAATAATAATAATCAATATAATAACTACTGTAACTCTTCTCCCCCCCAAAATTGACAGAAGTGAGAGAGAAACGAAAAATGAGGAAAATGGTGCTTACAGCGGCGGTTCCGACCGGGTGGCCGGCGGGCAGACGCCGGTGGCGCCGGAGTTCGGGGATCCGTACAAGGCTCGGCGGGGCGTGCGGAGTCACACGGTGGATCTTCGGTGCGTTCGTCGGAGAACAGCATAGGGCGATGGTAGATGGAGCGAGAGGCGGATGAGCGCGGTCGGCCGGCAGCTCCACAGGAAGGCGCGGTGGGTCGCAGAGGAGCTGGGTCTGGGAGGAAGGGACGGCGGTTTCTGACATTTCTGCGCGGTCGGCTCAGCGCTACCGCGGTGCTGGGCGGTGGACGGCGAGGCCAAGCGCGGAGGGGCGGCGTCTGGTGGCCGGATGGGCGTGGAGAAGAGGGAAGCTCGTGGCAACGGCGACGGCTTGCCAGCACGCGACGACGGTCAGGAACCCTGGCGAAGGCTGGAGGTCAGGTTAGGGTTCTCCCTCTTCCTTCGTTTTTTAGATGAATGTGTTACGGATTACTGTGGGTCGGTCAGAAAAAGTTTGTTGGGGCGGTGGCCGGCGTGTTTATGGAGGGATTTGGATGACGGGTTTCTGGCGAAGGCGATAGGTGTTGTTGGTTTGTGGGGGCAGCAGCGGCGAGGGGTTCGATGGTGGTTGTGTGATAATGGCGATGGGAGATCGGGGATGGGCACGATGAAGGCGGGGCTACCGCGGGTTTTGGTGATGAAGAGAGGAGGAGGTGCTGGCGTTGTACGGCCTGGCCGGTGAAATTTGGGATCTCGATGGTTGCGAGGGTAGTGGTGCTAGGTGGTCGGGGTGGCTTCGGGTAGCTACAGTGGCAGATGGTGGTTACGACGATGGAAGGATGGTATTGTGTCCTGCGAGACATGGGATAATGAAAAGAGATGGTGTCCGGTGTGTCAGACACGGGGAGGAGATCTGTATTTGTAATGGGGAAATATAGTGGATGGGAGGCACAGACACGGTGCACAATCTGTGGATGGAAAAAATTATGGAGGAGTACCTGCCTATTTATAGGATATGGAAATTCCCATTTGGATAGGGACTAGGATTTGTTTAAATCCCCAATAGATAAATCACTAATTAATTTAAACTGATTTAAAAAATAATTCAATCCAAATCAAATCAATTCTAGATCAATTATATCCTTAATTTAAAATATTTCTAAACAAAGTTAATAAAATCTTTTCCAATTTAAATTACCATAATTAATCAAATATTAAATCAAACTATTTTAAAAAATACATTTTTATAAATAATATAAAATAATAATAAATTAATTTCGAAAATCAACAATATATATACATGAATAAATTTCATGTACTTTGTATGCAAACAAAATATTTACATAATTCATGGTTTTTCTAAATTACTACTAAATAAAATAGTCTTTCAAAAGTAAAAGTAAAGGTTTTGGTAGTTATCGTGGTATGCCGTTTTGATAGAAAGTACTTGCTCATACCAATAACAAAATATCGGTTTCTATATATATAAACTATAATCAAATATTTTGTATATGAATAAATAAATATTTCAAATTTACGTATTTTACGCATTCGCACTCGAAGTACGATACAAAAAAAAATCCATATCATAATAAATAAATTTTAAAATTATAGTGAAAATTTAGGGGGTTTACAGATTGAAGAGCTTTCGGCCAACCCCGGGGATATTTAGGGATTGTGATCTCTTTTTTTTTTTTTGTAATTTGCAACTCTTGCTGGGGGTGTAATCCTTTACTTTTGAATAAAGAATACATAGTTTTTTTGGTGTGTTCATTTTTGCTGTCATGAACTTGATGATTTGTGTGGACCTATTATCTTTTGCGCACCTTGGTTTTTAGGTACATATAATAAGTTCGAGAGAACCGACATGTTTGCTCAGAGGTGATGTGGACGTGGCAAATATGGGATTCAAATGATGGAATCTTCCTACTCAGAGGTGTTATGGACGTGGTAGGAATGACTCTGGGGGATACGCGGAACTACTCAGAGGTAATATGGACGTGGAAGTTCTGCGATCAATGTGCGACAACACAGGGGTTGTCCGTACGGGATGTTTCCTCAGAGGTAATGTGGACGTGGTAAACATGGTGGGGTAGCATAGTCTTACGGAGTGTAAGATCCAGCTTTGTAGGGGAACAACTCAGAGGTAATGTGGACGTGGTTGTTCTTCTGCTGGAGAATGCCACGGAACAGCTGGGTTCCGGAAGCGTAAGGAACTGTATGTGAGCCCTGATGGTTGGGTCCACAGACTCCCTTGTTGGGTGGAGATGGAAGTATATGTCTGAAAGATGTCAAGAGTAGTACTTCCTTAGGAACTTGTCGTTGATGGACATCATGAACAAGTTCCCATTGGATTTGGCGAGGCGGTAAGCACCGTTTGAGTATACCGTCTCTATGATGAAAGGTCCCACCCACTTGGGCTCGAAATTTTCTGGTGTCTTGTGAGTCAACACCATCGACCTCCTGACTGCCAGAACCAGGTCGCCTACTTGGAAAGTCCTCTGCTTGACCTTCTTGTTGAAAGCCTGTGATATACGGGCTTGATAGAGTTCGATGCGTTGTTGAGCTAGGAGACATTTTTCGTCAAGTGCCTCCAATTCTCGCAGACGACGACGTTGATTGTCTTCTTCTGTGAGTTGATTTGTGATTGCTACACGGAGTGAGGGTATCAGGATCTCGAGAGGCAGTACCGCTTCGCTCCCGTAGACCAGGAAGAATGGTGTGTTGCCCGTCGGGGTCCGTACCATTGTTCGGTAGGCCCAAAGGCATTCGTCGAGCTTTTCGTCCTAGTCGTATTTGTTGGATGACACGACCTTTTTGAGTAGCCTGACGATAGTCTTGTTGAATGCCTCGGCCAATCCGTTTGCTGTCGGATTGTAGGTGGTTGATGCCACGTTTTGGATGCGATTCTTATCACAGAATCTATTGAAAACATGGCTGATGAACAGAGGATCGTTATCATAGATAATCCTCCGAGGTACCCCGAAACGGTAGATGACATGGTGTTTGATAAAGCTGACCACCCGGGAGCTCTTTACTTCCGCCAGTGGAACTGCTTCTGCCCATTTGGAGAAGTAGTCGGTGATGGCTAGGATGAAGCGGTGTCCCTTCGATGAAGGAGGGGTGATCGGTCCTACGATGTCCATGTCCCAAGCTTCGAAGGGCCAAGAGGTGATCGCAGGATGTAGTGGTTCTGACGGTGTATGGATGAAGTCAGCGTGAAGCTGGCACGTATGGCACTTTTTAGCATAGTCGACAGCGTCGGCTGCTATGGTTGGCCAGTAGTAGCCCATGCGTCGCAGTCGATCCTGTAACTTAGGGCCAGGTTGATGGGCCCCGCAGGTTCCATCATGAGCTTCTCGAAGGGCTTCGGCTGCTTCTTCGTTGGATAAATATCGAAGGAGAAGTCCATCGTAGGAGCATCGGTACAGCATTTTAGTAGCTGTATCGTAATAGAATCGAAGGGAGCGCCTCCTGACTGAGACGGCTTCTTTCGGGTCCTTTGGAAGAATTTCGTAGACAGCAAAGTCGATGAACGGGAACCTCCAGTCTCGTACATTAACACCAGTACTTGTTGACATGGCATGGGCCATTCGTGAGCAAAGGTTATTTTTAGGACATACCAAGTCTCGACCTACTACCGTGACGTAGTGTTGAGTCCCGAGGGGTGCTGCCAATGAGGCTGCGAGGCCAGCCAGAGCGTCAGCCTCCAAATTTTGTAAACGAGTTACATGTTCGATGAAGAACTTGGTGAAGGTTGAAATGATGTTCAATGCAACTTCATGGTAAGGAACCAGATCTTCATGGTGAACTTCGTACTGTCCTTTGATCTGGTTAACGACGAGTTTTGAGTCGTCGTATGCTTCCAGATGATTCACCCCAGCTGTTGCGCCAGTTGGAGTCCCATGATGAGCGTATTGTACTCGACAACATTGTTAGAGCACGACTTCGAAAAGGAGTAGGCACGCTGGATGACCAGCGGATTGTGGGAGACTAAGACTACCCCTACTCCTGCGATGATTTGGCATTTGGGGCCTGTTCTTGAAGCGCCATCGAAAAACATCCACCAGACGGAGCTTTCTTCAGTGACGTTTGATTCTTGGACCTCATCCAGGATGTCTTTATAGAGTCTTGAGGACTCCGGGATGGGGTGTGCAGCTAAAAAGTCGGCCAGAGCCTGACCTTTAACAACTTTTTATGGAATAAACACCATGTTGTACAGCGTTAACAGGATCACCCATGTAGCTGGCCGGGAGTTTAATGACCCTGGCTTCGTCATGAGAACCCTGAGTGGATTGACTCGGGAGATGACATGAATTGTCTGGCCCAAAACATAATGGCGAGTCTTCTGGATGGCAAATACCAAAGCTAAATACTCTTTTTCAACGGGGTTATACCGGTGTTCGGCCCCGATCAGTATTCTACTGAGGTAGTAGATAGCTTGCTCATAGCCTGTATCGATGTTCTGAGCAAGTAGAGCGCCGAGGGAATGATCTATGGTACGGACGTAGAGGAGAAATGGTTTACCGACGATGGGTGCCACCAGGACTGGCGGGCTCGTCAAGTAAGCCTTGATATCGTCGAAAGCTTTTTGACATTCCTCTGTCCAAACGTAAGAGACTCCCTTCTTCATGAGCTGGGTGAAGGGTTGACATTTCCCGGAAAGGTTTGCTATAAACCTCCAGATGTATGCCAGACGCCCTTGCAGGCCTCGAAGTTCTCGGAGGTTATTCGGAGGGTCCATGTCAAGGATAGCTTTGGTCTTCTCGGGATCGACATGAATGCCTTTTACCGTGATAATGAAGCCCAAGAGCTTTCCGCTAGAAACCCCAAGGAAGGATTTAGCGGGGTTCATCTTGAGTTGATGCGCTTGCATGAGATCGAAGACTGTCTTAAGGTCTTGTAGGTGATCTCCTTTGAGACGGCTCTTGACTGCGATGTCATCAACATAGCATTCGACTGTCTTACGAAGATGCTGACGGAAGATGGTGCTCATAGCTCGTTGGTATGTCGTACCGGCATTTTTCAAGCCGAAGGACATCACTGTGTAGCAGAAGACCCCCTTCGGAGTCCTGGATGACGTGTGTTTTACGTCATCGGGGAACATCTTGATCTGGTTGTAGCCCGAATACCCGTCCATGAAGGACATGCGTTCGAAGCCACATGTGTTGTCGATCATCACGTCGGTGATTGGAAGCAAGAATTCATCCTTCGAGCAAGCAGTGTTTAGATCCCTGAAGTCGATATAGACTCGTATCTTCTCATTCTTTTTGGTGACAGGGATGACGTTGGCCACCCAATCCGGGTGTTGTTCTTCGCAGATAAACCCGCTGGTCAGGAGTTTGTCTACTTCCTGATCGATAGCGTTCATGATGTCAGGATGAAAACATCGCTGTTGTTGCTTTATAGGCTTGGCATCAGGTAAGATGTTAAGCCTATGCATCACGATCTGGGGATCAAGTCCCGGCATATCTTCGTAGCTCCAGGCGAAGACATCGATATATTCTTCAGCCAGCTGGATTAAAGATTCTTGATTTTCTCCTTTTAGGCTTTTGCTGATGAAGATGGATTTGGAGGAAGATCCATCCCCAAGGTCGATCTGCTCGACGTCATCTTCGGTAGGGGGTTCGCGTAATTCAAAACGAGACTCCCACTGTTCTCTTAGGCATTGAGCCCAGGGTTCTTCTTTGAAGAATTCTGGCGTTTGGTCTTCGCCTTCATCTTCTTGAGATTATGCAGATGTCATGTTAGCTGATAGCACTTTCTTGAAGACTTTGCCGATACGGGTATCGGAATCCCAAGTTGATGTTTCGGACGAGTGAGAATGTTCTAGTTCTTCTGCCTCCAAACTCTCTGGAGTTGACGACGGTGTGACATAGCCCACCCCCCGTCTAGTTCGATGATAGTAGTCCTGCAGCTTTTCTTTAGGTGTTGGAAGCCGGAGAGGAAGACGTCGACCTTTGCCGTAGTTCAGGCCTTTGTTGCTTTTTAGGTTGTAACCCATCTTTTGGATGAGGTACTTTGCCTCCGTGTACCGATAGACTTGTATTCTGCCGGTATCTGGTTCTTGCTCGAGTGGCGGAAGGTCTTGATGACGCTCGACTTTGCCGAAGATGATGGATTCTTTGTCTCGATTCCGCGGTAGGACTACAAAACGGACCCCTTGGGACGGGACTACTCGATTTACATGATGGACGGTCGTTATTTGTATTTGCAACGACCGTGGAGCGTTATCTAATGTATACATGGCATTCCAATGTGGAAGACTAGAATAATTAAAAGACACTCTATTATTGATGAAACACGAGATTTTGTCCCGCGGGATTACATTGTCCAGAGAGGGTGCATCTACAACAGCAGAGATATATTCCCCTAGCTCTTCATCTGTGAGTACTGGGGCTGGATTGGGAGAGTTCACCACAATTTTGATCTTGGGGTCCGAGAGGGCTATGTGGGCCTTCTCTGGCAGCTTGGATAAGACAGATGATTGCGGCGACTTGCCCTTAAGACGCACCTTCAGTGGTGCCTCAACTGCGCCTTCGGTGATTGGTGCCTTCCCCTGTAGTTTTGCCACAAGGGAAGCCGATGTTTGAGACGGCTTTCCCTTAAGCCGTATCTTCAAGGGAGCTTCAGTAGGTGTTCTACCTGGAGCAGTTGGTGCTTTTCCAGGTAGCTTGATGTTCATGGGAGGCAACGTTTGAGGCGGCTTCCCTTTGAGTTGAATTTTTAAAGGAGCGTCGAGAATCATCTCTGGCTCCATGTCGGGCGCTGCTGCCGTTTCTACTTCATCGTCAGCATCATTGGCTTCCTCCTCGTCAGGTGACTTGTACAAGGTGGAATCAGTGAAGTAGGCTTCAACCCCCTTGAAAGGGTCAATGTCCGCGAACTCCGTCCGGATGATGTCATTGGTGGACACATATTTCATACATTGGTAGAGTTTGGATGGTACCACCATATACTCATGCAGCCACGGACGACCCAATAGGAGGTTGTAGTTGACATCGGCATCCACGACATAGGAAGTCACCTCGGTTCTGAGGTTACCGATATGACACTTTAGCCGAATTTTGCTCAGCGGCTCGCTTTTGCTAGCATTGAAGCCACTGATTGTTGTGTTGGAAGGCGCCAATCGGTACATTGGGATCCCCAGTGTTGAGAGCAGCGTCTTCGGAATGATGCGGAGGGAAGACCCCGGATCGATCTGAATCCGTTTTACCTTGACGGAACCGATATACCCTGTATAATACAGCGGCTTGTTGTGTCGGTTGTGCTTGAGCAGCATGTCTTGTTGGGTGAAGTTTATGTTGGGGATAACTTCATCCGCACAATGACAGTGCGCACATGTAGTCGGAGTATCATCAGGCTGCTTGACCTGACTGATGAAGGACTCAGCATCCTTCAAGGCTTCACAAAGAGCTTCACGAGTGTCCTTGGAAAGACGAAGGAGCTCAAACAGAGATAGACGGGCAGGAGTACTAGCAAGTTGTGCCAGTATGTCGAAGTGGTGGGGCTTGGCTAGCCCTGAAGCATTCTCCTTTCGCAGAGGCTTATCGAAGCGGGCCTCTACATGCTTCTGCTTATTGGCTGTTGGGGGCTTAGATGGGCCCTCTTCCTGGGCAGCAGGGACGATGCAAGAAGGTACCACCTCGACGGCAGCTTCGTCAGGTTGGGCGTTCTGATGTAAACGAGTCTGTACAGGAAGTGCCTCTTCTGCGGAGGAAGAGACCATACGGCAAGACTTGATCTTCCTGCCTTTAGTTTGGAAGGCATAGCGTACCTCCGGTTGAGTAACCTCGGAGACGAGATCAGGGTGAACCCACATGACCTCTCCCCGAGATATGGTGAGTGGGATGAGTCCACTCACGTTATCACGAGTAGGTGGTAAGTTAACCACCTCCATTGTCGCCTTGGTGATGGGGACGACGCCATCTTGTGTTGTGGTTGGCGGCAAGGTGCCAAATTGAAGTGACACCAGGTTGGCCGAGACCGTTTTCTCCTCGTAGTCGACGAAGATAACATCCGTATTGATCATACGCAGGATGTAGTTTTTGAGGACTTAGCAGTCCTTAGTTGGATGTCCGACAAACCGATGGTAGTGACAGTACCTCGGATTGTCCACTTTCCCAACCTCGTCGGGACACTTTGGGTCTGGCAATTTGATCTTGTCACCCTGCTTCAGTATCTCAAAGAGTTGCAGGGTGTCTTCATCGTTGAAAGAATAAACCTCCTTTGGCCTTGATGTAAGTGGAGGCTTCTGAGTGGGTGCTGATGCACCCTTGGAGGCACTGACAGTCAACGCCTATTTCCCCTTCGTCTCTTGTCCGGGGTTGTTGGCTGTAGGCTGTTTCCCCTTGTCCTCAAAGGCAGGGAAACTAACTCCCAGAAGGCGAGCATTGGACGCCTTCTTTTCTGCTGCTTCGGCTTCGATAATGAAGGAACTCCAGTCGGGAGGAGGAGTAGAGTTGAGCCAGAGTTTGACTGCAGGCAGCATGTTCAAGCTGCAGGAGGAGAGGAGTGCATGTTCTGGCATGCCCGGGGGCAGTCAGAAGCAGGCCTGTCAGAAGCGTTCGATGAATACTCGAACTGTTTCCTTCTCTTTCTGGCGTATCTCTATGAGGGACGCCATTGTCATGTCCTTTCCGCCGTTGTAGAAATGGTCGAAGAAAAGATGCGTTAAGTCATCGAAGGAAGATATAGAGTTATCGGGGAGGTTGCAGTACCAGTCGTACGCCACTTCTTTCAGTGCCCCGACAAATATGCTGGTGAGTAGTACGTCCTCCTTCGGGAGATGTCCTATTTGGGACTGGAAGTACGTCAGATAGCGACACGGAGAGTCCTTTCCATCAAACAACGTCAATGTTTGTGGTTTATACTTAGGAGGATAAACCACTTTGTTCCATTTGAGGGGATAAGGTTGGGGAATCCCCATCTTCTGGCGCTCTTCTTGTCTGTTCTTGGACTCAAAGTGCTCGTGCAAGTCCCTGATCATCTCCACCACGTCTTCCATGGTGCTGGGAGTCGGGGAAGGTGGTACAGCCTGGAGTTGAGCATTTGATGGCTCCAACGTCCGAGGTGCTTCGCGGCGATCCGTATCCAAGGATACCCGTTGAAGGGGTACACTTGATTCTCCATTGGCCCCGGGATCAGGACCAGTAGACGATGCCCTGGCCAAAGCTGGCCGTATCTTAAACACTGCTTGAGTTAGTGTTTGCATGGAGGCAAAGAGGGTTTTGAGTCCTCCCTCCAAGGTATCCATACGCTGGACGAGGTCTGCTGGCGGCGCATCCGGCTTGGTATCACCCCCAGTCATGCATACTGTCATGACACGGCTGGAGTCGGATGGATCAGTTGAGGCTTCACTCTCGGCCTCGCTCTCTTGTAGGGGAGTTGCCTCTCCTGGAGCTTCGTCCTGGCTACGCCCAGCTATGTTTTGGAGGACACCCTCATCTTCGGGGGAAGTATTCGCGATACCCCCAGTTCTGTCTTGGAGGACTTCTTCGTCTTCGAGACGTAGGTCCACAGGGGCTAGACTACCCCCAGCTACGTCCGGGACGCTGACTTCATCTCCAGGATGAAGATCCACACCAGCTGTGCTCTGGAGGACATCTTCGTCTTCAGAAGGAGGATCAACAAGGGCTTGACTACCCCCAGCTTCCTCTAAGATGTTCTTTCTCCCCCGAGTGCCTTCAAACACTTCGGAGGACGGGACATTTGTCTTGGTTTTCCTCGGCTGGCTCTTGGACGAGGACGAGGAATTGCCAGTCGCCCTTAGGACTGAGGAGGAGTTAGAGATTACGTTACATGAAGCAACCTTTAGTTCTGGCTCCTCTTTTATTGACACCTTCTTCCCGATGCAACGTCGGAGGGGTGTTGATGATTACAGTCACTAGAACATCGACTGTCTTGGTGGAACTGCTGCCTTGCAATAGCAGTTGATGGTGACTACAGCACAGTTGTGCCCTGTGAGGGGCGCATTGTGCTTGTCAGTCGACTGTTTGTGAGTGATCATGTTACGTAGATCGTTGGAGGAGAGTGCCACCTTCGCACCCCTATCAGGTGCATGGCAAGGCCAAGCGCCGGGGTGGTCAAGTGAATGCTGCGCCCCCTGATCCAACACCAAACAGGCGTTCAGATCAGTAGTGGGGGAACAACATTTACAGTGAATTGAACGAACCTCAGACGCACAACCAGTGGAGGCACGGGAGTTCAAGACCACAGGGTTTGCCTTGCTCGACTTGGTTGCGAACACAACAGATGCACCCAAGTGAGACAAGGACTTTGAAGGTCGACTCATTTCCGGCACAGAAGCACCCGAGTCGACCTTATACAACTTACCATCAGCAGCACGCATGATTGTGAGCGCATACTTCTGATTTGCTGTCGGCATAGCACGTTTGAGGCACATGGCCCGTGCTGCCTTGGACTTCTTCGTACCAGCCCGTTGGGGTGCATAGTACTCAAAATCAAAATTGTCCTCGCTACTACAGCGAGTGAGTCTGTCAAAGACAGAGACCTTCTGTGGCGCATCACAGGTGATACGCAGGGCATTAGCTGTGCCCCTGCTCCATCGACGCATCTTCCTCGCCTGAGAGGGAGATGGTTGCGGGATGTGGTCAGTCGCACGTTTCCCCGAGAAATGTGCTGCACCAGTGGGTGCATCTTGGTTGCTGAGGATGTCAGCAGGAAGAGAAGACTGCATTGGCGCATCCCCTTCGGTGGTGGTGCCAGAGGCGTCGACCTTGCGCACCCTGACTTGGCGAGTCTTCTTCGGCTTTGGCAGCCGCTTCGAAGGACTCGCACTACCTTCAGAGATGAACTTCTCATACGCCTGTTGATTGAGGCGTACGACTAGCGTCTTGTGGAAGGAGCCCCCCTTCACGTCGTCGGATTGCGACCCAGCTTTCTCGGTGGAGGAAAAAGAGGTCCCCAGCAGAGTCGTCAGCTTGTTTGCCATTAAAATCTTTTGATTGCAAATTTCAATTACAAATAGAACAGTGTTATAATGTAGGACTTAGACGTAGTCCTAGGAGTACACTTTTGTTTATCTGAGTCCCTTGTGCCGATGGAGCGAGTGGTAATGCGTTGACACCGTTGACGATCTGACGACGGTTTTCGGTTCTCTGAAGGTCTGAGTTGCTCTGGGTGCTGGAGCTTGCGGAGAGGAAGAAGACGTTGAGTGTCTGTATCTGCCTCTCTCTATATGTATGTTGGTGGTTGTGCGATGTGTGTCTATCCATCTGGAAGAAGGAAATGATCCCTCTATTTATATCTTGCAGGCTGGCTGCTCATGCGTGTATGTAGGATGCGCCTGTATGCGGAGACGCCACGTGGTGGTTGCTGATGGAGGCGCATGGATGATGCGCTCTGATTGAGGAGTTGAACCCTTCTTATTGCTGTTGTGGGCTGCGACAGAGCTGACACGTAGCAAGGGAGAGGATCTTTCAGTTGCTGAGATCTTGGGTGATTAGCACCCTTTCATAGGCTGAATCAAGTCAAAGGACGCATGTCGTAGGTCCGTGGCTCGAAGATCTCATATTTGGTGGGGAGTGATCTGATAGGATGCGCCTGGGATTGGGCGCATGAGGAGACTTTGGCTCGTAACCTTTAGGAGTCACGAACCAGTCGGGGCGCACGGCTTTTGAGGCGCATGCGGGGCTTCAGTAGTGACTTTACTTCTGTCTTTAGGGATCAGAGAAAAGTCTGAGGTGCACGGCTTTTGAGGTGCATGCAGAGATTTGGGCACATGGCTGCGGAGGCGCATGCGAGATGGTTGGGCGGCCACGTGGCTTGTAACCGCCGAAGGAAGGTAATGATGATGCTGACGTCGGCGACGCTTCATTTTCTGAAAAAGTTGTCAACTGTTCAGTCCTCGGGGAACGTGCTGCCAACTCTGTCAGACTTCAGCATTTAATGTTCTTTGACAGGAGATAGGATGTTGAGTGGGCGCATCGATCGGCGTTCTACTGGGCGCATGGGGATGCATGGGGGCGTATCCTCGTATGGCGCTTGGTGCTGATAGGCGCATCAGTATGATGCGCGGTCTGGCCGGCGCATCCTTTTGCATGATACGTTTTTATGGGCCCGGCTGTTACGTTCTTCGAGTGCTTTAAATAGCCGTTCTTGACTTGGCTGAATTCGAAGCGTCAGGTTCATCACCATTTAATGCAAATTCATTGCACAGGATTCGTAGAGCCAGCCACTTGGCGCATGGGTTTGATTTGCCCGGCCTATAAATAGTGGCATGGAGAGAGTTTGCTTCTCATTCTCTCACGTCCTCCCGAAATGAATTTGTTTGCTCGAGCACATTCTGTTGATGAGATGCTCCAGAGGGTGAAGATGCGACGCATTGTCTTCATTGATGCACTTGAAGGTGACTATTACATCCAAAAGTCAGAGTCAAGGGCTTCTGAGGCAAACGGAAGGTGCCTGTTGCATCCAAAGATCGGGACGCTCGAGCCTCGTCTCCGTTATGCTGGAAGAGCCGCATATCAAAATTGCGGTGCTCCGATCATCTTCCTTGGGCTTTGGGAGAGCTCCTCCTCCCGCTAGAGTGGGTGTTGCCCATTCTGGTTGGGCCGAAAGCTGCTCCTTTAGCCGTAGGTTGATTTGCGGTGCTCTTCTCTTCCTTGGTTTGAAGAGTCACGACCCGGTCCCAATTACTTGGGTCGAATCGGATCATGCCCAGCTTGCACCGTTAATGAGACGGCGGCAGTAAGCTGTATCTCCATATGCAGGTAATCAACAACTCAATCTAATTTGCCACAATCTTTATTATTCGATAAATTAAAACTTGTTCAGTACAAAGTACAATCATAAAACCACCAACTGAAATAATATTGTTTTTAGACAAAACTATCAAACTGGAAAATAGCATCTAAAGAGAAGCAACATCATCATCAAGTACGCCATCCTCAGGAAGCACAGCAGGGTATAGCTCAGGGTCATAATAGCTGCTAATCAGTAACTCTGCATCCTCAAAAGGACCTAAAAATATAGTCTCCAGTCAGGAGGAAGCAAAGTACAATTCATGATATTTTAACAATTGAAATTAATAATGAAATTATGCACTTTTAAACAATTTGAAGTAAATAGTTTTCCAGCAGTTAAAAACAGTGTGATATGAATAGGCAATGAATATGACCGGATTGGGTTTGTTACAGTAATATCCTAGTAATATGGTATGGGTTATCCCCGTGTGTATGAGGGGTAAGCTAATACATTCAGTTATACTAATTGGATGTGGTCATATCCACTACACTACTCCCCCAGTCCTCAATAGTTACAGTAGTTACAGTCAATGCTCTCAAAGAGAGTTCCGTGTTGTATCGTGGTTTAAACTTGCATTAAAACAATTATTAAATAATTGTAATCTACCACAAAATGTACTTGCCTCAAATTGATTGGACTGGACGGGTCGATACGTCGGGATGGGAAATCAGGTTCTTCCTTGAAATCCTACATTCGGGAAACTTGTCTCAGAAAACCAAAGTCGCCAATGTTACCATACTAGTTACAATCTCTAGTTGTGTCCTATTCAATTTTAGTCTTTATTTAGCTAACACAACCAAAGCACGATTATTAGTGCGTTACAATTAAGAAACATCAGTTTATATTTAATTTTGAGAAAATCGTATTTATCGGTTTATTTAGAAAAACTCGATATTTTATAATTATATAAATATAAAACTAAATTTTTCCTTTTTAATGAGAAATACATGAATTTCTTATTTAAAAATTATAACTTAACTGCTAAGTGATAAAACATTTATTTTTTTTATTTTTAAAATAAAATAAATATTTATCATTTTATACTAAGTTCTCAAGACCAAAAATCGTCCAAAAAAATAAAAGAAAACAACATACAATCTAAGATATTACACTTCTCACAGTAGGAAAAACAAATGGACTTATGCCCTTTTACAGACTTTATTACATAAATTTAAATAAGAAGAAGACAATGTTAGTCTCTAAAAATCCTACAATTTAATAAATAAAACTTAATAATAAATTAATGAGTCTCAGATTTTTGGTCCAATCATCATATATAGCTAATGCCTCAACGTCCGGCAAAACCGATTTCGTTTGCACTTAGCCAGGGCCCATGGACCGGTATGGTCGTCGCCCGATAATCAAAACCAAGTTTAATAAATCTTTTGCAAAAGCCGGTTTTGGGAATTATAGATTTTATGGAAAATATTTTTCTGAAAATTTGGACAGCATTCCCTCTGTTTTCGGGATAACCCAAAACTAGGAAAAATACCAAACCAAACATCGATAACTGTCTCAAACCAGGGAACACCAATTTTCAACCAAAATAATAATAATAACCAGAACTCAAAAATAATATCGAACCCGAAAATATCCACAGCACATTTTTCGAAATTCGGAAAACCGAACTGAACTCAGAGAACCCGAAATGAATTTCGAAAATTCTAACAGAAAACTCAAAACCAAAAGAAATATTCCAAAACTCACAGAATATTTCCGAAAAGATTTCGAAAAATCCGAAAATCTCGCATACCGAATTCGTGGACCAAATCATCATAGACTAAAAAAGATGGAAACGGACAACGGAAATATACCAGAAATTGCTCGGCTAGAGCTCTCAGATGTTAAAAATGGAAGAAAACCAAATTTTCGCAGACTCGGAACGTGTCCAGCACTCGCGGACAGTAAAGAAATCCGTGGAGCAGCAGATCTGGGTCGGAGCACGCTGGCCGGGCGGGGCAGAGCCGCGCGAGGTAGCTCGGGAACGGCCGAGCGGAGTCGGGGGTCGGCGTGCACCGCTCGGGGAGAGGCGCCAAAGGCGAGCGCCGGCATCGGAATAGGGAGGAGGGCACCGTAGAGGGCTCCGACGAGGCACAGGAGGCGGCTCGGGCTCGGGTGGAGTTAGGGCACGAATTTGGGAAAAAGTTTGAGAGTGGTGATGGAGATGGTAATGGAGAAGAAGGGTTTAAATAGAGTTGGGAAAAAGGGGCTACTGGATCCGAAGGGGTGAACGGCCGGGAGAGGAAAGGTCGCCGATTTCTGGTGGTTACGGAAGGTAGGGGGTCGGCCAAACCGAGAGACTACGGTTCTCATTAGTTGAGAACCCAACAGAATGAGAGTTATAAACTCTCTCTCTCTCTCTAGTGTAATAATTAAAGGCTTTAGCCTAATGGGTTAAAGGGTTTATGGATATGTATATTAGAATGGGTTTGAATCAAATGGGCCAACTATTCCTGGACTTGGATTTTGGCCAAATGGTTTGGGCTTCTAACCAATGGGCTTGGTTTTAAGAAAAAAAAATAAAAAAACTTTACATGACATGGGCTAAATTAATTGGGCAATAAAATTATAAATGATACATGATTTTCTTTTTTTAAAAAAATAACTAAATATTTTGTAACTCTAAAATTAATTTTAAAAAAATGTTTTTGGGTTCGGGTCTGGGCCTGACAATCAAAAAGTCCAAGTTTAGTTATTTTGAAAAGAATTTTACACTTAATAATAATGATAATACTAATATTAATTTAACAACACATAATTTAAATGATAAAAATTAATTACTAGAAAATTGCGGGTTTCACAGCTCCTCCTCCAGCTAGAGGGTTGATTGCCACCCTCATTCTGCTCAATAAATGCTTCATTAGTCGAAGCATTTGATGGCGCATATGCTGACACTTCATGATGCACCTGACTGGGGCACTGAAGGGCGGCACATAACTGAGCTGCTGAAGGAATGCACATAACTGAGCTGCTGAAGGGATGCACATAACTGAGATACGCCTGGCTGAGAGCGCATGGCGAGATGCGCCTGTTTGAGAGCGTATGGCAAAATGCGCCTGTTTTGAGAGCGCATGGTGGTTGCTGCGCCTGTTTTGAGAGCGCATGGTGGTTGCTGCGCCTAGCTGTAGACTTAGGGTCTTTTCTTTGTAGAAATTTTTCTTTGTACAGCTCTTTTTAAGACATGTAATAGACTTTTATATGAAATAAAAATCTTCTTTTAATGTCTATGCTTTGCTGTGCCAAGTACTTCATCTGAGCTCCCTGGCGCATGTGATGTTAGGCGCATAGGATTTCTGGTCCTGAAATTCCATGCTTCTACACAGTTAAGCTCGTCTTGATGTCAAGCACCACTCGTGTCAATGCCTGCATGGAGGTAGAGAGAGTTTTAAGCCCCGTCTCCAGGGTATCAATACGATATAGGAGATCCGGGGCCAAAGTTTCTTCTTCTTTGTTGCGATCCCTTGTCATGTTAACAGGCATGACATGGGCTGAAGTAGATGGGACGATGGATCTTTCACTTTCAGCCTCGCTTTCTTGCAGGAAGGTCGACATCAAGGCTTCCTCTCTGAATTCCAGAGTTGGCTACCCCCAGCTGCATCTGTAACTCCACTTATCGAAATTTTGATAATATTTTATTTATTTATTAGAATTGAATGGTAATTTTTAGAATTTTATAAATAATTATTTATTACGGTAGATGACTTTAGCTATGGTTGAGTTTTGAAGTACAAGACGACTAGGAATCATGGCACAGATAGTGCAGTGGCGTGCTTTGACTAGTGTTTAGCCATGGTAGGGGAATACCGAGCCATAGGTGTGTTCTAACTAAGAAAACCAGGCCGAGTTGCGAGTTAATCCCTATAAATGATTTAATTAGTTATTTATTAATATTTTGACTTTTAGAAAATTCGGTTATACCAAACTTGTCCGGACTGGGCCCGAACCGAGCCCATGCCCGTGTTGGCTTATAGTGAGTCCTAAGACGTCCATGAAGATATACTTTGAGTGTATACTTCTACCTTGTTTTAAGTGTCTAATAAATATTTTCCTAGAATAATTGTTATATATATATATATATATATATATATATATATATATATTTTTTTTTTTTTGTTATATATATATATATATATATATATATATATATATATATATATATATATATATATATATAATCAATATCTAGTTATTTTGATTGAATATTTATCCTTGGAAATATGATAACTATTTCCTTTACATTATACTTGTGAATTTTAGGGTATTAACTATATAAATGTGTATATATAGATTTATTGTGCCTATTTAATAATTGTATATATGTTTTCATTATTATTAGAAAAATTAGTAAAATATATTTGTCTCATATATGTATTACGTATAGTAATATATATTATTTATTTGATTATTATATACATGTAAGTCAATTGTTGATAACTATATAATATATAATATTGCTATGGAGTAGCCTGGTAGCTACTCAATTTAAATATTAGTAGGAGTTGATGCTTTTATCAACATATATTATTCCAACTTGTAACCAGCTTAGAGAGTTTTGATTGAAGAAAATTCTTAAATGGATTTGCGTCCATCCATAACAAAGAACACATGGGCTTACATATTCACATGCTAGTGCCCTAAGCATGTCCTCTCTTATTTTGCTCCAAAGATTCTACTACTATTTCAAATATGGTGGTCGAGTGTTGCAACAAAACTAGTATGTTACCCAATTTGTCTTTGCTAAGTCGGTACATGATTACTAACTAACTTCTTGTTTAGTTAAATTTAAAATCCTTTTAATCCTCCTTCATGCCCTATTGGTAGGCATTAAGACCCAAGCCATTCATATTCGAATTCATATGGATTTCACCCAACCATAATATAAATTCAAATCAAAATTCTAAACCTATATTTAGTTATTTAAGCCTATCTATACTTAATTTGTGAAGGTAGTAACAAATCATAAGAGCTCCCTAGCCTATCTTGTCTCTTTATAGCTCAATCTTTATCTTATATTTATCAGCAGATTCATCGTCATCTCCTCCTCTCTCCAACAATCCCCTACTTCATATATAAATATATATATCAAAACTTCCATACCTATATATGGATATGAGATAACATAATCTTCCATTAGCCAATATTATCCTCACCATCTCTCCATAACTTACGATACACCATAGCCGAAGGCAGCCACTGCTGTGTTATAAGAGCGCGTCTTCCTGGACTGTGCAGTACGGAGAAGTCGTCGCCTCGCTCGCCAGTCCTCCGAGAGCCTGGTCCTCTGGCATGGTCGCCATTGACTACTCCGTCAACCTCACCAGGGACCACTTCGCTGACATCCAAGCAATGGCAAGCCGTGCCAGCAGCCGAATGGTCGTCGTCCCTATGCACAATCGTTTCCACCGCGTGCGGAAGCTGCACGAGCCATCGGCCGAACACTCCTGGCCATCCCCGATTAAACTGCGCCCCACCAGCCCTGATGCTGGGGCGTGCCCTGGATCGTCACGGGCCGCCGGAGGTCGCCGTGCGCACACGCACAGCGCAAAACAGAACGGCGGCAATAGCAGCTTATTACAACGAGGTACCTATATTCTCGACTGAGTTTTTATGCATCTAGTTAATCGTTTCCCGAACCATAAATTCCTATTCATAACCCACATGACCCTCTCGACTCTTCAATAATTTGCTTTCAAAGTAGTCGACTGATCTATTTAGAAAATTGATCAAAACTTTGGGGAAAAACTGTTTCGAAAATAGTTTCTAGGAATCCCAAATACCCATGTTCGTGGCCTGTTTCCAAGAAACCTGTTCAATACTTTTGTAATCGAATTAAACATACTTAAAGACAACATGTAGGGCTTCATAACCTAATTTGTAGTTACGAATTTTATCAACTATGCGCAAAGAAATTAGTTTTCAAAGTTCAAGAAAAATAGGATTAAAATAGTTTTCAAAACTTTAAAATTCACCGATTCAACGTGTGTTCCGCCAAACCGGGTGACATTGTCGTAAATCGAAAGCATCGAAAGGTGCGTATCGACTTCGCGGACGTGTGGGCTTTGACAGAATTCAAATTGGTTGCGTGTGTGCGACAAATTTGATACGTATCCATCGAAATTCACCGTATCGATCTCTGTACAAATTTCCCAATTACTTTGTGCATGTTCGTCAGATCGAGACGAAACTTGGGCCAATAGGACCGTGTCATTTTTCTGGTCCTGTATGCCAAGCTTGGTCCGATTCTGAGACAGTTGACCGGATCGCCATTTTACGGGCCCTACGATCCGATTCAACGGGTAATTTTGTGCACGGCCCACCAGAATCCACAATTGGATATACCGTTGGGTTTGTATCATCAAAATGAATTCGTAGACATATAATTTGACAACTTTAGAGATCATTGACTCTGGTACGCTTTTCGGTGCAAAATGAGTCCAACGATGGACACCGTTTTGGCCCAAAATTATTGTTTTGCCCCTGTGTCCAGAATTGGACTTAAGGACAGGCAATTCTATCTAATTTGACTATTCTAAAAATGTTAGGAATGTCTATTTCAGCTTTCGTAGACAGTTGTGAGATTTGGACTTTCTGGCTTACCAATGACGGTATATTATTGGATCTTCGCGCTACCACCAGGCAAGATACCTTGCCTCCCTCTACAGTTTAATTTCATATTTATAGTTTTCATGTTGTTATTGTATCAGATACTCTATTTGCTATAGATCTTATATGTTATCATTAGCTTCCTAGTTGACTTGATTTATCTATTTTCTATATACCATGTTCACCAGTTTATTGTCTTACTTGACTTGATAGTATAGTTATACTGGACTTGTTCACATTATAGTTCATGCTAGAGTTGTCCTTACTCGTGTCTTGACATAATTCGTACTTGGTCTCACCTGTACCCTGACTGAGTCGTGTCTTAGAACGAGTACGTGTAGTTGAACTGCTATTTCCCTGTATCGTTTTTCCTCAACCAGAGAGTCCACACTCGGGACGAGGGTTGACCGTTTGCACCAGAGAGTCCACACTCGGGACGAGAGTGTTTGACTTGATCTATTTACATCCGTGAGTCCATATTTGGGACGAGGATGTTGACCTGTTTATTTGTACTAGAGAGTCCACACTCGGGACGAAGGTGCCTTACCGTGAACTAACCAGAGAGTCCACACTCGGGACGAGGGTTAGTGATTAGTTTAAACCTGCGAGTCCACTCAGGGCGAGGGTTTGGTATTCCATTGATCTCGTGTTTACTTGTTCATCCAGCAGTTCAGTTACGTGTAGTTTTTCTTGTGTTCCAGTTCGTAGTCACCTATCAGTAGCCACTTATCGATAGTCACTTGTTAGCAGTCTTGGTCGTAGTCTCTTGCCATGTGTATGTCTCGTTCCTTGCTTATATCCTGTTTATAGTTTATGCATGATTAAACTGTAGATAGGCATGTTTTTATGTATCATGCTATGTCCCCTGAGGACCTGATGATCTCTTCAGGTTTAGCGATTGCATAGAGTTATTTAGCAGTTCCGGATGGTGGAGGTTTATGACACTCGTGGATTTCAGATGATTACGACATTGCTTGCGAGATTCAGGTATTGATATCACGTTTATTATCCAGCTCGTGATTTCCTTTCATTATCATGCGATAGCCTATTTATTGATTTAGTTTATAGACTCTTGTTATATTCTTTGGAGTCTTATCGGACATTTATGCTAGTGGACTGCCGACCATGACCCATAGTGTTCATTCATGATTACCTTACTCTTATGGATTTATGATATAGTTATGTTTTCCATGATTTGGTAGTTTACCATGCTCTTGACAGCATTTACGTATTTTGAGTTGGACTGGAGTCCACTTGATTGCGTAGCTGGCTTGCACACGTACTTGCATCCGATAAGCAGGTACGGGTCGTGACAGCATCAGTGTTAGTTCTCTGACAGATGTCCTCATCTTTGAATGAGGGATTATCATTGATGATCGGGGTCTGGCTACCCCTGGCCTGCACTGCTGATGCGGTCTTCACTTTCGATCGGGTATTCTGGAATATCCACAGCAGGAATTATTGCTTTATTCCCTCGCGGTCGGCTCTTTGATGCACTAGCCGAGGCTGGGGGGTTATTGATTTTTATATTTCTTCTGGGAGCAGGAGAATTAGAGATGATATGGCACGAGGCGACCAAGAGTTCTTCCTCGTCTTCGATTGGTACCCTCTATCTGAGACGATGTCAAATGGGTGCAGCAGGTTGTAGTCGCAAGAACACGGACTGCCTGGGTGGTGGGGCCACTGTTTTACAACAACAGTAGTTGATAGTGATTGTAGCACAAGTATGTCCCACGAGGGGTGCGTTATGCGTAGCTGTCATATATTTCGCTCTACGTTTGTGAGTAATCATGCTATGTAGATCGTACGATGAGAGATTCACATGTAATACCCCTAAAATTTTGAAATTATTTTTTATTATTTATTTGACTTAAATAGAGATTTTTGGAATTTATAAGTATTTTTAATTAAATTGATATTATTATAGAAGGCCTTATCCATGGTTTAATTTTGGAGTACACGACGACCAAGAATTTTAGCACGGAAAGTATAGTCTTGTGCCTTGACTAGTGTATTAGCCATGCTAGGGGAGACCAATCCATAGCAGTGTCCCAAGTAAAAAAATCAATCAACATTGCAACTTAACCCCTATAGACGATTTAATTATTTATTAATTAGATTATTGACTTTTTAGGAGACTCGGTTGTGTTAAACTTGTCAAACTGGACCCGAACCGAACCCGAGCCCATGTAAAGATGTTATGTGTGCAAAGACATCATGTAGACATATTTTGTATATATACAAATATTTAGTATTTATTTTTAGGGAATGACAAATATTTCCTAAATATTTGTTATACCTACGATATAGGTTTTGTTAATATTTATATGGTTTTTAGAATAATTGCACAATTTTTGGTGGACCAATAAAAATTAGAAGTAATAGCGTCACCCAATACTATACCTACTCTTAGTTTATTTTAGTTATTATTATTATTATTATTATTATTATTATTATTATTATTATTATTATTATTATTATTGTTATTATTATTATTATTATTATTGGTATATAAATATCTTTAATATTAATGAATTGTGTTATTAGAAAATAAATATTAATAGCATGTACATAATTTTTTTTATGTTAAGTCCTATACTAGAAAAATATATATATTATTAAGATTTTGGTTTATTGAATATTTATCCATATATTGATAAGTATATAAAGGGATATATGTGCATATATAGAGATATATAGATATAATACATATAGAGTTATATATAGATATAAGAAAATAAAAGAAAAAAAGGAAAAAAAAAACAAAGGAAAATTTTATTGTTCCCTTGCGGGAACAGTAAATCCCCCAACCGAGCCTATTCCAACTCGACCCCCCCCCCAAAAAAAAAAACTATATATAGAAACGGAAGAGAGAGAGAGAGAGAAGAGATCAATCAACCAAAGCCCCAAAATGGCCCTAACTCTAAACGCTGCCACCGACACGCGTGCACCCCCAGCCACCCTGTGCTTCCACGACCACCGCACGGCCGCCAAAGTCGCTTTTGAACGCCAGAAAACCCGCCTGACCGCGCAAACAGAGTGCCTTGTTTAGCCACCCCGACTTCAAGGTACCCTAGTTCGCGATCTCGTTACTTCCTGCATATGCGACCGTTTTTGAATCCGTAAAGTCCTACGCATAGTCCACATGATCGACAAGAAGATCCATCTACTAATTTTAGGGTTGATATGCATTTATTGTCGAATTACTTCTCTGAAAGTCGAGAAAAACCCACAGAACCCATGTTCTGTTTTAACAGTTTTCACCCCATATTGGAAGGCAAATATCTGCCAATCCAAATCGGTTTTTCAAAATCTAATTAAACATGGTTGAAGACAACCTATAGGACATTAGAACACTGTTTACAGTTTGATTTCATTTATGTTATAGCAAGATAAACCAGCGTGGAGTTCATAAAAAACCTATCTAAAATAGTTTAGAAAATTTTGAAAACCTGCCGATACGAGGTTCGTCCCGTCAAACTAAGCAACTTGGTTGCAACCCGTGAGCATCAAAAGACACATACGAATGTTGCAGATGTGTGGGCTTCGATAAAACTTGAATTGGTTGCGTGTGTGCGACGAATTCGAGGCGTATCCGTCAAAAATTATCGTATCGTCCTCTTGCAAACTAGCCAATTACTTTTGCACGTTCATCATCTCACAATGAAACTTATGCCAATGGACTCACACCATTTTTTTGGTCTTGTGAGCCAAGTTTGGTCTGATTCTGAGAAGGTCGACCGGAACGCTATTTTAGCAGGCCCGTAACCCGATCCATTAGGCAAATTTGTGCACGGCCCACCGAAATCCAACTTTGGACATACGGTTGGATTTGTATCATCAAACCAAACCTGTAGCCATATAGTTTGTTGACTTTAGAGAATATTGGCTCTGGCACGATTTTCGGTACAATGCGGTTCCAACGGCGGATATCGTTTTGACTGAAAATTACTGTTTTGCTCTTGTATCAAGAATTAGACTTTTGGGCAGTAAAACTTAGACATTTCTTTTATGACAAATATGTTAGTAATATTTGTTTCAATGTTCGAAGACTGTTGCAAGAGTTTGACTTTTGTGGCTCGTTGATTGACTGGATAGTCTTGGTTCTATGTGCTACCACCATGCAAGTGTACATTGCCTACTTATACAGTTTATTTTCATACATTTCTGTACTATTTTTCTAGTTATATTTCATTATTTGCTATTCATGTTCATGTTACAGCTACTTTCTTATTTTACGTGCACGTTCCTTATTTAGTCATCATATGTTAAATTCATGTTCATGTTCCTTATTTGCTATTCATGTTCATGTTATAACTATATGGTGTTTGAGACTTATCTTTTGTCTTGAGGTCAGAAGCATCCCATGGCGTTAAAATATTGAGACATCTTTATTAATTGTTATCTGTTTTACTTTTCTCTCTTTCTGCATGTTATATTTATTATACAATAGGCTTGTATATTATGTATCTTGCTAGTCCCCTGAGGACCTGGTGATCTCTCCAGGGTTAGACAGAGAGGAGGGCTATCCTGAGATATACGATTCTAGAGTCGTGACAGGTGACGTACCTTCGTAGGAGGATAAGATAGTTATATAGGACTTCTCGTGGTCATATCGATTCTATTCATAGACTTGCTATTTTATTTCCTTTATCTTCAGTGGACATGTAGTTGATTACTTTATTTCCTTTTACTGTGGTTTCGAGATGTCTTACCCGTACAGTTATTATTTCTATTTTATGTTGGACAGATCTTTTTATTAGTATTATTTTATTGGATTTGATATCTGGTGTCTTATTTTCTGTGTGGATGAGATTAGCTGTGACCTGTATTATTATTCTGGTTATTATCATGATTTATAGCTTAAGCATTTCGCTAATAGGCTTACTATAAGATTTGGCCCATTATTGAAGTGTTGTTGGCATGTACCGTATCTTGGTCCTACGTATTTTGGGACTGGAGCATTACATGTTTTTGTGGTGGCCCATACAGGTCTACGTTAATAACTTCGGTTATGTTATTGTACCAACGTGAGCCTGTGAACAGGATAGAAAAGGCCTATACGATCTCATCCACATCTTTATATTGTTTCACGTCCTTGGCCTCCATATATCGACTTCTAAATTTTATGCATCCTGTTTGAAATTTCTTCACTGACTAATAGGTTTCCTTCTATACAGATAATAGACTCACAAGACGGAAGCCTGGCACCAGTTGGCACTCCGCCTAATGCTATAGTGACCCATGCTGATGGAACTCCATCGCAACTTAGGGGCCAACCAAACCAGCAGAACGAACAGCGACCAACCTCACAGATGGATGGACGGACTTCACAGCCAACACCGGTAGCATAGCCGAGGGTTTCTTTACCTCCATAACCTCCGATGCCTTTGATGTCATTCATGTCCTTCCCAATGGGTCAGTAGATAGATGAAAAATAATTATTCTAAATGTTCCACGCAATGATGCAAGCCCAGCAGCTGATGCAACAATAAACCCAACAACAGCAGGCCATTGCACTGAGAGAGAGTATAGTGATAGCCTTGGCGCAGACGACCCCACCAGCATATCAGCCGAAGACTGGATCTATTTCTGAATTTAGGAAAATGATACCCAAACCCTTCTTTGGAGATGAGGACCCTACCAAAGTTTATGCATGGCTCACCAATATCGAGCATCAATTGGTAGCCGCTGAACTCCCCAAGGAGAAATAGATGGCAGCCGTCAGGATGCAGCTAACCGACAATGCCTATCATTGGTGGGAAGCCGAAGAGGAATGATTGGGCCCCGACGGAGCCACCTGGGAAGAATTCTCCAAACTCTTCAAGGAGATATACATACCAGCTACAGCACGAGCCGAGCTTCGAGACCGATTCATCTACTTATACAAGGCAACATGACCGTAAAATAGTACAATGTGGAGTTTTTGCGCTTGAGTCATTTTGCCCCGTACCTGATACAAACTGAAGAGCAGAAGGCGAAAAAGTTTTACGATGGACTCCTCTTTGAGATGTAGAGACTCGTAGGATCAGTAGCACCTACCTCCTACTCGACAGTTTTGACCGCAGCACGACGCCAAGAACGCATCAACAAATAGGAGGCCATCCAGAAGCGACCACAGCCAGTGACACCATCATCCAAAGCATCATCAGGAGGACCTGAAAGATGCATCATCGTATATCAACAACCAAGAGAAGCCCCATATCCAAATTCAGAACTGCCGATTTGTAAGTTTTGTGGAAGGAGAGGACATCTTCAGAGAGACTATCGCTGAAGACTAAACCAATGCTTGAATTGTAGATCCACCCAACATTTTGAACAAGACTGTCCGAATCCATGACCCGTGATGCAACTATCGCAACGACCAACTCAACCCGCAGCATAAGGAGGATATCCACATGGACCGCTTCCCGACCATGATATTTATGTTATGAGATAGTTGTGCATAATTCTACTTATGTGTGTATTCGTGGGTTCCATATATTAGAGTACCCTGTGTATACATAGAGCTGACATTTTTACGTATTTTTAGTCCTATGTATATTGGGACTGAGATATGATAGCTACTTTCCAATGATCCATACCATAGTTGCTTAAAATATGCCTAACATCCCAACTGTGTACGCAATACCCGGACGCATATACACTTAAGCATACATTAAACTCCCTACAACTGGTGAACAAGAAATCTATTATATTTCTTTAGTTTTAAGGCTATTTTACACTTATTGAGACTAAACTTGGCTCATTTAGCAACAAGTGTCACATGATTTGCATTAAGTACTTTAATCGATATACAAAATCAAAAAAATATGTCTACTCCCACTGAACTTGTGAGACACATAATCATCAACGGTGTTTATCTCAAAACCAAACAAAATAAGCACTTAGTGAAATTTGAAGTACCATTGACGAGAATCATGCTTGTTTGCCATGAAATATAAAAGGACAGAACAATTATCGGAGGACTGGACTTTTACTTCACAATACAAACTCGCTTGTACAAAGAAAGCCTAGGGACGAAAGCCTAGGTACAGCAATCTAAGTACAATTATTTATTTTAGATTTTGGGGGGTGACGATAGAGGCTCGAGAAAGCGACGGCAGCTCTGGCTTACTCCTTGGACGATCGGGTGCAACCTTGGATCTATAGAAGAACTGTTTGGCGTTGATGAAGAAATGCTCTCCTTTCGATCTCTGTATATTCTCTCTCTGGCTCTCTCTATCTCCGTCTTCTCTCTCTTCTCTTTTTTCGCAAGAGAATGGCACCCTGCTATTTATAAGAGTGGGGGCATCATTAGGGTTTGCAATGATTGCCCATTCTCAAAAGTTGGCGGCTAAGGATCAATGAATCTGGGCCGCTCATCTTGAATATAATAGACCTGGGCAATTAATGTGATTGTATCAAATCTTTGTGGATAATTAATGATGATTGACATAAATCCTCATAATTTGTTATGCCAATATCGAATTTTCTGCCACGTGTCATTGATTTGCTTGATTGCAAATGATCTGATTTGATCCCAATATTTTATTAAGATTTGTTGATGAATTTCGGTCGATTTGATGCCACGTGTCCCATTATCATGCCACGTGTCTTAACCGCGATCCATTTAGAAAATCTGAGCCTATGAGGACTGCTCTCCATTGAGCCGCATAAGGCTGGCCACGTGTCAAGGCTGCTTGGGAGTGGCCCCTGAACATTTGAACCGCATGGTGATGATCTGAGCCGCATGAGCGTAGGTGACCGCATGATGGGTGTCTTCTTCGTGAGCCGCATAGAGATAGTCCTTGTGAGCCGCATGGGGTAGCCTCTGCTTGAGCCGCATAGGGTAGTTCTCGTGAGCCGCATGGAATAGCTTCGGCCTGAGCCACATGGGGTGGTCTCTGTCTGAGCCGCATGCGACTGTCCACGTGTCAAGGACGCATGAAGGTTTCTGGGTTTCAGGGGATTGTGTCAGAGATTTCCTTTATTTTTCTAGGAGTCTGCCATTATGACGGAGTCATTATTGTATCTTTGTGTCAGAGCTGTCATTTGTCAGAGCTGTCAGCCGTCAAGACATTTAATGCAGTAAAGGACAAAGAAAAGAGCTGTTGAAGGCCACGTGGCTCCTCTCTGAGGCGTATAGAACTATTCGAGCCACATAAACGCTTGAGCCACATGGATCCCTGAGCCGTATGTGCTCTCTCAGCAGCATGGGGATCCTTAGCCGCATGGATCTTTCTTTATTCTTTTCCATGCTTCTACGAGACCCCCTTCAAAGTTTTCAATTTGCAAAATTGAAATACTTTGAATAAGGAGAATGGCTATGCATAAACTCTTCTGGCCGCATGTGATGTCCTGGCCGCATGGATGTCTCAGCCGCATGGCCTCCTCAGCCGTATTGGTCAGTTAGCTGCAGAGACTTTCTGGCCGTATAGCTTCTTGCCACGTGTGCTTGTCTTTAATTGCCTTTAATTCATTTTAGTGCCGTCTTTAGGGGAAATTCCAAGGGTCGGCTCATTAAATCTTTGGATTTTATGCCCTGGGTGAATCTTCTTTATGAGAGAGGGGGCAAAATCCGAGGAGTCGGTTTCGTCTTTTCCGAGGCGGTTATTAGTCTATGTGTCCCCCCTCTTTTGTCCTCCTATAAATAAGAGGATTTTTAAGAGAGAAAACTTCTTTACTTTCTCCTCTACTTCGAACTTTCCCTACCCCGATTGTTATCCTCTTCCTCTTCGATCACCAATGGCTCCCAAGAAGACCGTTGCGGCGAAGGATAAGAAGGCGACGTCCTCGTAGACTACAGCGGCGAAGGGTAAGAAGGCTGCTTCTACTTCGACTGCGGCCGCTTCTCCGCCAGCCGATGTGCCCGCTGTTCACCCTGACGTCTATTCCCCTATTGCTGGTAAAGACGTTATGTGAGTTAACCCTAACTGCTATGGCTACATCGCATGCTTTATGCGCGAGCCTTTATCTTCACGTGAGCCGCATGTTCGTCCTATGGCCGAGCCGCGAGCCGCATAAGAATCACCACTGTGACCGCATATGCGCTTCTCCAACGAAGTCGCATAATCTACGCTGAGCCGCATAGATTCGCACAAATTTGTCTGTCACGTGGTCCGCACGAACTTATCCGAACTCTGAGGGCCCTATGAGAGCACTGTCGTATGAACCTTCACTGAACGGAGCCGCATAAGTGTTCTTCTGAGCTTGAGCCGCATGAGGCTTCATTAAGTTGGAGCCGCATAAGTGTTCTTCTGAGCTTGAGCCGCATGAGGCTTCGTTAAGTTGGAGCCGCATAAGCTCGAAAAACACCCGCCAGTTCTTTTTGTTCGTCTTTTTAACTTATTTTCTTCTGTCTTCTTCTCAGTGAATTTGTCGGTTAATGCTGCTGGAGAACTCCTGGTAGGTCGTGTCCAAGCTGCTCTGGGCTATAGGTACGACCATATAGTTAGGCATGTGGTGGACCAGTTTTCTAGTGACGAGCCTCCGGCGAGATTGAATGCCATCAAGAACCAGCCTTTCTATTTTCTCAATGCTATGATGAACTCGGGGAAATTAGAAGGGGAATACTTGAAGCCTGCGTTCTTCTTCGGAGATGCCTTGACTGTGAAGAACAGTCAGGTTCTGGATCTGTCAGAGAACTGGAGTTTTATTTCTAACGGGATGGCGATCCGCATCCCCCAAATGGAGCGTCACTTCCCACTATCTTGGTTCAATATGCTCCCACTGGATCGGAAGATGAAGGAGTCTTTAACTCCTACCCGAAGTGGGATGTTTGTGGGAGACATCCATTATAACAACAGTATGAAGTCAGTGTGTGCGGGCAAGGTGCACACCAGTCGTTCTGTAATAGGATTGGCCCCGGGTACTTTCTTGAATGTGCCGGGTCCCAATTTTATGTTTTCTGCAGCAGACACTTTTATGAACCAACTTGCTCGGAAGGGCTCCTATTCCATTGGTAGGTTGACGCTCCCGAGTTGGATACACCCTATTCTCTCATGGACCAATCTGTCTATGTGGATCTTGCGAAAGTATAAGGCCTTTCTGTGTGAGATTGGTCTTTAACATGCTATTCGGTGCACCAGCCATGGCTTGCCCATAAATAAGAGATTATTCATATCTCTGCTGGAGATGTATAACCGTCGGACGGGAACCTTTTATACACCCATAGGGTAAATGGGGCTTGCGCTCCATGAAATACATGCGGTCTCTAAGCTTCCTTGGGGGGACGAAGCTTTTGAGGCGTACACTCCCACGAATGAGGAGTTCAAAGAGTTGGAGGGACGGTATCCAGGCTTCGTGGCTATTTATCAAGAGATATTGTGCCACTATAGCACATGTCAGATAGCCAAAAAGGACAGCAGCTCGGAAGGGAATGCTTCCCACACCAAGGACTGGGTGCGCTATCTCTTCACGATGGGTGCCTCGGGTCGAGTTACTTCCCGACGTCCTCAATCCCGAGAGGCGGTTCAAACTTTGGTGTCGCCGGCCAAGAGGGTGGCCACCACTAGTGACAGATTCGGGAGTAAAACTGACTCTTTTGTTTATTTTTATCAGGATACCCAAGAACTGTCAGAGAAGGCGCTCCTGGCAGGATTATTGATGGTATGGCTGCAAAATTGTGTAGTCTCGGGAGGAGCTGGTTCTAGTGAAAGGATCAGTCGTAATTTCATCCTTCCGGCTGTGAAGTTAGTTTCGCGAGCCAAGCTAGCTCTCCTCTTAGCCATGGTGTGCAGCATACATCGTGGCCTTCGTACTTTTACGTCCAAGGTTATCGCCCGCGATGTGACAAAAGATTTTGAACGGACTGAGCTGCCCTATCATTATCTGATGGGGTGGCTGCTGATGCATTATTCGTCTTTGATGAGACCGAGCTCTGAAGATGGCGTAACTGACAATGACGCTTTTATCTTCCATTATCGTAATAAGTCTTGGGAGTGCGAGACCATGCGCGCTTGCCGAATGGCACTGGCGAGGGCAGATATGTATAATATTTTCGTATCTGTCCTTCGTTTTACTGCTGAAGAAATAGCGGCTGTACATCTCGATGGTATTGGGCCCCCTCAGATTCTGGACGGCCAGATGCTCCGATGGCTGCGTAACATCCGCCCCGCTCATCTGGTGTATCGCAACCGCAATACTGTCTTTCTGGAGCCTTATCTGCCCAGCAGGTTTGCCCGACAGTTTGGATATAGCCAGCTTTTTCTAGACAGTCCCAGCTCTTGTCTGGGTTTTGAAGGTAGCCTTCTTGACGGCATCAGGGCTTGGCACTACTATGATACATTCCATACCCGTACCATTTTTTTGGTCCCTGCTATTAAAGCGCCGGTAGAGATTTTGTATATGGAAGCTCTGTACCATGTCATGGCGAACAAACCCCCTATCGGTTTTAACCCGGGTGCCAGTTTTATTGTCGGTACCGACCTAAAGGAGAGGTCCCAGGGGGCCAAGACGAGGAAGAAGAAGAATAGAGTCGAAGTGCCAGATTCGGACTCCACTACTGCGGATGATGAGGGCGACGAGCATGATGCAAATGATTCTCTCCTTCTATTGGAAGATGTTGGGGCGCATCAGCCGCCTGTTTTGCCAGATGAGATGGCGGCAGATCAGCCACCCGTTGCACCAGGCCTTGTACGAAAGCATAGCAGGCAAATTTCTCCTGTTGGCGGTATTCCTCGCTCCCGGAAACTGGCTGTGACCAGACACCGTAAGTTAACTATAAGGAAAGAGGCGAGGAAGTTGACCCCGTATCAGAGGTAAACAAGTCGCTACCGGTTCTTTCTTTCTTCTAGCTTTGATTTTAATCATCTTTCTTCCCTCTTGTAGGTGTCAGAAGAAGAGGAATCTCAAGTTGTCGAGGTCGTGACTCGGAATGACGGGGGCTCCGGTGAGCCTGCCTCTGAAATTGCTGAATTCTATCAAGATGATGCTGATCGAGTTGCCTCTCCCTTCGAGGTGGCTAGGACAGAGGAGCCGGCCGAATTTAACTTGGAGATCGCGGGTGAGGAGACCATGCCAGCTGCGAATGAGCTGCAGCCTCCATGCTCCTCCCCTGGTAAGATAAGCCGAATCTTAACTTACGAGGAGGCCTATCTGCTCTATTATCACATCCTTCGGGTCACGTCGATTGATTGTTGTCATTGACATGCAGGTCCTGCCTCTCCAGTGCCGATGATGGCTATTGTTGAGACAGACTCTGCCGAAGGGGTACTGGCGGAGAGGAGCGTACCCCCTCCCCTTCCGGCTCGTCTTGATGGGCCTCCCGCGGGCTCGAGTTTGGCAAGTCAGGTGATGGGACAGCCGGGGCAGGAGACGATGGTCCTTGCGTCTTCCTTTGCTCGGGCGGCTCCGAGAGTCGATCTCTCCGCCCTGCCACGTGTCCAGGCTCTTCGGGTGGCAGAGGAAGAGTTAGCCGCTATTCGCGCATCGTTCTGCTCGAAATTTGTCCCCTTGGTGGCAAGTTCTAGTACAAATCCTTCGATGTTGCCGGCCGCGCTTCCTCTGACGCCGTCCTCTACAGAGGTCCTGGACGAAGCGTTACAGGACGTGGTCGACAGCTTTTATCGTCACTTGAAAAGGGGGATAGAGGCTGCTGTGAAAAGAGGGACCTCTTTCGTCTTGGCCCAGCAATGCGCCCAGGGTCAAATTGATATCCTTAAGGCCCTTCCCGGTGGGGCAGGGGTGGCTGCACTTCTGGAGGCAAAATTACTGGAGACTGATCAGCTGGTGGCCCAGCTTCAGGTACTGCGGCAGGCTGATCTGCCTGTTGCTATAGATCAGGAGCGCGGTTTCCTCACAGCTGCTATAGAGAAGGCAAGGGCTGCTAGGGATAAAACCAGGCCGGCCATACTGAAGGACCTCCGCGATCTGTCTGATCGATATGATCAATTGAGCCACGAGAGTGAAGATGTTACGGCTGAGGAAGCGACTGCCTCTCGCGGGATCACTGACACGCGGAAGCAGATCCTTGAGCTTCAGAGGAAGTTAGCTTTCTTTGAGTCTGAGCTTAAGGCTGCCCGTATCGATAGGGGCTAATTATCCAGGAGGCTGACAGAGTTAATCAAGCTTCAGCTGAACTAGAAATTGCGCTGAAGAAGTTGGAAGACGACTGGCGAGCACTCATGGACTTGGATAATGGGGATCAGTTGTCCCAGGAGGCTGAGCACCGAGCTAGACAGCGGCTTGAGCGGGGGACCACCTTAGTGAGAAACCGCCTCCTAGAGTTGTGTAATACCGAACCATAGTCGGCCTTTTCTTCTTTTGTTCCTGTTCTCCTTCTTTTTTTTCTTTTCTTTTTGGGAGGGACGTGGTCCCCAAAACATGTAATACTTTTTTTTTGCTTTCAAATAAAGAATATTTTCCATTCTACCCTTTACCTGTACTGCTTGTTGTGCCTGTGGTATTATGGTGGTGTTTGCCCCGCATGGGGGACTTGTCTGTGGACCTGTTACCCTTAGCATACCTTGGTTTTAGGTACGAATAGCAAGTTTGATTGGGGATACCCAGAACGGTTCTACAGTAATGTTGTCGTGTACGTTTCGGGTATCGGGAGAAAGAATGCCATGGAGCAGCTGGACTCCCGGGGCATGATGAGAAATGATGGGCCTGTGCTGAGAAATTCAGCACAGGGCATTTGTGGGACTATTATCCTAGGCGTACCCTGGATTAGGATACGGATAATAGGATAAAAGGGAACCAACATACTTATTCAGAGGTAATGAGGACATGGCAAGTATGAGGGTTTTCTTACCGCAAAATCTTCCTACTCAGAGGTAGTGAGGACATGGCAGGAGTGGACTTAACGGAGGATATTTGTGGACCTACTATCCTTGGCGTACTCCGGTTGTGGGTACAGATAATAAGTCGAAAGGGAATCAACATACTTACTCAGAGGTAATGAGGACATGGCAAGCATGAGGGTTTTCTTCGACGGAGCCTTCCCACTCAGAGGTAGTGAGGACATGGCAGGAGTGGGCTCAATGAAGGGGGTACATAGGACGACTCAGAGGTAATGAGGACATGGAAGTTCTATGTAGGGGGTGATTTATTTTTGGCAAAATTGGGACGACTCAGAGCTAACATCGACATAGTCGTTTTGGAAATTTGTGGATCTGTTACCCTTTTTGTGTACTGGGAGTGCGGGTAGTGGATCATGAGGAAGGGGCTCTTTCAGGAAGAAAGTTCAGAGGTAGGGTTATACATGACCTTCTCCCCAAAAGAGTGATCGGGATGTAAGTTCAGGGGTACCAGCGGGTACATAACTCGATAATCCGAGAATTTTGGAATCAAAGTGTAAGTTCAGAGGTTCCAGAAGGTACATAACTTAATAATCTTAGGTTTTTTTATGGAAGAAGGACGCGAGTTTAGTGGTACCAGAGGGTACATGACTCAGCAATCTAGAATTTTTTTCGGATGTGAGTTCAGCGGTACCACCGGCTACATGACTCGATAATCTGAGATTTTGCGAATATGAGTTCAGCGGCACCAGCGGGTACATGACTTGATGATCCGAAATTCTGTGAATGTGCGTTCAGTGGTACCAGCAGGTACATGACTCGGTAATCTGAATGTGAGTTCAGCGGTACTAGCGGGTATATGACTCGATGATCTGGAATATTGTGAATATGAGTTCAGCGGTACCAGCGGGTACATGACTCGATGATCTGGAAAATATCGTTTAGACATAATATTTCTTCAGGAACTTGCCGTTGACGAACAACATAAGCAAGTCTCTATTTTGTTTTGCGAGGCGGTAAGCACCGTTGGAGAATACGGCCTCAATGATAAATGGACCTTCCCATTTTGGCTGGAATTTACCGACGGTTTTGTGAGTCATGACCATCGGCCTCCGGACTGCCTGAACGAGATCGCCCACTTGGAATGTTCTAATTTTAACCTTCTTGTTGAAAGCTCCCGAGATGCGTGCTTGGTATAGCTCGATTCGTTGCTGAGCCAAGAGGCACTTTTCATCTAAGGCCTCCAACTCTTGTAGCCGGTGACGGTAGTTATCGTCCGTCGTCAACTGGTAAGTAAGGGCGACACGGAGTGAGGGTATTCGAGTCTCCAATGGGAGGACTGCCTCACTCCCGTACACCAGGGAAAATGGCATATTTCCAGTGGCTGTTCGGACTGTAGTACGGTACGCACATAAGCATTCACCAAGCTTCTCGTTCCAGTCGTATTTGTTGGAAGACACAAACTTCTTAAGAAGTTTGATGATTATTTTGTTGAATGCTTCTGCCAACCCATTTGCTGTCGGATTGTATGGTATCGAAGCGATATTCTGGATACGATGCTTGTCGCAGAACCGATAGAAGACGTGGCTTGCAAACTGCGGACCATTATCGTGGATGATCCTTCGGGACAGTCCAAAGCGAAAAATGACGTGATGCTTGAGGAAGCTGATCATGTTTGAAGTCTTTACTTCTGTGAGTGGAACAGCTTCCGCCTATTTGGAGAAGTAATCCGTAATCGCGAGTATGAAGCGATGTCCTCGGGAGGAAGGTGGAGTAATCGGACCGATGATGTCCATTCCCCATGCTTCGAATGGCCAGGACGCTACTGTCGGATGTAGAAACTCGGATGGTTGGTAGATGAAGTCTGCGTGGACTTGGCAGGCTTTGCACTTTCTTGCATAGTCTATCGCATATGCTACCATCGTGGGCCAGTAGTAACCCAATCGGCGAAGACGGTCTTGCAATTTAGGGCCAGGCTGATGGGCCCCGCAGACACCGTCATGAGCTTCGCGTATGGCTTCTTTGGCTTCTGCGTTTGACAAACACCGAAGCAATAATCCATCGTAAGATTGCCGATACAGCATTTTCGTCTCTGCATCGTAGAAGAATCTGAGAGAATGTCTTCTGATGGAAGTGGCTTCCTCTGGGTTCTCGGGCAGGATGTCGTAGACTACGAAGTCTATGAATGGTTGTCTCCAGTCTGGCGCTTCATCGATCATCTGAGCGGAATAACTCACCATGAATTGAACGTTGTTCTTAGGACAGGCCAGTTCGTGGCCTATCACGTCAACCGAATGATGAGTATGATTCGGCACGGCTAGGGAAGCGGCAAGGCCTGCTAGGGCATCGGCTTCGATGTTTTGGAGTCTGGGAACATGTTCAATGAAGAATCCCTCAAATAACAAAATAATGTTGATTGCTATTTGGTGATAGGGGATCATGTCTTCATGGCGAACTTCGTATGAATCCCAGATCTGATTGACGATTAACTGCGAATCACCGTATGCTTCAAGATATTCCATCCCCAGCTCGCTTGCAAGTTGGAGGCCAATGACCAAAGCGTTGTACTCTGCCACATTGTTAGAGCAGGGTTCTGTGAGGGAGTAAGCGCGATTGATCACTAGTCCGGAAGGAGAAATCAATACCACCCCGACTCCAACGACGATGTTCCCCTTGGGTCCAGTTCTCGAAGCACCGTCAAAGAACATTCACCATATATCATCGTGAGAGGTTGCATGCGAGTCGACGACCTCATCTGGGATTCCTTCATATATTCTGGACGACTCCGAGCCCGGGTGGGCTGCTAAAAAGTCTGCCAGAGCTTGACCTTTAACGGCCTTCTGCGGGACGAAGACCATATGATAAGGAGACAGTAGTATTGCCCATGTGGCAAGGCGGAAGCTGAGTGCCCCTGGTTTAGTCATGAGGACCCGGAGAGGGTTAACTCGCGAAATCACATGTATGGTTTATCCTGTGACATAGTACCGCGTCTTCTGAACGGCGAACACCAGAGCGAGGCATTCCTTCTCTATAGTAGTATATCTGTGCTCTGGCCCGATCATCATTCGGCTGAGGTAATATATAGCTTGTTCATGGACTGCATCGTTGTTTTGTGCCAGCAGAGCACCGAGGGAATGCTCCATTGCTCGTACATACAGCAAGATGGTTTCTCAACAACCGGAGCCACCAGGACTGGAGGGTTCGACAAATATTCTTTGATGTTATCGAAGGCACGTTGACATTCTTCATCCCATACGAACGAGATACCTTTCTTCATGAGATGGGTGAATGGCCGACATCGCCCGGAGAGGTTAGAAATGAACCTCCTGATGTAAGCTAGCCTCCCTTGGAGGCCTCTGAGTTCGCGAAGATTTCTCGGGGGACCCATCTCCATAATTGCCTTCGTCTTCTCTGGGTCTACATGAATTTCCTGGGCAGTAATAATAAAACCCAGGAATTTTCCGCTGGATACGCCCAAGAAGGATTTTATAGGATTCATCTTCAGGTTGTGTGCTCACATCAGGTTGAATACCGTTCTCAGATCCTGCAGATGGTCTCCCTTATAGCGACTCTTGACGACAATGTCATCAACATAGCACTCCATCGTCTTGCATAAGTGGTCTCTGAAGATGGTACTCATGGCTCTTTGATATGTGGTGCCAGAATTCTTCAAACCGAAAGGCATGACTGTGTAGCAATACGTGCCAATCGGTGTTCGGAATAATGTGTGCTTTTCGTCGTCAGGAGACATCTTGATTTGGTTGTACCCCGAGGAACCGTCCATGAATGACAAGCGTTCGAAGCCGCATGTGTTGTCAATCATGATATCTGTGATAGGGAGGGAGAATTCATCTTTGGGACATGCCTCGTTCAGATTGCGGAAGTCGATGCAGATTCGAATCTTTCCATTCTTCTTGAAGACCGGTACTATGTTGGCGACCCAGTCAGGATGTTGTTCCTCACAAATAAAGCCGCTGGCTATCAGTTTGTTGACTTCGGCTTCGATCGCATCCATGATGCCCGGGCGGAAGCGTCGCTGCTGTTGTTTGACCGGCTTTACATCTGGCCGAATGTTGAGCTTATGAAGGGCAACTTCGGGGTTTAGTACTGGCATGTCTTCATAGCTCCAGGCGAACAAATCAATATATTCTTTGACAAGTTCCAGTAGCGATTCTCGCTCTTCGTCTGTTAGGCTTTTACTGACGAAGATTAGTTTTGGAGAAGATTCACTGCCGAGGTCGACCTGTATAACCTCATCTTCGGTAGGAGGTTCTCTCTGTTCGAACTGCTTTTCCTATTGTGCATCCAGCTGTTGGGCCCATGGCTCTAATTCGAGGATTTTAGGGATGTCTTCATCTTCTTTATATGCGTCGGCTAATGCCATATTGACTGACAGGACTTGTCTGAATACGTCTCCGATGCTGGTATCTGAATCAGAAGTTGGTGACCCGGTTGAATGTGAATGCCAGTCGCATTCCTCATCTGAACTTTCAGGGGTCGTTGCGGGCGTAACATACCCTAGTCCATATCGGATCTTGCTGTAGTAGTCCCGTGGTTTGCCAGCTGGGACTGGTGGCTTTAAAGGTAATCGTCGACCAGTACCGTAGTTTAAGTCTGGCGTAGCCTGCAGATCATATCCCTATTTTTGTATGAGGTATTTGGATTGGAGGCTATAAAGATACAGAGGCAATCTCCCGGCATCTGATTCGGGATCGACCTTCTCTATGGTGAAGGGCTGTGGATTATCCTTTCGGCCGAAGACGATTGGATGGTCCCCTCCTTTGACTATGCGGTAAGCGTCTTCCACTGGAGTAAGCTGGTTTACGGTGTAAACATTTGTCACCTGTGTGTGTAGGTGAATGCCTATACCGTGTTCCATAGCATACATTGTACAAAGCTTATTAAGCTCGAGGCAGTTCAAAGATAGTCCTTTATTGATGAAGTAAGGTATCTTTTCTAGCGGGATTACATCATCTGCAGAGGGAATATCAGTGTAGGAAGCCACACACTTGGCCAGCTCTGATTTTTTTTTCGGCCACCCCCTGTATAAATGAAGACTGAGAGGATGATCTGGGCAGCTTGATCATCAGGGGTTCTGTTGGTGGAGCCGAACGTGGAGTTGTTGGCAGACTAGCGACCCCCAGTTTGGTATTCGATGCTGGTCGGGGAGTTGTTGGCTCGCTAGAAGCCCCAGACTTTGCATCGAGGTGACGATTCTTCTTGGTAAGGCGTATCGTCATTGGCTTGTCGGAGGGGTTGAGCTTCTCCATTTGTGGCTGGCCGACTCTTGGCAATCTGATTGTCAGTGGCTCCGTTGTGGATCTTGGCACTTGGCCGGACTTTGGTAGACGGATTATCATTTGTCCTTCTTGTGCCGAGAGACTGATTGCGTCCTTACGCAGAGTGGCCGTAAGGGGTACGGATTTGCCAGGTTTGCGAGCTTGAAGGTGGATCGTCAGAGGTTCTTCTGATCCTGAGGCCGTCTCAGTTCGAGCTTGTATACCTTCATCCAGGTGCCTCTTCGACTTCTCGTATAGGCAGGAGTCTGAGTAGTAGGATTCGACCCCTTTGAAGGGATCGATGTCGGCAAATTCTGTCCTCACGAAGCCGTATTTATCGACATACTTGAAGCACTGGTGTAGCGTGGAAGACACAATCATATAATCGTGTATCCAAGGGTGCCCCAAGAGGATATTATAGAAAGTGTCTGCATCTATGACGTAACAGGTTACTTCTGACTGGAGATCGCCAATTTGGTACTTCAAGCGAATCTTCCCGATCGGGTAGCTCCTGCCCGAATTGAAACCGCTGATGGCGGTACTTGTTGGCGTCAGACGATGCATAGGAATGTAAAAATGATATAACAGACCCTTCAGGATGATGCTTATGGAAGAGCCAGGATTAATGTGCATCCGGTCCACCTTTACGTCCCCGATGTTTTCAGTGTAGTATAACGGACGATCGTGCAGGTTGGTTTTATGAGCATATCTTGCGAAATGAAGACAATATTGGGCATCGCTCCTGTGCAAGCGCTGTCTTAGAGATTTGCAAGCGGGCTCTCTCCCGTGAGGTTGACCTGAGCCAGATATGCGTCGGCATTTTGGAGTGCATCGCTCAAAGCCATACGAACATCCATTGAGAGTCTCAGGAGCTTGTATAATGACAATTTGGCGGGTGTGTTGGCCAATTGTGCCAAGATATCGAAGTTGTAGGGCCTCTCCAGCCCCTGAGGTGCCTCTTTTCGGAGGGATTTGTCAAAGCGAGTCTCCTTCGGCCTAGGCTTGTCGGTCGTCGGAGGCTGAGAAGGTCCTGGAGCGTCAGCAGTGGCTGGCTGATGATCTTCAGTCGAGTTATCAGCCACAGGTTGGGATTGTACCCCAGACCGGGTAACGACAGCCGCGACTTCTTCGACATCTGCCAAGATCGTGCGGCAGGATCTGACTTTTCCACTTTTCTTCTTACGAATGGAAGGTGGTGTGGACTGAGTCACCTCAAATACCAGGTCCGGATGGACCCACATGACCTCCCCCATGATGTGGTGAGGGGTACTAGACCAGCAGCCTGATCCCGATGAGGTGGAAGATTAACAATCTCCATCGTTGCCAGAGGGATGGGTATCACGCCGTCCTAAGCCTCCGTTGGAGGGAAGCTGCCAAATTGTACTGACACCATGTTGGCTGCCACGGTTACCTCTTCGAAATCAATGGCCAGAGCGTTCGAATCGATGAGATGTTGGATGTATCGTTTCAGTTGGTAGCAGTCGTGTGTAGCATGGTAGACGTAACGGTAGTAATGACAGTATTTAGAAAGAAAATAAATTGTTTTTTTAGAGAAAACTAAACTGAGAGAAACATGTATTTAAGTACTGTTCCCAACTTGAGATTTTGGAAACACTTGAAAAGGATTTCCCTTTTGAAAGTCTCATATGTAGTTATGTTTCTCTAAGAGAAGAGCCTTGTCCAACTTTGTACTAATTCTTTCTAAATCGAGTTAGTTATCCTTCTTCCTTCATGATTAAAGTTCGGTCATCATAGTCTTGATTGCTACAAACGTCTTATGGAGTTGCTTATACAAATATTGCCTGAGGGTGCGAAGTTGCCTAAAGACTTCTACCGGTCTAAGAGGATGGTTAGATCGCTCTGGATGGAATACAAAAAAGTCGATGCCTGTCGCAACGGGTGCATGTTGTACTACAAAGATGACAAGGATGAAGACGCCTACAGATTTTGTGGTGTCGATCGCTACAAGGCATGTGTTTGCCATGAAATATAAAAGAGCAGAACAGTTTTATGGGAGGAGTGGACTTTTACTTCACGTTACAAACTCGCTTGTACAAAGAAAGCCTAGGGACGAAAACCTAGGTACAGCAATCTAAGTACAATTATTTATTTTTGATTCTGGGGGGGTGACGATAGAGGCTCGGGAAAGCGACGGCAGCTCTGCCTTACTCCTTGGACGATCGGACGTAGCCTTGGCTCCTGTGACGAGATGCTTGGCGTTGACGAAGAAATGCTCTTCTTGCTCTCCTCGTATTGCTCTTCTGGCTTCTCTCTTTGGATTGATCTCTGTGGATTTTTCTCTCTGATTATTGGGGGAGCGTCTCTCTGTATGTGCGTATCTCTCTATGTAAGTATCTTTTGCAAGGGAATGGCACCCTGCTATTTATAATAGTGGGGGGCATCATTAGGGTTATAATGATTGCCCATTCTCAAAGTGGCGGCGGCCTGGTAAATGATCAATCTGGGCCATTAATCTTGAGCATGAAGGATCTGGGCCATTAATGGGGATTATGCCAAATCATGTCAGTCATTAATGTTGATTGTAATAAATCCCCATCATGATGATTTGCTGATATCCGCAAATCTAAATAAATTAATTTAATTCATTCTCTTGCCACGTGTCCCAAATCATTGGGATCTGACCCAAAATTTGATTATCTTTAGGATACGTGTCCTGTCATCATTGTTGAGCCGCATGAGGAGCGTTCATATTTGGGCCGCATGAAGGTCGTCATGACCGAGCCGCATGAAAGATTTCATGACCAAGCCGCATGAATAGTCTCTATACTCGAACCGCATGAAGGTTGTCATGACCGAGCCGCATGAATATGTTCATGACCGAGCCGCATGGGGGTCTTCATGGTTGTGCTGTATGAGAGTCTTCATGGCCGTGTCGCATGGATTTCTTTCATGGCCGAGCCGCATGGGGGACCTTCATGTTTGAACCGCATAGGTTTCTCTGTACTGGGCGCATGAACTTGTCTATTCTGGCCGTATAAACTTGCCTCGAAGCTGTGAAGATTTTCTCCAGTTCCCTAGGAAGATAGTGCTTTTGTGTCAGCCATTATGACTACTTTCGTCAGGGCTGTCAGCTGTCAGCTGTCAGCCGTCAGCCGTCAGAGCATTAATTGTCAGCCGTCAGAGCATTAATTGTGTTTGAATGACGCTGGGTACAGCCGTTCTAAAAAGACACGTGGCTTCCCTCTGCTGGCCGCATGGAGTCCACTCTGTGTTTGAGCCGCATAGGACTTTTGAGCCGCATGTGGCCCCTTGGCCGCATGGATCATTTTTTTCTTCTTTTTTATGCTTCTACAAGACCCCCTTCAAAGTTTTCAATTTGCAAAATTGAAATACTTTGAATAAGAAGCATGATTATGCCAGAGCCGCATGGATGTATTCTGTCCTAGCCGTATAGATTTGACCAGCCGCATGATTACCTCAACCGCATAACTCTCTGAGCCGCATGGGCTGTTTTGGCCGCATGAGCTTCTTGCCACGTCTTCCTGCCACGGGTGCAAATCTTCTGTGAATCTTCTGTATTTAATGCTCTTGATTTGCTGCAGATTTTAAGAGCCGCTTTCTTGGGCCAGGATCCCAAAAGTCAGGCTATTATTCAGCCGTTTTGCCTCGATGATCAAAGAGTCGGTCATCATATTGCACGTGGATCGAGGCGTTCCTTCTTTGTTTATAAATAGGAACACTTTCGTTCTAGGGAATCTCCTTTGCTCTCTTCGATTCTTTCTAACTCCTTTCTCTCCCAAGCACCTATGGCTCCCAAGAAGGCTGCTGCGTCGAAGGCTGCGAAGGGCAAAGCGGTCGCTTCTGCGATGACTGTAGCGACGAACGTGGCCACTCCTCCGCCGGCCGCTGTTCACTCTGTTCATCCCGACGTTCATCCACCTATCGCTGGTAAGGGCGTTGCTCTAGAACCCTAACTGCCATGGCTCTGCTGCATAATTTATGCACAAGCCGCATGTGCAAGGTTTGTCGATATGACCGTATAAGCACTTCGTCTAGGAGGTCGCACGAGCTTGTCATACTCGATCTGAACCGCATATATATTTTCGGTTTGAGCCGCATGAGCATAGTTCACTTTTGAACCGCATAAGCTCATCTGCTTGTAGCCGCATGAGTCTGTCTGTTCAGGGCCGCATGAGTCTGCGTGGACTTTGAACAGCATAGTCTCACCTGAATCTGAGCTGCATCAGCACCTAGGATTGTCTGTTGAGTCCATGTGAACCTTGAACCGCATAGGCCCTTTCGAACCCAAACCGCAGAAGCTTCATAAGCTCATCTGAACTTGATTTGTATGGGCTCGTCTGACTCGGAGCCGCATAAGGCTATGATGAACAGAACCGCATGGACTCATATGGTTCTGAGCCGCATGAGGCTGTGACGACCCGAGCCGCATAGACTCAAATGATCTTTCAAATGCTTCTTTGTTTTTGACTATCTTCTAATCTTATTTCTTTCGTCTCTTCTTCAGTGAATCTACTAGTAAATCCTGCAGGGGAACTCCTAGTGGGCTCAAATCAGTTTGACTTGGGCGTGCGTCTTGATGACTTAGTTAAGTACGTACTGAATCAATTTCCTGCTAATGAGCCTTCGGGGAGGTTGAACACCACCGAAAATCAGACCCTCCATTATCTCCGTGCCATGATGAATTCTGGGAAATTGGATGGATCATACCTGAAGCCCTCATTCCTGTTCGGAGACGCTCTAATCATAAAGAATCCCCGAGTATTAGAGATCTCTGAGAACTGGGATTTTACTTTGGATGGGATGGCGATCCATATTCCTCTCATGGAGCGTCATTATCCTCTGTCGTGGTTCAATATGGTATTATTGGACAGGAAGATGGTGTGTAACTTAACTCCTACCCAATCAGGGATGTTGATGGACGACATCCATTATAACCTGAACATTAGGTCAGTATACGCGGGTAAGGATTCCGTCCTCCGGTACATGATGGACCTGGCCCCAGGTTCTTTCATGAACGTATATGGTCCCAACTTCACATTCACCCAAGCTGATACCTTTCTGAATCGGTTCGCTCGCAAAAAATCATATCCCGTTGGCAGACTGGCATTGCTGAACTGGATAAACCCCACTTCTACGTGGGCCCACTTGACCACTTGGGTTCTGCAGACCTACGGAACATTCCTGCGGGAGATGGGACTCTATCATGCCATTCGGGGCACCTGTCACGGGCTTCCTATCAATAAACCATTGTTCGTGGCGCTCTTGGAGATGTATAACCGGCAAACGGGGACGTTCTTTGCACCCGAAGGGGAGTTGGGGCTTGCTCTCCATGAGATGTATACTGTCACCAAGATTCTGTGGGGGAACGAGCCTTTCGAGGTGTACACCCCGTCGAACGAGGAGTTCGAGGACCTGAACCGACGACTCTCAGGTTTTGTTACGGTGTACCAGGAATTGCTATGCCATCATAGTGCTTGTCATCAGATGGCTATAAAAAAGGAGGATAGCTCAGAAGGGAACGCTCCCCACACCACATCCTGGGTCAATTATCTTTTTAAAGTTGGCCCTTCTGGCGAGGTTATTCCTCGAACCCCTCAAACCCGGGGAGAGATAAAAGACCTGATGTTGAGCGTCAAGAAGTCGCGGTCTAATAGCGACGTATTCGGGAGTCAAGCTGACTCTCTCAGCTATTTTTACTACGGCACTAGGAAGATGTCAGAGAAGGCGCTCCTGGCTGGATTTTTGATGATATGGCTACGAAACTGCGTAGTCTCGGGGAGGCCAGGTTCTATTGAGAGGATCAGCCGCCACTTCATTCTCCCTGCCGTTAAGCTGGTATTTGGAGTTAGACTGGCTCTTCTCCCGGCTATGGTGTGTAGCATACACCATGGTCTTCGAACATTCTCGTCCAAGGTTATTGCCCGCAAGAAGACGCTGGACTTTGAGAGCATAGAGCTACCTTTCCACTATTTGATGGGGTGGTTGTTGATGCACTACAAGTCTTTGATGGGATCTGGAATAGCAGAAGATGCTACAGACGAAGACGCTTTCCTTTTCCAACGCCATTACCAACCTTGGGAATACAGTACTATGCCAGCTTGTCGGAGGGCGCTGGCGAGGGTGGATGGGTGTGACTTTGTCGTGTCTGTTCCTCATTTTTCCGATGAGGAAGTGTGGGATGTACACCTTGATGGTACCGGACCTCCTCACTTTCTGTCTCCGAAGATGCTCACCTGGTTGCACAACATCCGCCCCGCGCATCTGGTTTATCGTAACCGCGATAATGTGTACTTGGAGCCCTACCTGCCTAGTAGGTTTTCCCGCCAATTTGGCTATAGCCAGTTATTTCTTGACTGTCCCAGCCCTTGCTTGGACTTTGAAGGTAGCGTTCTTGACGGTGTCAGGGCGTAGAATTATTATGACGCTTATCATACTCGGGCCAACTTCTCCGTCCCTGATGCTAAGGCGCCGAGGGAAATTTTGTACGTGGCTGCCTTGTATCATGTTATGGCGAACAAGCCTCCTGTCAATTTCGATCCGAGTACCAGTTTCATCATAGGTACCGGTTTAGAGGAAAAGCCCAAGGGGGCTAAGGCTAGAAAGCAACTAGCGCTCCAGACTCCCCTTCCTGAATCAGAATCTTTCGAGGCGGCTGAGGAGGATGATGATCATGATAGCGAAGACTCTCTTTCTTGTGGGGGTGAAGAAGTAGCGGATCAACCGCTTACCATACCAGACGAACTGGCAGAGGATCCGTCGCTTGCTACACAAGAGAAAGTAGTGAGGGAAGGACAGCCTCCCGCTGTGCCTGGTCCCTCACGCAAACGAGTCAGACATGAGTCTTCTGACGACAGAATGACCTTTTTTGTGAAAAGAGCCGTCGTTAGGTCTCATTGGTTGCTTATTACCGAGAGGGGAGAGGATGTTGACGATGCTCCGGAGGTAAGACTATGTTGGAGCTATCTCCTTATTGTGGTTTTCTTTTTTTTTTTCCTTGGAGCTATGGCCTAACCATTTTTTCTTTGTAGGCGTCTGACGAACTAGGCTCTCTTGAACCGTCTGCTGCCTCTGGAGTTGATCCGGCCATTGCTGCTTTGATTAGCGGCGTGTGTGCCACGGTCATTTCTGCGGGGGCTCTCTCAGCGGCGGTTGAGGACTCCCACGTTGCTGAGGCCCCGGCCCGGGGTGACAAAGATTTCCTTGGGCCTGTCTCCGAGATTACAGAATTTCAGCAAGGCGACGCCGATCTCGTCGCATCCCCTCCCGAGGGTGCCGGGGCGGAGGAGTCTATTATATTCGACTCGGAGGCCGCTGGTGGAGAGGTTGTGGTAGCCGTAGGCGAACCTCAGCCTCCACACTCTTCCGCTGGTAAGATAAGCCAAATATTGACTAGTGAGGGGGCTTATTTGCTCTATCAACATATCCTCCAGGTCAAATCGATTCACAGTTGTCTTGGCCCTACAGGTCCTGACCCTTTACTTCCCACAGCGGATGTTCTTGGGGAAGGCTCGGCCTGCTGCGATCTGGGGGAAAGGAGCGTTTTTTCTCCTTCACCGACTCATGTCGAGGGGCCTCCCGCCAGCTCCGGGCAGATGGGAGTGGAGCTTATTCCGGGAGCGAAGGTCTCCGCCTCATCCTCTGCCGTTTATACGGCTTCGGAGATTGACTTCTCGGCCCTGTCGAGCATTCAAGTTCTACGGGCTGCTGAAGAGGAGTTGGCCGCTGTTCAGGCGTCCTTTCGTACGAAGTTTGTTTCCCTCGTGGCAGGAACGGCAGATTCTGTCGCGTCTTCTTCAGTGTTGCCAGCTACACTCCTGTTGACGCTGGCTTCTTCGGAGGCTCTGGACGAGGTGTCTCAGGATGTGGTTGACAGCTTCTATCGCCATTTAAAGAGGGGCATAGATGCTGCCGTAGAACGGAAGACCCTTTTTTCTCTGTCCCTGCGGTGCGCTCGGGGTCAAATTGAAACTTTGAAGACTCTTCCTGGCGGGGTGGGGTTGGCTGCGCTCCTGGAGCCCAAGTTGGCAGAGGCTGATCAGCTCGTGCCCCGATTGCTAGTGTTACGGCAGGCTGACTTGCCTGCTGCGATTGAACGGGAGCGGGGCTTCCTTATTGCTGCTCGGGATAGGATAAAGCTCGCTCGAGACACCGCCGGGCCAGTTGTGAAGGGGGACGTTGATGAGCTTTCCGCTTCGTATGACAGGCTGGGTCATCGAAGTCAAGCTTGTAGGGCTCGGAAAGAGACTGCTTGTCGTGGAATAGCTAACACGAAGGAGCGGATTCTCGTACTTCAGAGGGAACAGGCCTTCCTAGAGTCGGAGTTGAAGGCTGCTCATGCGGAACAGGAGTCAATCGTTCAGGGGGCCGAGAAGGTTTCCCGATCTTCTGTTAACCTGGAGCGGGCTTTCAAGAAATTCGAGGACAACTGGCAAGCTCATGCTCATCTGGAGGATGCGGCGGTGCTGAACCAAGAGGCGGAGCGTCGAGCTAGACAGAGGTTCGAACGGTCGGTTGCCTTGCTGACGGACCGTCTCATGACGTTATGTGCCCCGGAGCAGTGATCAGTTTTCTGTTTTCTTTTACTATTTTCTTCTCTTCTTTTTTTTTTTGTCACGGGACATGATCCCAGATGATGTAGTACTTTGAATTTTGAATAAATGAGCTTGTTTCAACTCGTCTTCTCTTTCTTGTACTTGTAGTGTTTGTGGAATTGGACCTGCTGAGGGATTATTTGTGGACCTGTTACCCTGGGCGTACCTTGGTTTTAGGTACGGATAACAAGTTTGGTCAGGATATCTGAAACAGCCATGGTAAAGTGGTCATGGGTGCTCTCGGTATTGGGAAAAAGAATGCCGTAGAGCAGCTGGGCTCCCGGGGCATGATGAGATGGTAGGTTTATGCTAAGGAACTTAGCAGAGGATATTTGTGGGCCTATTATCCTTGGCGTACCCTGGTTTAGGATACGGATAATAGGATGAAAGAAAACCAACATATTTGCTCAGAGATTATGAGGACATGGCAAGCATGAGGATTTTATCGTGGAATCTTCCTGCTCAGAGGTAATGAGGACATGGCAGGAGTAACTTCTCAGAGGATATTTGTGGTCAATAGAGAACATTTGTGGTCAACAGAGGACATTTGTGGTCAACAGAGGACATTTGTGGTCAACAGAGGACGTTTGTGGTCAACAGAGGATATTTATGGTCAACAGAGGACATTTGTGGTCAACAGAGGACATTTATGGTCAACAGAGGACATTTGTGGACCTATTATCCTTGTCGTACTCCGGTTGTGGGTACAGATAATAGGTTGAAAGGGAACCGACATACTTACTCAGAGGTAATGAGGACATGGCAAGTATGAAGGTTTCTTCTACGGAGCCTTCCCACTCAGAGGTAATGAGGACATGGTAGGAGTGGGCTCAATGAAGAGGGGGTACAAAAAATGACTCAGAGGTAATGAGGACATGGAAGTTCTACGTAGGGGGTGATTTGTTTTTGGCGGAAGTGAAACGACACAGAGGTAATGAGGACATGGCCGTTTTGGAAATTTGTGGATCGCTTACTCTTTTTTGTGCACTGGAAGGGCGGGTAGTGGATCATGAGGGGGGATCTCTTCCAGAAAGAAAGTTCAGTGGTATGATCATACATGACTTACTATCTGAAAGAGTGACTGGAATGTGAGTTCAGAGGCATCAGCGGGTACATGACTCGATAATCTGGAAAGTGTGAGTTCAGTGGCACCAGCGGGCACATGACTCGATAATCTGGAATATTGAAAAAAATGAGTTCAACGGTACCAGGGGGTACATGACTCGAAAATTCGAAGAACTATGAGGGTGAGTTCAGTGGTACCAGCGGGTACATGACTCTATGTATGGAACCAGAATGTAAGTTCAGAGGTACGGGGAGGTACATAACTCTACACTCTGAGATGTCTCGAGAATTTTGTTGCAGACATAATACTTCTTCAGGAACTTGCCGTTGATGGACAACATGAGCAAGTCTCCATTTTGCTTTGCGAGGCGGTAGGCGCCGTTGGAGAATACGGCTTCAACGATGAACGGGCCTTCCCATTTTGGTTGGAATTTACCGGCGGTTTTATGCGTCATAACCATCGGCCTCCGAACTGCCATAACGAGATCGCCTACTTGGAATGTTCTGACCTTGACCTTCTTGTTGAAAGCTCCGGTGATTCTGGCCTGATATAGTTCGATTCGCTGTTGAGCTAACAGGCGTTTCTCGTCTAGGGCCTCCAATTCCTAGAGTCGGTGATGGTGGTTTTCGTCTGTCGTCAACTGATGTGTGAGGGCGACACGGAGTGAGGGGATATGAGTCTCTAATGGGAGAACTACCTCACTCCCGTACACCAGGAAAAATAGTGTATTCCTGGTGGCTGTTCGAACTGTGGTACGATACGCCCATAAGCATTCGCCGAGCTTCTCGTTCCAGTCGCGCTTGTTAGAGGACACAAATTTCTTGAGTAGCTTGATTATGGTTTTGTTAAATGCTTCTGCTAACCCATTGGCTGCTGGGTTGTAGGGTGTCGAAGCGATGTTCTGAATTCGGTGCTTGTCGTAGAACCGATAAAATGTGTAGCTTACGAACTGTGGCCCATTGTCGTAAATGATCCTTCGGGGCAGTCCAAAGCGGTAGATGACATGATGCTTGAGGAAGCTGATCACGTTTGAATTTTTTACCTCTGCCAATGGGATGGCTTTCGCCCATTTGGAGAAGTAATCGGTTATTGCGAGTATGAATGGGTGTCCTCTGGACGAAGGCAGGGTAATTGGACCAACGATGTCTATGCCCTATGCTTCGAATGGCCAGAAGGCCACAATCGGATGCAGGAATTCAGATGGCTGGTGGATGAAGTCGGCGTAGATTTGGCAGGCTTTGCACTTTCGTGCATAATCTATTACGTTTGCAACCATCGTGGGCCAGTAATAGCCCATTCGGCGAAGGCGGTCTTGCAGTTTTAGGCCAGGTTAATGGGCTCCGCAGACACCATCATGGGCCTCGCGCACGGCTTCCTTAGCTTCTGTATTTGATAGACACTGAAGCAGCAACCCATCATAGGATCAGCGATACAGCATTTTCGTTTCCGTACCATAGAAAAATTTGAGAGAACGTCTTCTGATAGAAGTAGCTTCCTTCGGATTCTCTGGCAGGATGTCATATACTACGAAGTCGATGAACGGCTGTCTCCAGTCTGGTGCTTCGTCGACGGAAAGGGCGGAGTAGCTTTCCATGCATTGAACGTTATCCTTAGGACAGACCAGTTCACGGCCTATTATGTCGACTTGATGACGAGCATAATTTGGCACAGCTAGGGAAGCGGCCAAACCAGCTAAGGCATCAGCCTCATTGTTTTGGAGTCTGGGAACATGTTCTATAAAGAATCCTCCCAGAGACGAGATGATGTCGATTGCTATTCAATGATACGGGATCATGTCTTCGTGACGGACCTCGTACGACCCCCGAATCTGATTGACGATTAACTGTGAGTCGTCGTATGCTTCAAGATACTCGACCTCCAGCTCTTTTGCAAGTCGGAGGCCAATGACCAAGGCATTGTACTCGACGACATTATTTGAACAGGGCTCTGTGAGTGAGTAGGCCCGGTTTATCACTAAGCCGGAGGGAGAAATCAGTACGACTCCAACTCCAGAGACGATGTTGCCTTTGGGTCCAGTTCTCGAAGCACCGTCGAAGAATATTCGCCAGATGGCATCATGGAAGACTGCATTTAAACTGGTGACCTCGTCCGATATCTCTTCGTATACCCTAGTCCTCTCCGAACCTGGATGGGCTGCTAGAAAGTCTGCCAGAGCCTGGCCTTTAACAGCCTTTTGCGGGACGAAGATCATATGGTATGGTGATAGTAATATCGCCCAGATAGCAAGACGAGAGCTGAGTGCCCCAGGTTTGGTCATGAGGACCCTGAGGGGGTTGATCCGCGATATTACGTGGATGGTTTGCCCCGTGACGTAGTATCGCGTCTTCTGGATTGCGAACACGAGAGCAAGGCATTCCTTTTCTACGGCCGTGTATCGGTATTCTGGCCCAATCATCTTCCGACTGAGGTAGTATATAGCTTGTTCGTGGCCTGCGTCATTGTTTTGTGCCAATAGAGCGCAAGAGAATGTTCCATCGCTTGCACATAGAGCAGAAATGGCTTCCCGGCAACAGGAGCTACCAGGACTGGGGGATTTGACAAATATTCTTTGATGCTGTCGAAAGCGCGCTGGCATTCCTCATCCCATACGAAAAAGACTCCCTTCTTCATGAGATGGGTGAATGGTTGGCATCGTCCAGAGAGATTAGAGATGAATCTTCTGATGTAAGCTAGCCTGCCTTGGAGGCCTCGGAGTTCGCGAAGATTTCTCGGGGGACCCATCTCTATGATTGCCTTTGTTTTCTAGGGGTCGATGTGAATGCCCTGAGAAGTGATGATGAAACCCAAGAATTTCTCGCTGGAGACACCCAAGAATGATTTCGTAGGGTTCATCTTTAAGCTGTGTGCTCGCATTAGGTCGAACACTATCCTGAGATCTTGCAGATGATCTTCCTTCGAACGGCTTTTGACGGCGATGTCGTCGACATAGCATTCTACTGTCTTGCGCAAGTGGTCTCTAAAGATGATGCTCATAGCTCTCTGGTAAGTAGCGCCAGCATTCCTTAAACCGAAAGGCATAACGGTATAGCAGTATGTACCAATCGGTGTTCGGAATGATGTGTGCTTCTCGTCGTCAGGGAACATCTTGATCTGGTTGTATCCTGAGAAGCCATCCATGAAGGACATACGTACGAAGCCGCAGGTGTTGTCGATCATAACATCTGTGATAGGGAGAGGGAATTCATCTTTAGGGCATGCTTTATTCAGATTCCGGAAGTCAATGCAGATTCGGATCTTCCCGTTCTTCTTGAGAACTGGCACTATATTGGCTACCCAGTCTGGATGCTGCTCTTCGCGAATGAAGTCGCTGGCTATCAGTTTGTTGACCTCGGCTTTAATAGCATTCATGACATCGGGGCGAAACCGTCGTTGCTGTTGCTTGACAGGTTTTACATCCGGACAAATATTGAGTTTGTGGAGTGCTATCTCGGGGTCCAATCCTGGCATATCTTCATAGCTCCAGGCGAACACATCGATATACTCCTTGACGAGTTGGAGCAGCGACTCTCGTTCTTCATCTGTCAGACTCTGGCTGATGAAGATTGGTTTCGGGGAGGCTTCATCACAAAGATTAACTTGTATGACCTCATCCTCAGTGGGAGGTTCTCTTTGTTCGAAATGCTTTTTCCATTGTTCATCTAGCTGTTGGGCCCACGGCTCTAGCTCAAGGATTTTCGGAATGTCTTCATCTTCTTCATAAGCGTCGGCGAAGGCCATGTTGACTGACAGGACTTGTCTGAATACGTCTCCGATGCTGGTATCTGAGTCAGAAAATGGTGACCCGGTCGAATGTGAATGTCAGTCGTATTCTTCATCTGAACTTTCGGGGGTCGCCGTGGGTGTCACATACCCTAATCCACATCGAGTCTTGCTATAGTAGTCCCGTGGTTTGCCAGCTGGGACCGGAGGCTTCAAAGGTAATCATCGTCCAGTACCGTAGTTCAAACCCGGTGTCGTTTCCAGATCGTACCCCTGTTTCTGCATGAGGTATTTAGATTGGGGGCTATAAAGATACAGAGGTAGTCTCCCGGCATCCGATCCAAGGTCGACTTCTTCTATGGTGAAGGGATGCGGATCGTCCTTCCGACCGAAGATGATTGGATGGTCCCCTCCCTCGATTATTCGGTAAACGTCTTCGGCTGGAGTAAGCTGGATTGTGGTGTAGACATTTGTCACTTGTGTGTGTAGGTGAGTGCCTATACCGTGTTCCATAGCGTATATTGTACAAAGCTTATTAAGCTCGAGGTTGTTCAAAGATAACCCTTTATTGATGAAGTAAGGTATCTTTTCTAGGGGGATTACATCATCTGCGGAGGAAACGTCAGTGTGGGCGACCACATACTTGGCTAACTCCGGTTCCTCTTCGGCTAACCCCTGTGTGAATAAAGACTGAGAGGACGACCTAGGGAGCTTGATCGTCAGCGGTTCAGCTGATGGTGCTGAGCGTGGAGTTGTTGGCAGACTAGCAACCCCCAGTTTGGTACTCGATGTGGGGCGAGGAGTGGCTGGTTTTCTAGAAGTGTCGGACCTCGTATCGGGGTGACGACCCTTCTTGGGAAGGCGTATCGTCAGTAGCTTGTCGGAGGGATTGAGCTTCTCCGTTTGGGGCTGGCCGACTCTTGGTAGTCTGATTGTCAGTGGCCCCGTTGTGGATCTTGGCACTTGGCCAGACCTTGGCAGTCGGATTATCATCTGCTCTTCTTGTGCCAAGAGGCTGATTGTGTCCTTACGCAGAGTGGCGATAAGGGGTACAGACCTGCCCGGTTTGTGAGCTTGGAGGTGGATCGTCAGAGGCTCTTCTGATCCTGTGGCTGTCTTGGTACTAGTTTGTACATCTCCTTCACCAAGATGCTTCTTCGATTTTACGTACAGGCAGGAGTCTGAGTAGTAAGATTCGACCCCTTTGAAGGGATCGATATCAGCAAATTTCGTCCTCACGAAGCCGTATTTGTCGACATATTTGAAGCACTGGTGCAGCGTGGAAGGCACGATCATATAATCGTGTATCCATAGGCACCCCAAGAGGATGTTGTAAGAAGTGTCTGCATTGATGACTTAGCAGGTGACTTCGGATTAGAGGTCGCCAATTTGACACTTCAAACGAATCTTCCCAATAGGGTAGCTCCTGCCCGAATTGAACCCGCTGATGGCGGTGCTTGTAGGCGTCAGATGATGCATCGGGATGCGGAGATGATGTAGCAGACCCTTCGGGATAATGCTTATGGAAGAGCCAGGATCAATGTGCATCCGATCCACCTTTACGTCGCCGATGTATCCAGTATAGTATAGCGGGCGATCGTGCAGATTAGTTTTGATGAGCATGTCCTGCGGAGTGAAGACGATGTTTGGCATTACGCCAGTGCAGGCGCTATCCTGGAGATCCACAGGTGAGTCCTCCCCGATGAGGTTGGATTGAGCTAGGTAGGCATCGGCATTTTGGAGCGCTTCCCTCAATGCAATACGAACGTCCTTGGAGAGCCTTAGGAGTTCGTACAGTAACAACTTGGCCGGTGTGTTAGCCAATTGCGCTAAGATGTCAAAGTTGTAGGGCCTCTCCAGCCCTTGAGCTGTCTCTTTTCGGAGGGATTTGTCGAAGCGAGTCTCCCTCGGCCTAGGCTTATCGGTCGTCGAAGGCTGAGCCGGTCCCGGAGCATCAGTTGTAGTGGGTTGATGATTTTCAGCTGGATTGTCCCCCACAGGTTGGGATTGCACCCAGATCGCGTGATGACGGCTGTAGCTTCCTCGATGTCTGTCGAGATTGTGTGGCAGGTCCTGACTTTTCCACTCTTCTTCTTGTAGGTGGAATATGGTGTGGGCCGAGTCACTTCTGATACCAAGTCTGGATGGATCCACATGACCTCCCCTCGTAATGTGGTGAGGGGTACTAGACCAGCAGCCTGATCTCGGGGAGGTGGAAGATTAGTAATCTCCATTGTCGCCAGAGGGATGGGGACCACCCCGTCTTGAGTTTCCGTCGGAGGGAAGCTGCCGAATTGTACCGACACCATATTGGCTGCCACCGTTACCTCTTCAAAATCGATGGCCAAAGCATTCGAATCGATGAGGTTTTGGATGTACCATTTCAGCTGGTAGCAGTCGTGTGTAGCATGGTGGACGTAGCGATGATAATAGCAGTACTTTGGGTTCTTCATCTCTGCCGGCCGCGGTTCCCGCCTTGGTGGAGGAAGCTGAATTCTGTCCCCTTGTATGAGCATGTCCAAGATGGGCTTGACGTGACCGTCTTCGAAGGAGTAAGTGATTTGTGGCCATTGTTTGTCTGCCGGCTTTGGCTCAGGTTTCTGTGCCATGTCGGCCACCATAGCCTGCTTTCCCTTGCTGTCCCGATTGTTGGAGGGGCTACCCCTATTATCGTTGTTGGGACGCTTGCCCTTGTTTTCTCCTTCCGAGATGTGCAATCCCAGTTGGCGAGCCTTCTTCAGTCGTTCTTCGGCGCTTGTGGCACTGATGATGAACGTCTTCCAGTCCTTGAATTGACTTTCGCCCATCTAGAGACTGATTATTGGGAGGAGTCTCTTTTGACAAATTTCAATTAAGGAGAAATCTGGATTTCCAGAGGGTAACTTCATGGCGGTTTGGCGAAACCGCTCGATGTAGTTCCTTGTCAGCTGTTTCTCCCCTTGGACGACGTCCATGAGGGTGGACATGGTGATATCCTGCCCTACTTCGTAGAATCTCTCCAAGAACATGCGCTTGAAGCCGGCGAAGGAGTGGATGCAGTTGTCCGGTAGGTTACGATACCAGTCGAAGGCGACTCCTTCCAATGCCCCGATGAATAATCGTGTGAGAATGGCATCGTCATGGGGCAGATGGTCGGTGGTGAACTCGAAGTAAGTGATGTACCGACTTGCTGAGGTCTTGCCATCATAAGGATTGATATTGAACGGCTTATATCTTGGTGGGAATGGAACATCCCTCCATGCAGCAGGGTATGGTTGCCGTATTCTGAGGTCTTGAGAGTTTTCTCGAGCGTGGAATATGGCTCGGAGCTCCTGGACCTCTCTTCTCGCTTCGCGTGCTTCGTCCACGGCGGTGGGAGCCGTTGTTTTCGGAGGATTGTTGCCCGGGTTTGGTGCCGCCGAATTTGAGTCTGCATTGACCGCGGGACCCGTACTTATTTGGCCAGGCGTCCCTCCTTGCAGAGTTGGAAGGGCCGCTTTAATCTCGTCTACAGACTTGACCAAAGCAAGCAATATGGCTTCGAGACTGTCGATGCGCTGGCGATCACTGGAACCACCTTGGTTGCTGTCTGTCATGAATAACGTCTTCTCATGAGGAGAGATAGACGGAGCGGTGGAGGAAGCGACCTCCGAATCGTACCCCTGTAGTGAGAAGTCATCGGGATATGTGGGTATATTCCCTTCTAATTCAGACTCGAAGGAACAGTACCCCCAATCTCCGAGTTCGCCTCGTCTTGGGAGTTGTGGATGTCGTTGGGGACGTCGAGGTTTGCTGCATCCGATGGGAGAGTTGTCTCCCCTGGCTCATCTTCTTGGAACATCGGATTGCTGTGCAGGCTCGGAGGGGTGCTACCTCCAGCCCCAGCAACCCCCTGCGTTATGGACGACGAATCTCCCACTGTAGCCGATTTCGTCTTAGAGCGAGTACCTTAGAAAACTCTGGTGGAGGGCACCCGCTTAGACGACAGTCTTTTAGTTGCAGTGGTTGAGATCTTCGGGCTGGGAACATTTGTCTTCTTCCCCCTTCCATCAGCGGGACTTTCCGAGCAGAGTTACAGGAGACGACGAGTAGTGCCTCGTCTTCTGATGATGGCGGTTACAGTCTTTGAAAGACAGATTGCCGGTCTTCTTGCATCGTCGTGCTATTGCAGCAGCAGTTGACGATGACTTGGGTGCAGTGACGTCCGTGGGAGGACTCTTTGTACCCCGATGCATCTTCTCTTTCCTTGCGTTTGTGGAGGATGGCCTCACACAAGTCCCTTGCTTTGCTGGCTCGGGAATTCCAAGCACGCGAGTGTGTAGGCCTCCCACATGCTTGCCTTCGTTCGTTATTGGGAGATGCTTGATGGCTATCCCGTCCATTGGCCGCAGGGGGCATGGTACGAGTAGCCTTATACAACTTTCCATTAGAGGCCCGCGTGACAATCAGCGGGACGCTCCGATAGTCAGAGGTTGGGGCAGCTGACTGGGCTTGGTGAGCCCGTGCTGCCCTAGACTTCTTCCTTTTAGCACTTACGGGTGCGTAATAGGAAGAGTCCAAGTTGGATACCACAGAGTGTGGCTTATCATCCAGAGAACCATCAGGGTCAGGACCGCATGAGAGACGGTCGAAGACCGATCGAGAGAAGCGTGGAACAGACGCTATACGACTTGGATTGGAAGCCGTGCAGGCTCTCTGCATGCGGCTGTCTTTAGCTGACGGATGAGTTGTTCTTGTACGACTAGGAGTCACGACCGTGCAGGCTGGCTGCTTGCGGTTGGCAATTGTGGCCGTATGGGTTTTCTGCAAGCGATTGACTTCAGTAGCCGCATAAGTTTCATCCATGCGGTTGGCAACTGTAGCCGCATAAGCTATGCGGCTGACAGATGTGGCTGCGTGAGTTTTCTTCCTGCGGCTGGCGGATTTAACCGCATAGGCTTTCTCCATGCGGCTAGAACTCTTATGCGGCTCGGATCGCATAGAGTTCCTCTTTGCCCCTGCAAGTCCAGCATTATAATGTTTTCTTCTGCCGGACTTGGGGACAGCAGAGTCGTCTATGATCTGAAGTGGGGCCGCGGGAGAGTCTTCTCCGCCGTCTTGAGCAACAGAGGGTATCTCCGTAAGAGCTTCAGTAGGAACGAAGGATCGGGGTCTCCACTCCTTGCGGGCCTTCTTCATGCGGGCTTGCTTCTGGACCGGGCCAGCGCTCTTGTCGGAGAGCATTTCTTCGAACGCCTGTTGGTCGAACCGGGCGACCATCTTCTGTTGCGTGGAGCCAAGCTTGGCTGCATCCAATTGCGTCACCAACTCCTCAGCCATGGAGAAGTTTGTCCCCAGCAGAGTCGCCATCGTGTTTGCCATGAAATATAAAAGAGTAGAACAGTTTTATGGGAGGACTGGACTTTTACTTCACGTTACAAACTCGCTTGTACAAAGAAAGCGTAGGGACGAAAACCTAGGTACAGCAATCTAAGTACAATTGTTTATTTTTGATTCTGGGGGTGACGATAGAGGCTCGGGAAAGCGACGACAACTCTGCCTTACTCCTTGGACGATCGGACGTAGCCTTGGCTCCTGTGACGAGATGCTTGGCGTTGACGAAGAAATGCTCTTCTTGCTCTCCTCGTATTGCTCTTCTGGTTTCTCTCTCTCTGGATTGATCTCTGTGGATTTTTTTCTCTGATTATTGGGGGAGCGTCTCTCTGTATGTGCGTATCTCTCTATGTAAGTATCTTTTGCAAGGGAATGACACCCTACTATTTATAATAGTGGGGGGCATCATTAGGGTTGCAATGATTGCCCATTCTCAAAGTGGCGGCGGCCTGGTAAATGATCAATCTGGGCCATTAATCTTGAGCATGAAGGATCTGGGCCATTAATAGGGATTATGCCAAATTATGTCAGTCATTAATGTTGATTGTAATAAATCTCCATCATGATGATTTGCTGATATCCGCAAATCTAAATGAATCAATTTAATTCATTCTCTTGCCACGTGTCCCAAATCATTGGGATCTGACCCAAAATTTGATTATCTTTAGGACACGTGTCCTGTCATCATTGTTGAGCCGCATGAGCAGCGTTTATATTTGGGCCACATGAAGGTCGTCATGACCGAGCCGCATGAAAGATTTCATGACCGAGCCGCATGAATAGTCTCTATACTCGAACCGCATGAAGGTTGTCATGACCGAGCCGCATGAATATGTTCACGACCGAGCCGCATGGGGGTCTTCATGGTTGTGCTGTATGAGAGTCTTCATGGCCGGGCCGCATGGATTTCTTTCGTGGCCGAGCCGCATGGGGGACCTTCATGTTTGAACCGCATAGGTTTTTCTGCACTGGCCGCATGAACTCGTCTAGTCTGGCCGCATAAACTTGCCTCGAAGCTGTGAAGATTTTCTCCAGTTCTCTAGGAAGATAGTGCTTTTGTGTCAGCCATTATGACTACTTTACGTCAGGGCTGTCAGCTGTCAGCTGTCAGCCGTCAGCCGTCAGAGCATTAATTGTGTTTGAATGACGCTGGGTACAGCCGTTCTAAAAAGACACGTGGCTTCCCTCTGCTGGCCGCATGGAGTCCACTCTGTGTTTGAGCCGCATGGGACTCTTGAGCCGCATGTGGCCCTTGGCCGCATGGATCATTTTTCTCTTTTTTTATGCTTCTACAGCATGTGGTAGAGGAAAGTCTGTCGGTGCCAGGAAGCCTACCTCTTCGATGCACTACTTGTCGTTGACGCCGCGGTTGCAGCGGTTGTTTATGGTGATCGAGAGTATCCAGATTTTGCTTCTGATCTGCGTAATATTAGATTGGGTCTCTGCTCCGACAGTTTTACCCCATTCGGACTTTTGGGATCCCAGTATTCGTGTTGGCCCGTGATCGTCACCCCGTACAATCTACCGTCTTGGATGTGCATGAAGACTCCTTATATATTCCTCACCGTTACTATCCCAGGTCCGAACAATCCGAAAAGGAACATCGATGTGTATTTACAGCCATTGATTGATGAGTTGAATCATCTGTGGGAAGTAGGTTCCAATACGTACGATGTATCTAGAAAACAAAATTTCCAGATGCGGGCAGCACTTATGTGGACCATCAACGACTTTTCGGCCTATGAAATGTTATCTGGATGGAGCATGCATGGTCGTCTTTCATGTGCGTATTGCATGGACAGCGCTAAGGCTTTCCGTTTTAAATACGGAGGCAAACCGTGCTTCTTCGATTGTCATCAACAATTCCTGCCGAAGGATCATCCGTACCGGAGGAACATGAATGCTTTTCGTGCTGGCGTTGTGGAAAAGGCTAATCCCCGGCCAAGGTGGCCCGGATACACGATATGGGAAGAGGTAAACGATTTACCAAGAGCTATTGAGCAGCCTACTATGGGCTACAAGTGTGACGGATTTGGTCGCACTCATAACTGGACGAAGAGGAGTATATTTTGGGATCTTCTATATTGGAGCACCAATCTGATTAGACATAACCTTGATGTCATGCATATCGAGAAGAATATGTTTGACAACATAATTAATACTGTAATGGACGTAAAGGGGAAGACGAAAGACAATCCAAAGGCTAGATTGGACTTGGAAGAAATATGTAGACGTCCTGCATTGCATTTGATAGAGGACGGGAATGGAAAGTTGAAGCAGCCTACGGCAAATTTCTCACTGGAGAAGGAGGATAAAGTGTGGCTTTGTAGGTGGATTCAAGGTCTAAAATTTCCAGATGGGTATGTTTCGAACTTGAGAAGATGCGTCGACCTCAAGGAGAACAAACTGACAGGTATGAAGAGCCATGATTATCACGTATTCATGGAGCGGTTAATTCTGATTGCATTTCGGGAATTCTTATCGCAGGCATTTTGGGATCCATTGACGGAGCTTAGCATATTCTTCAGGGACCTTTGTTCTAAGAAATTGCTCGTTGATCGTCTAGAAAAGCAAGAGAAGGACATTGCGGTAATACTGTGCAAGCTAGAGAGGGTGTTTCCTCCTGGATTCTTCGACTCTATGGAGCATTTGCCGATTCATCTTTCCTATGAGGCACGTGTTGGGGGACCCGTCGAATATCGATGGATGTACCCATTCGAGCGACATTTGAATCACCTAAAAAGAAAGTTGAAAAATAAGGCTCGGGTCGAGGGTTCTATTTGTGAAGCCTATATTCTCGAGGAGATTACAAATTTTTGCTCCTCCTATTTCAAACCTCATGTTGCTACAAATAGGACGAGGGCTCCGAGAAACGACGACGGATATCAAGAATTTAATGATGGAATACTGAAAGTATTCAATGCGTCCGGAAAGCCTTCGGGGAAAATGAAGAAGAGATATTTGAATACCGAAGAGCTAAGGGCTGCTTAGTTGTATGTATTACTCAATTGCGACGAGGATGAAGTGGAGAAGCTAGAGGGGTAAGTAAGGAATGATGAGTTTACGTCATCTCAATGTAATAGTATAAGCTAATATTATTGTACTAATCGGCGGTTGCTTCATTGTTTTCCAGCACATATAATGATGAGTTGAGGCTGGTTAGACCCTACCTAATAGACGAAGCATTAGAACAAAAAATGAGACGTTATTTTCCTTCTTGGTTGAGCGAATATGTAAGTAGCTCGGTAATTACTGGCCTCTTCTAATACAACTGCGCAATAAATAACTTATTATCTCTTCTTTGATATTCAGGTCGATCGTCTAATTTCACCCGAGATTGAATTAATTAGAACTCTTGCCAAGGGAGCAATTACTTTTGTTAAAATATGTCCAAGTTACTGTGTCAATGGCTTTCGATTCAAGTCGACAAATGCTCCGATCAGAGACAGCTTCCTGGATCTTGATTCCACGAAAAATAGTTATTTGTGTATCAAGTCTTCGAACTACAAAGACGTCGATCCAGGAAATAATTTCTTTGGCATCTTGCGAGAGATTGTGGAGTTGTCATATAATAATGGCAGAGAACCTGCAAAGATCGTGTTGTTCAAGTGTGAATGGTTCGATCCGATTGAAAATCAAGGTTGGAAAATTGACAAGCATGGTCTTGTGGATATAAACTACAAGCGTAGATATCAAGGCTACGAACTGTTTGTCCTAGAAACTCAGGCTCAGCTCATGTACTTCACAGCTTATCCGAGACAAGGAGCAACGAAGTCTGACTGGTGGGCAGTATGCAAGACTAAAGCTAGAGACACTTTTGATGTTGACGAAAAAGTTTACCCTTAGGACGAGCTACCTCTTGTAACCAATATTGTCGATGTGGACTCCACGGAAGTTACGCATTACACGACACATAACGTAGAAGATGTAGAATTATCCGAAGAGGAAGACGAAGCCGACGAAGGCGAAAATGAAAGTGAAGATGAGGAGGAAGAGGAAGATGAGGTCGAGGAAGACGAACAAGATGATTATTCTGAAGATGATTGAGAGAGATATACTTATCTGAACTTAGATGTTTCTTCTAGAATATATTATTTGGACTTAGATGTTTATTGTAGAATGTATCATCATATGTTGTCTTGGTTATTATCTTGTCTTTGTTGTACTTTCATATTTCTAGTCTCTATTATTTGTTGTACTTTCATATTTCTAGTCTCTATTATTTATTGTATTATCATATGCTGTTATCAGGTATGGCAGGTCGTCGTGGATCGTTCTGAGGGGGACGACGAGGTCGTGATCCTCCAGTACTTCCTATAGGTACTTTTAGAGGACGGAGTTTTCCTTAGGCACCTCCTACTGGTACCGGCTCTGGATCCTCGTCGCCGATTACTCCTACATATCGGACAGTAGCTGGGCCTGCTGGGACGACGTCACGTGGCATATCCCCTGGGACGAGTAGTTCCAGGCCTGTTGAGAGTGCTCGCCCGTCTAGCATTCCTGCTGCTGATACGACGATGGAGACAGATGAGCAGATGGCGGAGGCTGCACCGACGGTCGAGGAGGACGCGCCGACGGCCGACCAACATCATGCAGATGATGTGTGTGCACCTCCGGAGGAGAGGAGGACGGAGATCTGGGCCGACGATACAAAGTAGGTGTTTTGGTTTATAATTTTTTTTCTATTTTTATCATAAATTAACTTTTTTCATGAATATAATATGTCTATATAGATATCGTCTCCCAGAGGTACAGAGATGCCTAGGCCACATGCTGAGGCATAATTATGGTGGTGCTTGGATTAACTACTCTGATGCTCCAGACGAAAGGAAGAACTACTGGTTTACGCGCTTCAAGGTTAAAATAGATTTGCTTTAAATATGAATCATATAATTAATTCATATTATATATAACTGATAAATATTTGGTTTGCGCTCTTCTAGGATATGTTTTTCTATCCACCGCACCGGGCCGAGCTTATCGAGGGGATGTTTCCTGCCGTCGCTGCCAAGCTGATCCGCGACTCTATTAATGATCAGAAGGCTCGTGATCGTGCCGGAAAGCCGATCCAAGGTTGGATCACCCCTGATCAGGGGAATGCGATGAAGGCTCGATTCGACGAGCCAAGGTACAAGAAGAAGTCGGAGAAGGCCAAGGCGGCGAGGCAACATGCCTCGAAGTGGTACGGTAGGTCGATTCCGATGACGGAACATTTCCGTCGTTTGATATGTCTTTCTCTTTTTAAAATATTATTTTAATACAAAATCGATAAATTATTACTAAGATAATATATTTAATTACAGGTAAGGAAGGTCGATAACGCCGACATGGTGACCGTCTTTCTGGCTACCCATCGGAAGGGCGAAGGCCTTATTGACGAGAGGGCCGAGCAGACCTATGTAAGTATTACAATACGTTATCTTAATTTAATACTTCGTGTCAATTTTAATATAACTTAGTAAATATGATGCAAATAAATATTCATGTAGTTAGTAATAATAAGTACATTAATTAGAAATTAGAAATTATAGAGTACTATCCATACTTTCTAGGCCGAGTATCAGAGGCTGCGGGAATGGGCGACTGCTAGTGCACATAATGCAGGAGAGGCCGGGACTTTCTTGCAGCCCACACAAGCTCCGTCGACGGACGAGCTGTGGATAACCGCCACTGGTGGACTCCATAGGGGTACGTACTATGGTACGGGATCCTATGGCGTCCTAGTTGCGACCCAGTCCTCTAGGACATCTTCTGCTAGTATGTATGGTCCACAGCCGTCCCAGCAGTCTGCCCGAGTCCACCAGATGATGGAGTCTCTCTGTGATGACCTGTTACGACGGATCGAGGAGCAGTCTCAGCACCCTACGGACGATCCTGTGCTGCTAGCACGATTGGATACGCTCGACCGTGGCATTATGGAGCTCACGGAGACGACTGAGAGGACAGAGCGCAGCGTTGGAGGGTTAGAGCGTACGGTGACGGAGCTGTAGATAGCACAGGTGACCATGATCGATAGGCTGAGGTTGGTGACGGATTCGATGGTCCAGAGCACTGATAGACTGTTATCTACCATGGATACATACAACCAGCGACTTACAGCGTTGGAGCGTGCTGGTCCTCCGGGTGCGCCTTCATCGTCATCGACTCTGTCGCCTCCACCGCCTTCTTCATCGACACCGACTCCACCGACGTCATTGCCTGCTCCATCATTATCGATTTCACTTGAGGAGTATGAGTTGTTCTTATCCCTTCGTCGTGGTGGTGCCCCTCCTTCACCAGATCCCTAGTAGTCCTAGTCAGGACTGTTTGTTTCTGTTTGTTTCATCCTTTGTTTGTGACTTGGATATTTGTTAGTTTTGTAGACTTTGAAGTTTGGATCCTATTTGTTGGATCCTATTCTATTTGTTGGTTGTGTGTAGACTTTGGTTATTTGGTTGTAGACTTTGTTATTTGGTGTATTTGGATGTTATTATTCGTTTATGTTATTATTCGTTTCAATTGGATGTTAATGTGCTTCTGTGGTTTACGTTTACCGGTATTGAGTGTTCCACTAAAGGGGTCGGCGAACCCAGAGAGAAAAGAATATCTGTTATACTATGTCTTTATGGTTATCTTTTTAAACTGCAGGGAGAAAAGGATATTCTGTATTTTATTTATTTTATTTTTTTCAGATTTACCGACGTTTACCGACGACCACCGACGTACGTTTGTGTCGGTAAATCTTCAAAATTTTCCAGGGTACCGACGTTTACAGACGTCCTTCTACGTCGGAGACCGTCGGTAAGCGTCGCTACACGTCGGTAATAATCCCAGGAATTACCGACATTTAGTGACATTTTAAACGACGGTAAACGTCGATAAATTCCCAAGATTTTATCGACGTGTAGCGACTTTAAACACGTCGCAAATCCACCGACGAAACGACAATAGACGTCGGTAATATACCGACATAAATATACGTCGGTAAACGTAGCTATTTGCGACGTTCGGCGACATTTTAAAGGTTACCGACTTACGTTTCCGCAACAAGTCTAAAACGTCGGTAATTGCGTCGTTTAATATTTTTAGCGACGAAATTTTTTGTTTTAGCGACGTCTTTAGGCGTCGCTAAAACGACTTATTATGGTAGTGTCTCCCATCTCCGATCAATACACAAGGATCCATTTAAGTTACGTTACGTACACAATTGTTGGTTATTCCTGAAGCATATGTGAACATGAGAGTACATGAGAGCACACGTATGTACACGAATAATAAGAGTCCAATGAGTACTTGATGTTCATGAAAAGCACATGACATGAAGTACCTGATGCACCCAATAAGGGATAACATCTCGTGAAAAGATCCATATAGTATTAATCTGCGTGAACAATGTGTCAGCATCAATTAAAGTAGTCTAGAGCAAGAAATATACGTCCTAACAAGTTTGAAAATGATCAGAGTATGTACTCGCATGGTATCCTGAGTGACTGATGAGAATAGATGTCCGAACTAGAGTAACTGAGTCCTATTTAGAACAATACAAGTTACAATGTGTTCTAAATTAAATAATTGAATGAAACAATGAATTCTACATGCTCTATGCCTCTCTAGGTGAATAAAGTCAAACTAGGTCAACGCTAGAAAAACTAGTCAATTTTAGGATAAATTAGTCAAACTTGGTCAAATTAGTGTTTCTAGCTTGCATGAGTCCATACACTATGTACATAGGCCATACTAGCCCTAACAGGATACTAGAGCAACAATACTATACTATATCATAAGATACTATATATAAAAGTACTATTTAGGATATACAATATAATATATAATAGTATCGTAGCTAAACTAATACCAAGTAGATACTGTTTCACTTAACAAAATGCCTAAAATTGGCTTTTTGAAATAAAACGAGGAAAAGTACAAAAGTACAAGTAATCTAGGAAGTATTGCTATGGAAGTCTGATCTGAAGACGATCACTTTCTTCCTTGGACCATACGATGATGATGAAGAGTACTGCTAGAAGATGAACAGCCGGAAGAACTAAGTCACCAGAAAGGTATCGACGCACTTGGGCACTGATGGCGAGGTCGAATGCTTTCCGGCTTTGCTTCACTCTGTTCTGGAAGAAAAATTAAAGAAGAATGCTCTAGAAAATCAAAGTCTCTGGGCTCTGATCTCTCTGTATTCTCCTCCTCTCATATGAAAAATAAGTCTATTTATAGACTTGGCCCTTTGTGCGTAAAAAAGCAACAAAATCCTGTCTTTACGCTGGTAACTGTCACCCACGATGGAAGTCACCCTCTACGCACGTTGACACGTATCCCATTATTTCAACAAAAATAGGGAGCACGTACACACGTTTCTCAATAAGTATGGCATGAAAGCCACGCAGACAAACCACGTTTTAAAGTAGTCAGGAAGAATCGGGCGTAAAAAATGACCCTAAATATGCCTCGAGCGTAAAGTGGCAAATTAGCATAAAAACAGCCCAAAATAAACTTTCCAGCGTAAAGTGGCTAAAATAGCCTTGAGCGTAAAACTTAACCCAAATAGACTTTACGCCCACAATAGTTTTGAGCGTAAAAGCTCGAATAACTATAGTGCGTAAAAAAAAGTAATTTTATTGAGCGTAAAATAGCCTCCTCTGCACACCATACGACGAGTATCGGGTTTGGTGAAAATCCGATCTTCTCGACTTCTATGTTGCATGTTGTCAGAAAAATCATTCTGTCAAATCAAATCTTCTGCATTAAATGCGGCCTGACAGTCTGTCCCCGGGCGTAAAATTCAATGAATTGCCTTGGCGTAAAGTAGCTCGCGTAAAGTTCAATACAAATAGCCCTGGCGTAAAATAGCTCACATAAAGAGTTGCTTGCGTAGAGTCCTCAATTTCTTTGACTTAGTCCATAAAGCACTTTTTACCTCCTACAAGACCCCCTTCAAAGTTTTCAAATATTTTCAAAATTTGAAATACTTTGAACAGAAGCGTAAAATCGGGACATTTCAACAGTCTTGCGTAAAATTTGGGATATGCAATGGTCATCTGCGTAAAAATTGGGATATCCAAACAGTCGGCGTAAAAATCGGGAATTTGAACCGATTCAAAATTCTCTATAAATAGAGTTCTTTGAAGAGAGGGAAAACTTTACTTATCTCTCGTATTCTCGATCTCTCTCACTTTTCTTCTTCTTTCTACTCTTGCTTTAATCTGATGGCCCCCAAGAAGTCATCCGCCGCCGGCAGCAAGGGCAAGAAGCCCGCCGACGATTCCTCGTCGGTTGACCGTACGCAAAATCTCGTCCGGTCATCAGCAGCGTCTCAGCAAAGCAATCCCGCCGTGGCTCCGACAATGAGGGGTAAAGCGTTGAACTTCGGTCATGAGTTCGTCGGAGAAGAGGAACCAACAAAAACCGAAAATCTACGCCCACGTTGTTCGTGCTAGCGTAAAAAAAACTAAAATACGCCCACGTTTATCGTGTCAGCGTAAAACTTGAAAATACGTCCACATCTATATTTGTCAGCGTAAAACTTGAAATACGTCCACATTTACATGTGTCAGCGTAAAACTTGAAATACGCCCACATCTACATGTGTCAGCATAAAAATTGAAATACGCCCACATTTACATGTGTCAGCGTAAACTTCATATTACGCTCAGATCTATTTGTGGCAGCGTAAAATTGAAAATATGCTCACGTCTGTACGTGCCAGCGTAAAATTCAAAATACGCTCATATTTAATGTGTGCTAGCGTAAAATTGGAAATACGCTCACGTCTATACGTGGTAACGTAAAAAATGCGCTCATATCTGTTTGTACTAGCGTAAAATTTCACTAGTAACAATTTTTGCGTAAAAAGAATATTTTTACACTTAAAAAAGTTTTTATCAACTTTAATAAGCGTAAAATTTGCATAACCAGAGTCTTCAATTTTTATGCGTAAAAGTCAGACCAAATCATCTGCGTAAAAAAAAACTTCAAATTAGATTTTCACTAACTTGATTTTATTTCTTTTTTTTCTTTTGGCAGTAGACTTGCAAATTCACCCTCTTGCAGAAATATTTGGCTCGCCGGCTGGTATGGTGGGCTCAAACTATCTGGAGAACTTATCACATGTAAAGTTTCCTCAATCCAACCCTGAATACCCTGAAGGAAGAGCTCAACTGATAGCTGCTCAAGGGGACAGGATGCTGCTGTCTATGATAAACGGAGAAGTGTTGGTATCCCTAGAAGACCAACAATTCTTGAAGCCAGCTTTTCTATTCGGGGATGCGATAGACTTCAAATCGCAAACTCACCCCAAGAAAGAGGCTTGGTGTTTAAGTCTGAAGAAAAAGCGATGTATCTCCCTGACATGGACAGGGATTACCCTCTATCTGCTTTTGTCCATGCTACTCACCCTCGTAAGTTGCTATGGAATTTGACTCCCAGTAGCTACGGTAGGTCGGGCAAGATTATTTTCAAGAGAGAGAGAGAGCTAGTGACATGGGCTACCACATTAGTACTCCCAGTGGTGGTGTCGTCCCGTTCTCTGGTCTATTGCCCGGGTTCACACCAAGTGAAGACTTATCTCTGATCCAGCCAGTACAGACTCCCATGTTTATTAATAAGTTCATGAAAGCTGTTGTGTCATAACCTCGGACCAACCCTAGGCTGACAGGGTGGCTGACTCCTTATAGTAATAACTGGATTCAAATCAGTGCTTGGATCATGAAGCACTTTAAAATAGATCTGGAAGCTATCGGCCTATATGAAGCAGTAGCCTCTACAAGTTACGGCATACCACCGAACAGTAACTTGTTCTTGGATTTATTGGAATTGTATATGAGTTCAACAGGAACTTTTACAACTCCACATGGTGAAATGGGTCTTGCTCTGCATGAGATGCAATTTATCTCGAAGCTACCAATGGACGAAGCCCCTTATGAAGAATATGTTCCCTCCAATCGGGAACTAGCAGAAATAAGAGAGAAGAACCCTGAATTGGTGCAGGTCTATGAAGAACTCATGTGCCATTATCTAATTTGCACCAGTTTGTATGAAACTGGGTCACATTTGGCATATGTAACTAAATGGACAACCTATTTATTTTACCATGATAATAGGGTATCCAAGATTGAGAAGGGTAGGTTCCGAGAAAGCAAGACTCAAACCATCAACCCTTGCTCCATAATTCCTGCAGATGTAATCCAGAAATTGATGGTCTCACAGAAATCTCGAGACCAATATCTATCCACCAAGACTGGAGACATCCCTGCGGGGACTGAGACTTTAAGCTACCTGAGGCATGGTAGTCAGAAGATGTCAAGCAAAGCCTTGCTGGCAGGCTTCCTATCCCTATGGCTACGAAGAAGGGTCGTACCGGAGATCAGTACCACAGACAGGATCCACCGAAACGTATTGTGGCCAGCAGTACGTTTGGTGTTCAAAAATAGAATCAACCTGTTGTCGGCAATGGTGTGCCGAATAAATACAAAATTACGGACTTTTGGTGAAGAGTTGATTAACAATGCTCCTCACCGAAACAATTTTCCAAGGGTGGAGCTGCCGTATACTTATCTGATGGGATGGTTATTACACCACAACTGCAATTTGCTGCTACCAGGCCCTGAAGATGAAGCGAATATCTTCCTCCAAAAATTCAGCAAAGCCACATGGACTGCCACGACAGTAGTAGACACCCGAGCAGCGTTGAATTACTCTCATGGTTGGAATTTTTTCTGCACAAGGCCACCATTTCCAGCCGACTGCCTCGGCGTACAATTCGAAGACAGAGAAGAAAGGACAACTTTATTGCCAAAACCTGTCTTCCAATGGCTAACGTGTATCAGAACCTCCCATCTGATGTACAGGAACGAAGATAACTGTGCGTTTGAGCCTTATCTACCGAGTAGGTTCTCCCGCCAGTTTGGATATGATCAGCTTCACGTCGGCAATCTTTCTACCAGCTTCTATCAGTATGGAAAGTTGATTGACGGTACGAGAGCATGGAGATACTTCAGCACCGTATGTACTGGTGCTAAATTCAAAATATCTACTGCCACCAGTACAACGGAGCTACGTATACTTCACCCGTATGCCCATTTTTACTCATCCATCCGCTCTTTCGTACATGGTTATAGTATACAAGGAAGTCTTCGATGGTCCAAGGAGGGGAACATCGAGGAACCAATCAGAATAACTCCTGACATACCCGACAACACTACTGTTACAGATTAATTTCTGGCAGTAATCCCTACAGGAGCTGGAGAGATAGCAGCAGGACCAATAGTTATTGGGAAAACCCGAAAACGAAAGCAGAGTGCAGCTGTTAGTCTTCCAGAGAAGACACCAGAAAATAAGAAGAAGGCTATTACTAAAAGACCTTCTAGATCAAGAGCCACTACCCCTGAGAATGACACTCAGGTGGATGAGCCACAGCATATTGCATCTTCTTCAGTTCACCCTGGAGAAGGATCTTCAGCATCTCAACCAGCAACACCTGCGGTAGTCTTATCCTCGGGACGTCTCAGCTCATCGCTTCATTTAACTTTGCCACAAAAGGCACAAGTTGTTGAAGACGTCGCCCCAGTACAAACTGTTGATTCGGTGCTTATCCCATCCGATGAACCGGCTATCAATTTTGATGATGAGGATTGGACTGGAGATTATGATGAGTACTTGGCACGTCCTACACATACTCCAGGTAAATATAATTTATACAAAATCCATATAAAACTATGATTTTTGCATATTAACTTATTTTGTTTAATTTTTATAGGTGTTATCATTGCTCCAAAGCTTGTGGCTCCTCCTCCTCCTCAAGAAGATATTTATGAAGAAAACGAGGAATCTGAGGAGGAGGCTTCTTCTTCAGAAGAAGAAGATGCTGAAGAAGAAGTGATACAAGAGCCCGAAGAAGAGACTCAAGAAGAATGTCCTCCTTCTATGGAGGTACAATAAGAGCCAGAAGTACAGGCTCAGCCAGAAGATCTTCCTCCTGCTGAGGGCAAAGATAAAGAAGAAAATACAGTAGAAATTACTGTAGATGATGAAATGGCTGCTGAGGAAGATTTTAATAAATACTCAGTTGTAGAAGAATTCACTACAACTGAGATATTCAAAGAACCTGCAGCGCCAGTAGCTGAGGAAGGTGATAGAAGTAGAGTCAAATCATCAACTGAAGCTGGAGAAGGTATAATAGCATCCTCTGCTATTACTACTGATCTAGTACAAGTTTCTGAAGAGATAATGCCAGAACCTGAGTCAGCTGCAACAAATATCATTCCACCCGCACCTATCACCGCCACCAAAACTCTAGTAGTTTCAGCTCCATAGACGGGTGGAGTAACTAATACTGAAGACGATGTTCCTGAAGCTCCTGGGAACCAGTTGGCTATGGTAGCAGTAACAACAATGGCTTCATCTCAGTCTGCTATCAAAGCATCAGCATCTGCTCCTAGTCTTTAGAGAAGAGACTTGGTAGATATTGCCGCAATGCCAAGTTCAAGTGTAGAAATGAATCTCTTAGTTGAGATTCATACTGAAACTTTTTACAAGACTTTGGCGGCTCTAATCAAAATGGTCCTGAATAAGGGCCTCAATTATGAGAGCTTGAAGGCGACAATCGCTCTTACCATCAGAAATGTCGCCATGTTCAATGATGCGACGAGAGCAGCAGCATTAGAGAAAATCGTGGAGGTACTTGAACAGTCCATCAGAGAGTATATTAAGATGTCAAGTGAAATCGTTGAAAGTCTCATCTAAGAAGAGTATGACGATTTAACTGCTGAATACCTCGCTCAGGAGACGACTTTCAATAAAGCCCTCCATGAGCACAGTATAAAAGTTGCCAAAAAAGCTTTTTTGGCTAAAGCAAAGCCCGAGCTGGAGAGCCAGAGAGGAGCCTATGAAGCTTCAAATATAAGAATTCGTGAACAAAATGATAGAATTCACGAAGTCGAGGCTGAATTAGCACGCTTGAAGGCAGAGACGGAGCAGATGATCCTAACCTGCGACCAGCAGCTTACACAGAGCTCGATTTTGGAAGAACAAGTCTACGGAGCTGAGGCTACCATCAAAACTCTTGATGAAGCTAAGGACAATATGATAATCAGTTTTGCTGGACTTTCTCAAATTTGCACTCCCGAAGCTCGACGTTCTGAAGCTACCAAGAAAGTATTGAGCTCTCGTGACAAGCGCCTGGCGGAACTACATAAACTACTTCAAGATATCTCTGCCCCGTCGTAGACAAAATAAAAAGGATTTTTGTAATCTTCTATCTTTTCCATTTTGTAATGTTTACAAAAAAATGAATAAAAGATTTGTTTTTAGGTCCTACCATTTATCTTGGATTTAGACAATAGGTATGAGATAGAAAATACTTATCAGAGGTAATATGGATATGACAAGTTTTCTGAACTCAATAGAATATATCTTTCCAGAGGTAATATGGACATGATAGATAATGAATCTCTTTTTTCTATTTAGAGTATGTAGAAGCATGAAAAAGAAGAGAAATATGATCCATGCGGCCAAGGGGCCACATGCGGCTCAAGAGCCCCATGCGGCTTAAACACAAAGCGGACTCCATGCGGCCAGCAGAGGGAAGCCACGTGTCCTTTTTAGAACGGCTGTAACCAGCGTCATTCAAACGCAATTAATGCCCTGACGGCTGACAATTAATGCTCTGACGGCTGACAGCTGACAGCCCTGACGAAAAGTAGTCATAATGACTGACACAAGAGCAACATCTTCCTAGGGAACTGGGGAAAATCTTCACAACTTCGAGGCTAGTTTATGCGGCCAGTCTAGACGAGTTCATGCGGCCAGTACAGAGAAACCTATACGGTTCAATCACGAAGGTCCCCCATGTGGCTCGGTCATAAAAGAAACCCATACGGCTCGGCCATGAAGACTCTCATACAGCTCGGACATGAAGACCCCCATGCGGCTCGGTCATGAACATATTCATGCGGCTCGGTCATGATGACCTTCATGCGGTTCGAGTATAGAGACTATTCATGCGGCTCGGTCATAAAACCTTTCATGCAGCTCGGTCATGACGACCTTCATGCGGCCCAAATATGAACGCTCCTCATACGGCTCAACAATGATGACAGAACACGTGTCCTAAAGATAATCAAATTTTGGGTCAGATTCCAATGATTTGGGACACGTGGCAAGAGAATGAATTAAATTGATTCATTAAGATTTACGGATATGAGCAAATCATCATGATGGGATTTATTGCAATCAACATTAATGACTGACATAATTTGGCATAATCCTCATTAATGGCCCAGATCCTTCACGCTCAAGATTAATGGTCCAGATTGATCATTTACCAGGCGGCCGCCACTTTGAGAATGGGCAATCATTGCAAACCCTAATGATGCTCTCCACTATTATAAATAGCAGGGTGCCATTCCCTTACAAAATATACTTACAGAGAGAGATACGCACATACAGAGAGACACTCCCCCAATAATCAGAGAGAAAAATCTACAGAGATCAATCCAGAGAGAGAGAAGCCAGAAGAGCAATACGAGGAGAGTAAGAAGAGCATTTCTTTATCAACGCCAACCATCTCGTCACAGGAGCCAAGGCTACGTCCGATCGTCCAAGGAGTAAGGCAGAGCTGCCGTCGCTTTCCCGAGCCTCTATCGTTATCCCCTAGAATCAAAAATAAATAATTGTACTTAGATTGCTGTACCTAGGTTTTCGTCCCTAGGCTTTCTTTGTACAAGCGAGTTTGCCAAGACCCCCTTCAAAGTTTTCAATTTACAAAATTGAAATACTTTGAATAAGAAGCATGATTATGCCAGAGCCGTATGGATGTATTCTGTCCTAGCCGCATGGATTTGACCAGCCGCATGATTACCTCAACCGCATAACTCTTTGAGCCGCATGGGCTATTTTGGCCGCATGAGCTTCTTGCCACGTCTTCCTGCCACATGTGCAAATCTTCTGTGAATCTTCTGTATTTAATGCTCTTGATTTGCTGCAGATTTTAAGAGCCGCTTTCTTGGGCCAGGATCCCAAGAGTCAGGCTATTATTCAGCCGTTTTGCCTCGATGACCAAAGAGTCGGTTATCAATTTGCACGCGGATCGAGGCGTTCCTTCTTTGTCTATAAATAGGAATACTTTCGTTCTAAGGAATCTCCTTTGCTCTCTTCGATCTTTCTAACTCCTTTCTCTCCCAAGTACCTATGGCTCCCAAGAAGGCTGTTGCGTCGAAGGCTACGAAGGGCAAGGCGGTCGCTTCTACGGCGACTATAGCGACGAACGTGGCCACTCCTCCGCCGGCCGTTGTTCACTCTGTTCATCCTGACGTTCATCCACCCATCGCTGGTAAGGGCATTGCTTTAGAACCCTAACTGCCATGGCTCTGCTGCATAATTTATGCACAAGCCGCATGTATAAGGTTCGTCGATATGACCGCATAAGCACTTCGTCCAGGAGGCCGTATGGGCATTGTCATACTCGATCTGAACCGCATATATATTTTCAGTTTGAGCCACATGAGCGTAGTTCACTTTTAACCGCATAAGCTCATCTGCTTGTAGCCGTATGAATCTGTCTGTTCAGGGCCGCATGTGTCTGCGTGGACTTTGAACCGCATAGTCTCACCTGAATCTGAGCCGCATCAGCACCTAGGTTTGTCTGTTGAGTCCATGTGAACCTTGAACCACATAGGCCCTTTCGAATCCAAATCGCAGAAGCTTCATAAGCTCATCTGAACTTGATTTGTATGGACTCATCTGACTCGGAGCCGCAGAAGGCTATGATGAACCGAACCGCATGGACTCATTTGGTTCTGAGCCGCATAAGGCTGTGATGAACCGAACCGCATGGACTCATCTGGTTCTGAGCCGCATGGGGCTGTGACGACCCGAGCCGCATAGACTCAAATGATCTTTCAAATGCTTCTTGTTTTGACTATCTTCTAATTTTATTTCTTTCGTCTTTTTTTAGTGAATCTGCCAGTAAATCCTGTGGGAAAACTTTTGGTTGGCTCGAATCAACTTGATTCGGATGTGCGACGGGACGATTTAGTTCGTCAAGTGTCAGAGTAGCTCCTTATTAATGAGCCCTTGGAGCGACTGAATGTTATCAGGGTTCAATCTTTCCAATTCCTTAGCGACCTGATGAGATTCGGGGAGCAAAATGGGATGTATCTGAGGCCGGTCTTCCTCTTTGGGGATGCATTGATCATAAAAAAACTCCCGTGTGCTGGATATCTCTGAGAGTTGGGATTTTAATCTGGACGGGATGTCGATTCATATCCCCATTATGAAGCGTTATTTCCCTCTTGCGTGGTTCAACATGATCTTATTGGACAGGCAGATGACAGACTCCCTCACTCCAACCAGACCGGGGATGTTTGTTAGTAACATCCGTTACAACAAAACTACTGGATCAGTACGCACGATCAAGGATCCGGCCAGTCGATCTGTGATGGGGTTAGCTCCGGGTACCTTTATCAATACACCCGGTCCTAACTTCTCATTCTCTCAGGCTGATACTTTCCTGAGCCAGCTTGCTCGCAGAGGGTCCTATCCTGTTGGCAGATTGGTACTGCCGAGCTGGTTATACCCTATTCCCCTGTGGGCTAACCTGACCTCGTGACTTCGTGGATTCTGCGGAACTACGAGGCATTTTTGCGAGAAGTCAATCTTTATGATGCTATCCGGGGTACCAGCCACGGATTGCCCATTAATAAGCCATTATTTATGGCCCTCCTGGAGATGTATAATCATCAGACATGAACTTTCTTCACACCTGTAGGGGAGTTGGGGCTCGCTCTTCATGAGATGTATGCTATCACCAAGCTTCCCTGGGGAGACGAGCCCTTCGAAGCGTACACTCGAACGAACGAGGAGTTCCAGGATCTAGATCGACGATTCCCAGGCTTCGTCGCTGTGTACCAAGAACTGTTATGTCACCATAGTACCTGTCACCAAACGGCTATCAAGAAAAATAATAGCTCGGAAGGGGACACTCCCCATACCAACTCCTGGGTCTCCTATCTTTTTAAATTCAGTTCTGCTGGCCGAGTTACTTCCCGAGGTCATCAGACTCCTAGGAAAGTAGAAAGCTTGGTATCGACTGCTAGGAGGTCGAAGTCTAAGGGTGACAAGTTTGGGAGTCAGATTGACTCCTTCAGCTATTTTCATTGTGGTACTTGGCGGCTGTCAGAGAAGGCACTCCTGGCAGGCTTTTTAATGGTGTGGCTGCATAATTGTGTGGTTTCGGGAGGGGCAGGTTCCATCGAGAGGATCGGCCGTCACTTTATTCTTCCCGCCGTGAAGTTGGCCTTCGGGGTCAGGCTGGCTCTTCTTTCCGCTATGGTGTGCAGAATTTATCACGGTCTCCGTGCCTTCTCGTCTAAGGTCATTGTTCATGACGTGGTGACAGACTTTGAACGTATAGAGCTGCCTTATCATTACCTACTGGGGTGGCTGTTGTTGTATTATCGGTCTTTGATGAGGCCTGGGACGGGAGACGGTGTTACGGACGATGACGCTTTTCTTTTCAGACACCGCCATCAGCCTTGGGAATTTAGTACCATGCCGGCGTGTCGGAGGATGCTGGCGAGGGTGGACGGATATGATTTCTTCGTGTCCGTTCCCCGTTTTACCGACCAGGAAGTAAGGAGTGTCCATGTTGATGGCGTTGGATCTCCTCATTTCTTACCTGAGAAGATGCGTTTCTGGTTGCGTAACATTCGCCCGGCGCATTTAGTTTATCGCAACCGCAACACCGTGTACCTGGAGCCCTACTTGCCCAGTAGGTTTGCCCGTCAATTTGGGTACAGTTAACTATTCCTCGGGTGTCCCAGTTCCAGCCTGGGATTTGAGGGTAGCATCCTTGATGGGATTAGGGCATGGAGCTACTATGACACTTGTCATACTCGAACTAGTTTCTCCGTTCCTGCAGCAAACGCGCTAGAGGAAATCTTGCATATGGCAGCCTTATACCATGTTACGGTAAACCAGCCTCCTGTTGATTTTGACCCGAGGACTAGCTTCATCGTGGGCACTCATTTGGCAGAGAAGGCTACGGTACCGAAGGCCAAGAATAAAAGGGCGAATAGGGTTCCGTGTCCGATTCTGAGTCCTTTGACACAGCTGAGGGAAGCAACGAGTGGGACGACGAGGACCCTCTCTCTTCTGGTAGCGGAGCGACGGCGGATCAACCGCCCATCATGGCGGATGAGATGATGACGGATCAACCGTCGGTCGTATTAGATGAGGTGGTAGATAAGTTGCCACCTGTACCAGAGGTGGTGAGAGTAGAACCACCACCTGCCGTGCCTGGTCCCTCGCGTAAGCGAGGCAGACATGAGTCTACTGACGGGGGAGTAGTCTTTTCCGTAGAAAGAGCTGCGGTCAGACCTCATAGGCTACTTATTACGGAAAGGGGTGAATATGCTGACGGTGCTCCGGAGGTACGACTATGTTGGAGCCATCTCCTTGTTGTGGCTTTTTTTTTTGGAGATATGACCTAATCATTTTTTTTGTAGGCGTATGACGAACCAGGCTCTCCTGAACCGTCTGCTACCCCTGGAGTTGATTCGGCCCTTGCTGCTTTGATTAGCGACATGTGTGCCGCGGTCCTTTCTGTGGGGCTCTTTCAGCGGCGGCTGAGGACTCCCAAGTTGCTGCTGCCCCGACCCAGGGTGACGAAGATTTCTTCGGACCTGTCTCTGAGATTGCTGAATTTCAGCAAGGCGATGTCGATCTAGTCGCATCCCCTCCCGAGGGTGCCGGGGCGGAGGAGTCTATTATATTCGACTCGGAGGCCGCTGGTGGAGAGGTTGTGGTGGCCGTAAGCGAACCTCAGCCTCCACACTCTTTTGCTGGTAAGATAAGCCAAATATTGACTAGTGAGGGGACTTATTTGCTCTATCAACATATCCTCCAGGTCAAATCGATTCATGGTTGTCCTGGCCCTACAGGTCCTGACCCTTTAATTCCTACAGCGGATGTTCTTGGGGAAGGCTCGGCCTGCTACGATCTGGGGGAAAGGAGCGTTTCTTCTCCTTCACCGACTCATGTCGAGGGGACTCCCGCCAGCTCTGGGCAGATGGGAGTGGAGCTTGTTCCGGGAGCGATGGTCTCCGTCTCATCCTCTGCTGCTCATACGGCTTCAGAGACTGACTTCTCGGCCCTGCCGAGCATTCAAGTTCTGCGGGCTGCTGAAGAGGAGTTGGCCGCTGTTCAGGCGTCCTTCCGTACGGAGTTTGTTTCCTTCGTGGCTGGAGCGACAGATTCTGTCGCATCTTCTTCAGTGTTGCCAGCTACACTCCCGTTGACGCCGGCTTCTTCGGAGGCTCTGGACGAGGTGTCGCAGGATGTGGTAGACAGCTTCTAACGCCATTTAAAGAGAGGCGTAGATGCTGTCGTAGAACGGGGGACCCCTTTTTCTCTGTCCCTGCGGTGCGCTCGAGGTCAAATTGAAACTTTGAAGACTCTTTCTGGCGGGGTAGGGTTGGCTGCGCTCCTGGAGCCCAAGTTGGCAGAGGCTGATCAGCTCGTGACCCGATTGCTGGTGTTGCGGCAGGCTGACTTGCCTGCTGCGATTGAACGGGAGCGGGGCTTCCTTATTGCTGCTCAGGATAGGATAAAGCTTGCTCGAGACACTGTCGGGCCAGTTGTGAAGGGGGACCTTGATAAGCTTTCCGCTTCGTATGACAGGCTAGGTCGTCGAAGTCAAGCTTGTAGGACTCGGGAAGAGGCTGTTTCTCGTGGAATAGCTGACACGAATGAGCAGATTCTTGTACTTCAGAAAGAATTGGCCTTCCTAGAGTCGGAGCTGAGGGCTGCTCATACGGAATAGGAGTCAATTATTCAGGAGGCCGAGAAGGTTTCCCGATCTTCTGTTAACCTGGAGCGGACTTTTAAGAAATTTGAGGACAACTGGCAATCTCACGCTCATCTGGAGGACGAGACGGCGCTGACCTAAGAGGCAGAGCGTCGAGCTAAACAGAGGTTTGAGCGGTCGGTTGCCTTGCTGACGGACCGTCTCATGACGCTATGTGCCCCGAAACAGTGATCGGTTTTCTGTTTTCTTTTGCTCCTTTTCCCCTTCTTCTTTTTTTTCTTTTTGTCAAGGGATACGATCCCAGATGATGTAGTACTTTGAATTTTGAATAAATGAGCATGTTTTGACTCATCTTCTATTTCTTGCACTTATGGTGTTTGTGGAATTGGACCTGCTGGGGGATTATTTGTGGACCTGTTACCCTGGACGTACCTTGGTTTTAGGTACGAGTAACTAGTTTTGGATAGGAATACCTAGAACAACTTCGTGATAAGACAGCTATAGAAGTTTTTGGTATTCGAGAGAATGCCAAGGAGCAACTGGGCTTCCAGGCATGATAGGGAAGGGATGGGCCTGTACTGGAAACCCAGTACAGCATCTGTGGTCGGCTGAGGACATTTGTGGTCATCAGAGGACATTTGTGGTCAACAGAGGACATTTGTGGTCAACAGAGGACATTTATGGTCAATAGAGGACATTTGTGGACCTATTATCCTTGTCGTACTCCGATTGTGGGTACGGATAATAGGTTGAAAGGGGATCGACATACTTACTCAGAGGTAATGAGGACATGGCAAGTATGAAGGTTTCTTCTATGGAGCCTTCCCATGCAGAGGTAATGAGGACATGGCAGGAGTAGGCTCAATGAAGAGGGGGTACATAAAACGACTCAGAGGTAATGAGGACATGAAAGTTTTATGTAGGGGTGATTTATTTTTGGCGGAAGTGAAACGACTCAGAGGTAATGAGGACATGGCCGTCTTGGGAATTTGTGGATCGCTTACCCTTTTTTGTGCACTGGAAGTACGGGTATTGGATCATGGGAGAGGATCTCCTCCAGGAAGGAAGTTCAGAGGTATGATCATACATAGCTTTCTATCTGAAAGAGTAAACGGGATGTGAGGTCAGAGGCACCAGCGGGTACATGACTCGATATTGTGAAAGTGTGAGTTCAGTGGCACCAGCGGGCACATGACTCGATAATCTGGAATATTTATGGATATGAGTTCAACGATACCAGCGGGTACATGACTTTGGAATATAGAGAATGGTGAGTGTGAGTTTAGCGGTACCAGCGGGCACATGACTCGAATGATTGGAAAATGTAGGGAATGAGTTCAGAGGTACCAGCAGGCACGTGACTCGAATGATTGTAAAATGTGGGGAATGAGTTCAGAGTTACCAGCAGGCACGTGACTCGAATGATTGTAAAATGTGGGAATGAGTTCAGAGGTACCAGCAGGTACATGACTCTTATGCATGGAACCAGAATGTAAGTTCAGTGGTACAGAGAGGTACATGACTCGACACTCTGAGATGTCTTGAGGATTTTGTTTCAGACATGATACTTCTTCAGAAACTTACCATTGATGGACAACATAAGCAAGTCTCCATTTTATTTTACGAGGCGGTAGGCGCCGTTGGAGAATACAGCTTCGATGATGAACGGGCCTTCCCATTTTGGTTGGAATTTGCCGGCAGTTTTATGCATCATAACCATCGGCCTCTGAACCGCCAGAACGAGATCGCCTACTTGGAATGTTCTGACCTTGACCTTCTTGTTGAAAGCTCCGGAGATTCGGGCTTGATATAGCTCAATTCGTTGCTGAGCTAACATGCGCTTCTCGTCTAGGGCCTCCAATTCCTGTAGTCGACGATGGTGGTTTTTGTCTATCGTCAACTGATGTGTGAGGGCGACGCGGAGTGAGGGGATCTGAGTCTCTAATCGGAGAACTGCCTCGCTTCCGTACACCAGGGAGAATGGTGTATTCCCGGTGGCTGTTCGAACTGTGGTACGATACGCCCATAAGCATTCGCCGAGCTTCTCGTTCCATTCGCGCTTGTTGGATGACACAAATTTCTTGAGTAGCTTGATTATGGTTTTGTTGAATGCTTCGGCCAACCCATTGGCTGCCGGGTTGTAGGGTGTCGAAGCAATATTCTAAATTCGGTGCTTGTCGCAGAACCGATAAAATGCGTGGCTTGCGAACTGTGGCCCATTATCGTGAATGATCCTTCGGGGCAGTCCAAAGCGGTAGATGACATGATGCTTAAGGAAGCTGATCACGTTTGAAGTTTTCACCTCAGCCAAAGGGATGGCTTCCGCCCATTTGGAGAAGTAATCGGTGATCGCGAGTATGAATCGGTGTCCTCTGGACGAAGGCGGGGTAATTGGGCCGACGATGTCCATACCCCATGCTTCAAATGACCAGGAGGCCACAGTCGGATGTAAGAATTCAGATGGCTGGTGGATGAAGTCGGTGTAGATTTGGCTGGCTTTGCACTTTCGTGCATAATCTATTGCGTCTGCCACCATCGTGGGCCCGTAATAGCCTATTCGACGAAGGCAGTCTTACAGTTTCGGGCCAGGTTGATGGGCCCCGTAGACACCATCATGGGCCTCGCATACGGCTTCCTTGGCTTCTGTATTTGATAGACACCGAAGCAGTAAACCATCATAGGATCTGCGATACAGCATTTTTGTCTCCGTGTCATAGAAAAATCTGAGGGAACGTCTTCTGATAGAAGTAGCTTCCTTCGGATTCTCTGGCAGGATGTCGTATACTACGAAGTCGATGAACGGTTGTCTCCAGTCTGGTGCTTCATCGACTGAAAGGGCGGAGTAGCTTTCAATGTATCGAATGTTATCCTTAGGACAGACCAGTTCACGGCCTATTATATCGACCTAATGACGAGCATAATTTGGCACAGCTAGGGAAGCGGCCAAACCAGTTAGTGTATCAGCCTCAATGTTTTGGAGTCTGGAAACATGTTCTATGAAGAATCCTTCCAGAGACGAGATGATGTCGATTGCTATTCGATGATACGGGATCATGTCTTCATGGCGGACCTCGTACGACCCCCGAATCTGATTGGCGATTAACTGTGAGTCGCCATATGCTTCAAGATACTCTACCCCCAGCTCCTTCGCGAGCCGGAGGCCAATGACCAAGGCATTTTACTCGGCCACATTATTTGAACAGGGCTCTGTGAGTGAGTAGGCCCGATTGATCACCAAGCCGGAGGAAGAAATCAACACTACTCCAACTCCAGCGATGATGTTGCCTTTGGGTCCAGTTCTCGAAGCACCGTCGAAGAACATTCGCCAGATGACATCATGGGAGACTGTATTTGAACTGGTGACCTCATCCGGTATCTCTTCATATACCCTAGTCGTCTCCGAACCTGGATGGGCTGCTAGAAAGTCTGCCAGAGCCTGGCCTTTAACAGTCTTTTGCGGTACGAAGATCATGTGGTACGGTGATAGTAATATCGCCCAGGTAGCAAGGCGAGAGCTGAGTGCCCCAGGTTTGGTCATGAGGACCCTGAGGGGGTTGATCCGCGATATCACGTGGATGGTTTGTCCCGTGACGTAGTATCGCATCTTCTGGATGGCGAACACGAGAGCAAGGTATTCCTTCTCTACGGTCGTGTACCGGTATTCTGGCCCAATAAACTTTCGACTGAGGTAGTATATAGCTTGTTCATGGCCCGGATCATTGTTCTGTGCCAACAGAGCACCAGAGAATGTTCCATCACTCGCACATAGAACAGGAATGGCTTTCCGGCAACAGGAGCTACCAGGACCGGGGGGTTCGACAAATATTCTTTGATGCTGTCGAAAGCACGCTGGCATTCCTCATCCCATACGAAAGAGACTCCCTTCTTCATGAGATGGGTGAATGGTTGACATCGTCCGGAGAGATTAGAGATGAATCTCCTGATGTAAGCTAGCCTGCCTTGGAGGCCTCGGAGTTCGCGAAGATTTCTCGGGGGACCCATCTCCATGATTGCCTTTGTTTTCTTGGGGTCGATGTGAATGCCCTGAGAAGTGATGACGAAACCCAGGAATTTCCTGCTGGAGACTCCCAAGAACGATTTCGTAGGGTTCATCTTTAATTTGTGTGCTCGCATTAGGTCGAACACTGTCATGAGATCTTGCAGATGATCTTCCTTCGAACGCCTTTTGACGGCGATGTCGTCGACGTAGCACTCCACTGTCTTGCATAAATGGTCTCTAAAGATGACGCTCATAGCTCTCTGGTAAGTGGTGCCAGCATTCCTTAAACCGAAAGGCATAACGGTGTAGCAATATGTACCAATCGGTGTTCGGAATGATGTGTGCTTCTCGTCGTCAGGGAACATCTTGATCTGGTTGTATCCTGAGAAGCCATCCATGAAGGACATACGTTCAGAGCCGCAGGTGTTGTCAATCATAATATCTGTGATAGGGAGAGGGAATTCATCTTTAGGGCATGCCTCATTCAGATTTCGGAAGTCAATGCATATTCGGATCTTCCCGTTCTTCTTGAAAACTGGTACGATGTTGGCTACCCAGTCTGGATGCTGCACTTCACGAATGAAGCCGCTGGCTATCAGTTTGTTGACCTCGGCTTCAATAGCATTCATGACATCGGGGCAAAATCGTCGTTGCTGTTGCTTGACAGGTTTTGCATCTGGACGAATATTGAGTTTGTGGAGTGCGATTTCGGGGTCCAATCCTAGCATATCTTCATAGCTCCAGGCGAACACATTGATATACTCTTTGACGAGTTGGAGCAGCGACTCTCGCTCTTCATCTGTCAGACTCTGGCTGATGAAGATTGGTTTCGGGGAGGCTTCATCACCAAGATTAACTTGTATGACCTCATCTTCAGTAGGAGGTTCTCTTTGCTCGAAACGCTTTTTCCATTGTTCATCTAGCTGTTGGGCCCACTGCTCTAGCTCGAGGATTTTCGGAATGTCTTCATCTTTTTCATAAGCGTCGGCGAATGCCATGTTGACTGACAGGACTTGTCTGAATACGTCTCCGATGCTGGTATCCGAGTCAGAAGTTGGTGACCCGGTCGAATGTGAATGCCAGTCACATTCTTTATCTGAACTTTCAGGGGTCGTCGTAGGTGTCACATACCCTAATCCACATCGAGTCTTGCTATAGTAGTCCCGTGGTTTGCCAGCCGGGGCCAGGGGCTTCAAAGGTAATCGTCGTCCAGTATCGTAATTCAAGCCCGGTGTCGTTTCCAGGTCATACCCTTGTTTCTGTATGAGATATTTAGATTAGGGCTATAAAGATATAGAGGTAGTCTCCCGGCATCCGATCCAAGGTTGACTTCTTCTATGGTGAAGGGATACGGATCATCCTTCTGGCCGAAGATGATTGGATGGTCCCCTCCCTTGATTATTCGGTAAGCGTCTTCTGCTGGAGTAAGCTGGATTGTGGTGTAGACATTTGTCACCTGTGTGTGTAGGTGAGTGCCTATACCGTGTTCCATAGCGTACATTGTACAAAGCTTATTAAGCTCGAGGTAGTTCAAAGATAGCCCTTTATTGATGAAGTAAGGTATCTTTTCTAGGGGTATTACATCATCTGCGGAGGGAACATCAGTGTGGGCGGTCATATACTTGGCTAACTCCGGTTCCTCTTCGGCTACCCCCTGTGTGAATGAAGACTGAGAGGACGTCCTGGGGAGCTTGATCGTCAGCGGTTCAGTTGATGGAGTTGAGCGTGGAGTTGTTGGCAGACTAGCAACCCCCAGTTTGGTACTCGATGTGGGGCGAGGAGTGGCTGGTTCGCTAGAAGTGTCGGACCTCGTATCGGGGTGACGACCCTTCTTGGGAAGGCGTATCGTCAGTGGCTTGTCAGAGGGATTGAGCTTCTCCGTTTGGGACTGACCGACTCTCGGCAGTCTGATTGTTAGTGGCCCCGTTGTGGATCTTGGCACTTGGCCAGACCTTGGCAGCTGGATTGTCATCTGCTCTTCTTGTGCCGAGAGGCTGATTGCGTCCTTACGTAGAGTGGCGGTAAGGGGTACAGACCTGCCCGATTTGCCAGCTTGGAGGTGGATCGTCAGAGGCTCTTCTGATCCTGTGGCTGTCTCGGTACTAGCTTGTACATCTCCTTCACCAAGATGCTTCTTCGATTTTCCGTATAGGCAGGAGTCTGAGTAGTAAGATTCGACCCCTTTGAAGGGATCGTTATCACCAAATTCCGTCCTCACGAAGCCGTATTTGTCGACATATTTAAAGCACTGGTGCAGCATGGAAGGCACGATCATATAATCGTGTATCCACGGGCGCCCCAAGAGGATGTTGTAAGAAGTCTCTGCATCGATGACGTAGCAGGTGACTTCGGATTGGAGGTCGCCAATTTGACACTTCAGACGAATCTTCCCAATAGGGTAGCTCCAGTCCGAATTGAACTCGCTGATGGCGGTGCTTGTAGGCGTCAGGCGATGCATTGGGATACGGAGATGATGTAGCAGACCCTTCGGGATAATTCTTATGGAAGAGCCGGGATCGATATGCATCCGATCCACCTTTACGTCGCCGATGTATCCAGTATAGTACAATGGACGATCGTACAGATTAGTTTTGATGAGCATGTCCTGCGGAGTGAAGACGATGTTGGGCATTGCTTCCGTACAGGCACTGTCCTGGAGATCCACAGGTGAGTCCTCCCCGGTGAGGTTGGATTGAGCCAGATAGGCATCGGTATTTTGGAGTGCTTCGCTCAATGCAATACGAACGTCCTTGGAGAGCCTTAGGAGTTCGTACAGTGACAACTTAGCCGGTGTGTTAGCCAATTGCGCTAAGATGTCAAAGTTGTAGGGCCTCTCTAACCCTTGGGCTGCCTCTTTTCGGAGGGATTTGTCGAAGCGAGTCTCCATCGGCCTAGGCTTGTCGGTCGTCGAAGGCTGAGCCGGTCCTGGAGCATCAGTTGTAGTGGGTTGATGATTTTCAGCTGGATTGTCAACCACAGGTTGGGATTGCGCTCCAGACCGTGTGACAACGGCTGTAGCTTCCTCGATATTTGTCGAAATTGTGTGCCAGGTCCTAACTTTTCTACTTTTCTTCTTGTAGGTGGAAGATGGTGTGGGTCGAGTCACTTCTAATACCAAGTCTGGATGGATCCACATGACCTTCCCTCGTGATGTGGTGAGGGGTTCTAGACCAGCAGCCTGATCTCGGGGAGGTGGAAGATTGGTAATCTCCATTGTCGCCAGAGGGATGGGGACCACCCCGTCTTGAGTTTCCGTCGGAGGGAAGCTACCGAATTGTACGGACACCATATTGGCTGCCACGGTTACCTCTTCGAAATCGATAGCCAGAGCGTTCGAATCGATGAGGTTTTGGATGTACCATTTCAGCTGGTAGCAGTCGTGTGTAGCATGATGGACATAGCGATGATAATGGCAGTACTTTGGGTTCTCCATCTCTGCCGGCCGCGGTTCCCGTCTTGGTCGAGGAAGCTGAATTCTGTCCCCTTGTATGGGCATGTCCAAGATGGGCTTGACGTGACCGTCTTCGAAGGAGTAAGTGATTTGCGGCCATTATTTGTCTGCTGGTTTTGGCTCAGGTTTTTGTGCTGTATCGGCCACCACAGCCTGCTTTCTCTTGCTGTCCCGATTGTTGGAGGGGCTATCCCCATTATCATTATTGGAACGCTTGCCCTTGTTCTCTCCGTCCGAGATGTGCAATCCCAGCTGGCGAGCCTTCTTCAATCGTTCTTCGGCGCTTGTGGCGCTGATGATGAACGTCTTCCAGTCCTTGAATTGACTTTTGCCTATCCAGAGACTGATGGTTGGGAGGAGTCTTTTTTGGCAAATTTCAATCAAGGAGGAATCTGGATTTCCAGAAGGCAGCTTCATGGTAGTTTGGCGAAACCGTTCGATGTAGTTCCTTGTGAGCTCTTTCTCCCCTTGGACGACGTCCATGAGGGTGGACATGGTGATGTCCTGCCCTACTTCGTAGAATCTCTCCAAGAACATACGCTTGAAGCCGACGAAGGAGTGGATGCAGTTGTCCGGCAGGTTGTGATACCAGTCGAAGGCGACTCCTTCCAATGCCCCGATGAATAATCGTATGAGAATGGCATCGTCATGGGGCAGATGGTCGGTGGTGACCTCGAAGTAAGTGATGTATCGACTTGCCGAGGTCTTGCCATCATAAGGATTGATATTGAACGGCTTATATCTTGGTAGGAATGGAACATCCCTCCATGCAGCAGGGTATGGTTGCCGTATTCTGAGATCTTGAGAGTTTTCTCGAGCGTGGAACATGGCTCGGAGCTCCTGGACCTCTCTTCTCGCTTCGCGTGCTTCGTCTACGGCGGTGGGTGCCGTTGTTTCCGGGGGATTGTTGCCCGAATTTGGCGTCGCCGAATTTGAGTCTGCATTGACCGCGGGACCCACGCTTGTTTGGCCAGGCGTCCCTCCTTGCAGAGTTGGAAGGGCCGCTTTAATCTCGTCTACAGACTTGACCAAAGCAAGTAATATGGCTTCGAGACTGTCGATGCGCTGGCGATCACTGGAACCACCTTGGTTGCTGTCTGTCATGAATACCATCTTCTCATGAGGAGAGATAGACGGAGCGGTGGAGGAAGCGCCCGCCGAATCGTACCCCTGTAGTGAGAAGTCATCGGGGTATGTAGGTATGTTCCCTTCTGATTCAGACTCGGAAGGAACAGTACCCCCAGCCTCCGAGTTTGCCTCGTCTTGGGAGTTGTGGATGTCGTCGGGGACGTCGAGGTTTGCTGTATTTGATGGGAGAGTTGTCTCCCCTGGCTCGTCTTCTTGGAACATCGGATTACTGTGGAGGCTCGGAGGGGTGCTACCCCCAGCCCCAGCAACCCCCTGCGTTATGGACGACGAATCTCCTACTGTAGCAGATTTTGTCTTAGAGCGAGTACCTTGGAAAACTCCGGTAGTGGGCACCCATTTAGACGACAGTCTTTTAGTCGCAGTGGTTGAGATCTTCGGGCTGGGAACATTCGTCTTCTTCCCCCTTCCATCAGCGGGAACTTTCCAAGCAGAGTTGTAGGAGACGACGGGTAGTGCCCCGTCTTCTGAAGATGGATGTTGCAGTCTTTGAAAGATAGACTGCCGGTCTTCTTGCATCGTCGTACTTTTGCAGCAGCAGTTGACGATAACTTGGGTACAATGACGTCCGTGGGAGGACTCTTTGCACCCCGATGCATCTTCTCTTTCCTTGTATTTGTGGAGGATGGCCTCACGCAAGTCACTTGCTTTGCTGGCTTGGGAATTCCGGGCACGCGAGTGTGTAGGCCTCCCGCCTGCTCCGTGATTCGAAGGTAGCTCGTATACTTGCCTTCGCTCGTTATTGGGAGATGCTTGATGACTATCCTGTCCATTGGCCGCAGGGGGCATGGTACGAGCAGCCTTATACAACTTTCCATTAGAGGCCCGCGTGACAATCAGCGGGACGCTCTGATTGTCAGAGGTTGGGACAGCTGACTGGACTTGGTGGGCTCGCGCTGCCCTAGACTTCGTCCTTTTAGCACTTACGGGTGCGTAATAGGAAAAGTCCAAGTTGGATACCACAGAGTCTGGCTTATCATCCAGAGAACCATCAGGGTCAGGACCGCATGAGAGACGGTCGAAGACTGATTGAGAGAAGCGTGGAACAGACGCTATGCGGCTAGGATTGGAAACCGTGCAGGCTGTCTGTATGCGGCTGTCTTTAGTTGACGGATGAGTTGTTCTTGTGCGACTAGGAGTCACGACCGTACAGGCTGGCCGCATGCAGTTGGCAAATATGGCCGCATGGGTTTTCTGCAAGCGATTGACTTCAGTAGCCGCATAAGTTTCATCCATACGGTTGGTAACTGTAGCCACATAAGCTATGCGGCTGACAGATGTGGCCGCGTGAGTTTTCTTCCTGCGGCTGACGGATGTAACCGCATAGGCTTTCTCCATGCGGCTAGAACCCTTATGCGGCTCGGATCGGATAGAGTTCCTCTTTGCCCCTGCAAGTCCAGCATCATAATATTTTCTTCTGTCGGACTTGGGGACAGCAGAGTCGTCTATGATCTGAAGTGGGGCCGTGGGAGAGTCTTCTCCGCCGTCTTGAGCAACAGAGGGTATCTCTGCAAGAGCTTCAGTAGGAACGAAGGATCGGGGTCTCCACTCCTTGCGGGCCTTCTTTGTGCGGGCTCGCTTCTGGACCGGGCCAGCGCTCTTATCGGAGAGCATTTTTTCGAACGCCTGTTGGTCGAACCGGGCGACCATCTTCTGTTGCGTGGAGCCAAGCTTGGCTGCATCCGATTGCGTCACCAACTCCTCAGCCGTGGAGAAGTTTGTCCCCAGCAGAGTCGCCATCGTGTTTGCCATAAAATATAAAAGAGCAGAACAGTTTTATGGGAGGACTGGACTTTTACTTCATGTTACAAACTCGTTTGTACAAAGAAAGCCTAGGGACGAAAACCTAGGTACAGCAATCTAAGTACATTTGTTTATTTTTTATTCTGGGGGATGACGATAGAGGCTCGGAAAAGCGACGGCAGCTCTGCCTTACTCCTTGGACGATCGGACGTAGCCTTGGCTCCTGTTACGAGATGGTTGGCGTTGATGAAGAAATGCTCTTCTTGCTCTCCTCGTATTGCTCTTCTGGCTTCTCTCTCTCTGGATTGATCTCTGTGGATTTTCCTCTCTGATTATTGGGGGAGTGTCTCTCTGTATGTGTGTATCTCTCTCTGTAAGTATATTTTGCAAGGGAATGGCACCCTGCTATTTATAATAGTGGGGAGCATCATTAGGGTTTGTAATGATTGCCCATTCTCAAAGTGGCGGCCGCTTGGTAAATGATCAATCTGGACCATTAATCTTGAGCGTGAAGGATCTGGGCCATTAATGAGGATTATGCCAAATTATGTCAGTCATTAATGTTGATTGCAATAAATCCCCATCATGATGATTTGCTGATATCCGCAAATCTGAATGAATCAATTTAATTCATTCTCTTGCCACGTGTCCCAAATCATTGGGATCTGACCCAAAATTTGATTATCTTTAGGACACGTGTTCTGTCATCATTGTTGAGCCGCATAAGGAGCGTTCATATTTGGGCCGCATGAAGGTGCCGCATGAATAGTCCCTATACTCGAACTGCATGAAGGTCATCATGACCGAGCCGTATGAATATGTTCATGACCGAGCCGCATGGGGGTCTTAATGGCCGAGCTGTATGAGAGTCTTCATGGCCGAGCCGCATGGGTTTCTTTCATGACCGAGCCGCATGGGGACCTTCGTGATTGAACCGCATAGGTTTCTCTGTACTGGCCGCATGAACTCGTCTAGACTGGCCGCATAAACTAGCCTCGAAGTTGGGAAGATTTTCCCCAGTTCCCTAGGAAGATGTTGCTCTTGTGTCAGTCATCATGACTACTTTTCGTCAGGGCTGTCAGCTGTCAGCTTTCAGCCGTCAGAGCATTAATTGTCAGTCGTCAGGGCATTAATTGCGTTTGAATGACGCTGGTTACAGCCGTTCTAAAAAGGACACGTGGCTTTCCTCTGCTGGCCGCATGGAGTCCACTCTGTGTTTGAGCCGCATGGGGCTCTTGAGCCGCATGTGGCCCCTTGGCCGCATGGATCATATTTCTCTTCTTTTTCATGCTTCTACTTAGTACACGACACTATCGGAGGTAATATGAACGTGATAGATCGTAAAAAATCAAAGAAAAATCGATTAATATCTATTCAGAGACCAAATGGACATAAAGGAAAAGAAGTAGATTTAATATTTATTCAGAGGTCATGAGAACATGATAAATAATAAATTTCTCTTCTTTAATCAACTGATAAGACAGAAGATTATAATTCTCTTCAAAGAAACAAGTAATCAGCTTAACCAAACATTGGTAGCTGAAAAATAAAGAAGAAATTCAAACATAATATTTCTTCAAGAATTTGCCATTAATCGGCATCATGAGCAGATCTCCATTGGGTTTAGACAACCTATAGGCACCGTTAGAGAAGACTGTTTCAACGACATAAGGGCCTTCCCATTTTGCTTGGAATTTCCCTTTGCTCTTATGAGTCATCACCATCGGTCTTCGAACAGCTAGAACTAGTTCACCGACTTTGAATACCCTCTCTTTAACTTTATGATTGAAAGTTCGAGATATACGGGATTGATATAGCTCAATGTGCTGTTGCACTTGAAGACGCTTCTCGTCCAATCCTTCAAGTTTTTGAAGTCGTAAGCGATCATTGTTCTCTGTGGTTAGCTCATTAGCAATTGCTATTCGAAGAGATGGAATCTAGATTTCCAGTGGAAGAACTGCCTCACATCCATAAACCAGTAAAAATAGTGTAAAACCAGTCGGAGTTCGGACTGTCGTTCGATAAGCCCATAAACATTCTCCAAGTTTCTCATTCCAATCACGTTTATTAGAAGAGACGAACTTTTTGAGAAGTTTGATGATCGTCTTGTTGAAGGCTTCGGCCAAACCATTAGCAGCTGGATTATAAGCCGTAGAAGCCAGATTTTGGATCCGATTCTTATCGCAGAACCTATAAAATGCCTGACTGGCAAATTGTGGTCCATTGTCATGAATTATCCGTCGGGGAATCCCGAAGCGATAAATGACATGGTGTTTGATGAAGCTAACCACATTGGACGTCTTTACTTTAACAAGGAGAACTGCTTCCGCCCATTTAGAAAAGTAATCGATTATAGCCAGTATAAACCGATGTCCCTTGACAGAGGAAAGGTTAATCGGACCAATAATATCCATGCCCCAAGCTTCGAAGGGCCAAGAAGCTGCTGTGGGATGTAGGAATTCAGACAATTTATGAATAAAATCAGCATGAATCTGACATGCTTTACACCGTCTGGCATAATCTACAGCATCTGCTATCATGGATGGCCAATAATATTCCATTCTTCGAATGCGGTCCTATAATTTTGGACCAGGTTGATGTACACCACAAACACCATCATGAGCTTTGCGGAGTATTTGCTTAGCTTCACTGTCTGAGAGACAATACAGCAAAAGTCTGTCATAAGAACGACGATATAACATATGTAAAGAAGAATCATAATAGAATCGAAATGATCGTCTTTTAATTGATGCAGCTTCTTTTGGATCTTCAGGTAAAATCCCATGAACTGCATAATCAATGAATGGACTTCTCGAATCTCTATGCTGGGAACTTGATTCTGTAGTATAACTCTGTTCAATATGCAGATTATTCTTAACACAGAATAAGTCTCGATCTAACAAAGTAATGGTGTTTTGTCTTCGAATTGGAACAGCTAAATCTGCTGCTAAACTAGCAAGAGCATCAGCTTCCAAATTCTGAAAACGTGGTACAAAGTTGATGAAAAATCCTTTGAATGAAAGGACCAATTCGATTACCACTTGATGATAAGGGATGAGGTCAGGATTTCTGACTTCATACGTCCCTCTAACCTGATTAACAATCAGTTGAGAATCTTCATAAGCTTCAAGAACTCAATATCCAATTGTTTTGCTACTTGGAGACCAATCAGCAGAGCATTATATTCTGCGACATTGTTGGAGCATGGCTCATTGAGAGAATAAGCACAGTATATGACCATTTTGTCAGGAGAAACCAAAACGATTCCTACTCCAGAGACAATATTTTCTTTAGGTCCAACTCGTGATGCTCCATCAAAGTATAATTGCCAAATGTCATCCTTTAAAGTCATGTTGCAATCTACTACTTCATCTGGAATGTCCTCATATAACTTCGATATTTCAGGTATAGGGTGGGCTACTAACAAATCAGCTAATGCTTGACCTTTCACTGATTTTTGAGGTACATAGACCATATCATAGGGAGTGAGAAACATCGCCCAGGTGGCTAACCTGGAGTTAAGAATGCTTGGTTTTCTCATCAATACCCGAATAGGATTTATTCTGGAGATGACATGGATAGTCTGTCCTGACACATGATGTCGTATTTTTTGAACATCAAAAACCAAGGCCAGACATTCCTTTTCTACAGGAGTATACCTGTGTTCAGCTCCGACCATCATTCGGCTAAGATAATAAATTGCCTGTTCATGACCTATATCACTTTTCTGTCCAAGAAGAGCACCAAGTGAATGATCCAAGGCTCAAACATATAGCAAAAATGGTCTGCCTACCACTGGAGGTACCAAAATAGGTAGATTTGTAAGGTATTGCTTGATGTCATTGAAAGCTTTTTGACATGCTTCATCCCAAACAAATGATACACCTTTCTTTAATAGACGGAAGAAAGGTTGACATCTCCCAGAGAGATTGGATATAAATCTTCTGATATAAGCAATGCGACCCTGGAAGCCGCAGAGTTCTTTTAAATTGCGTGGAGGACGCATTTCAAGAATAGATTTGATTTTATCAGGGTCAACATGGATACCCTGAGAAGTGACGACAAATCCCAAAAATTTGCCACTGGACACCCCTAAGAAAGACTTAGTGGGATTTATCTTCAGTTGATGTTGACGCATCAACTCAAATACTGTCTTCAAGTCTTAAATGTGATCATCCTTTGATCGACTTTTGACAGCAATGTCATCTACGTAACATTCAACTGTCTTCCGTAGATGTTCTTGAAAGATGTTGCTCATAACCCGTTGATACGTGATACCGACATTTTTCAGACCAAATGGCATAACCGTATAGCAATAGACTCCAAGGGGTGTATGAAAAGTAGTATGCTTCTCATCTCCTGGATGTATCTTAATTTGATTGTATCCTGAGAATCCGTCCATGAAAGACTTGCGTTCGAAACCGCATGTATTGTCTATCATGACATCGGTGATCGAAAGTGGAAATTCGTCCTTTGGAGAAGCTACATTAAGATCCTAAAAATCTATGCAAACTCGGACTTTTTTATTCTTCTTCATAACAGGAACAATGTTGGCAACCCAGTCTGGGTGTTGTTCTTCACGAACAAAGCCACATGTAATCAGCTTTTTGACTTCTGCTTCAATTGCATCCATCATGTCTGGTCGAAAATGCCACTACTGTTGTTTTACAGGCTTGGCATTAGAAAGAATATTGAGTTTATGAGTAGCAACTTTAGGATCTAAACCCGGTATATACTCATAACTCCATGCAAAGATATCAATGTATTCTTTAATCAGTTTTATCAGCTCTTTCTTTTCATCTTCGGAGAGGTTTTTACTGATAAATATTGGCTTGGATGTAGTTCCATCTCCAACATCAATCTGGACATCCTCTGTAGGTGGCTGTCTTTGTTCAAAACGAAGCTCCCATTGAGTGTCCATCTGTTGTGCCCAAGGGTCATTTTCAAATGGCTCAGATTCACCCTCAGTTTGAACCATATTGACTGAGAATACACACTCAAATTTATCATAATAGTCTCCTCTAGCATATGAGGAGTGGAATGTATCAGATTCGATGAATTAGATTTCTTCCGAATCTGAGGACTGTGAAGAACTAGAAAAGATTTCTTCTGGTATATCGTCATTAAATATATGGAACGGATCATATCCAAACCCATGATGAGTTTTCTGGTAAAACGGATCACCACATAATGGTAATCGTCTACCCTTACCTTGATTAAGACCCGGCATGGTCTTCAAATCATATCCCATATTTTGAATAATCTTGAGAGATTGTTGACTATATTTGTCAATTCGGATTCTTCCTTTATCTTTATCTCTAAGATCATCTGTCTGAGCAACATGGATATTTCTAGTTAAGCCAAACATAATTTGGCGCTCATTTTTCTTTTTAGACGGAATCATAAAACAGGATTCTTCATGACGTCTAAAAGTTACACAAGCTTGTGATGAAGAGGCTACAGGAAGAAGATAGGGAGAAGATGTTAGGAACTTTTGAGCATAAGGTCCTACATCAACATGAGGAGGGAAAGAATTTTTCTTATGGTCAATGTATAAATTTTTCTCTGTATCTGGGTCATCTTTATATTGATGACTTTGATCATCAGAAGATAAAGTCATTCTTTCAACAAATTTGATAGCCATATACTCAAAAAGGAAATCTTCATTGATATTAGAAAGTACAGAATGATCAATATTTACATCATTTATAATTTGACTGCTATGCTTCGGATTGATTATTAACGGACCATCATCCGTCTTCTACGTATACTTGCCAAGGTTGATGATCATTGGTGGTTCTGGATCATTCGTACGAGAAGTACGTCCCTTGACTTTGATCATGAGAGGTTGAACTTGGCTCTTGGCAGGAATACTCACTGATTCCTCAGCTGAAGCTCGAGTTCTTCCTTTGACCTTGATCACCAGAGGTTGATCATTAACAGGTTGGGGTTGGATTCGACCTTTGAATTTGATATTCAAAGGTTGCTCTTCCGAAGGATCTTTATTGACAGATTGATCTTCAGCAGGTGATCGATCTTCAGCTATATCTGATATCTCCTTCACATGCTCTTGTTTGTAGAGGATTGAATCTGAAAAATAAGCTTCAACACCTTAAAAAGGGTTGATATCTGCGAATTCCGTCTTCACAATCCCTTAGGAATCCACATACTTGAAGCATTAGTGGAGAGTTGAAGACACAATGTTATGCTCATGTATCCACGGTCTTCCAAGAAGGATATTATAGGATACGTCTGAGTTGATAACATAGAAGGTTGCCATAGTTCGAAGATCACCAATCTGAATCTTCAGACGAATCTTTCCCAATGGTTTACTCTTGCCAGAGTTGAAACCAACTATTATAGTACTAGTATAAGTCAAATCACTAGTAGGAATCCTCAAAGGTCTTAGCATACTCTGAAGAATAATGCTAATAGAAGACCCAGGATCAATATAAATCCTGTCAATTTCCGTGGATTCAATATACCCAGTGTAGCACAAAGGCCTGTCGTGTTTATTATGCTTCAACAGCATATCTTCTTGTGTGAAGGTAATGTTAGGAATTGCCTCCATCACACTCTGACATTGTGGACATGACACTGGCATATTATCAGGAGTCTTGAGTTAAGCTAAGCATGAGTCTGCTTGTAGCAAAGCTTCACTCAAAGTCTCCTTGCTCTCTTTAGAAAGACGAAACAGCTCGAATATAGAGAGTCTAGCCGGAGTATTGGCTAACTGGGCTAGAATATCAAATTTGTAGGGTTTCATCACCATCCCTTGATTTGAAGTAGATTTCAATGGGACGTCAAAGCGTACTGCTTTCTGTTTCCCCTTTTCAACCACAGAAGGTTTAGCAGGAACAGGAGATGGTTGAGCTGGTATTGTTTCGACAACATCCTCTACTTCTTTGGAAGATCCCTCATAATCTTTATGGTACTCTTTTCCAGATCTCGTACCAGCAAAGCTTTCTTCCTCAGACTCAGGAGAAGGAAGTACCATATTGCAGGATTTAGTCTTCTTTCCTTTAGCCTTCTTCTTTTGAGAATTTTTATGAGAAACTTTAAAACCCATTCCAAGAGTGGATTTTTGACATTGAAGTTGTAAAGGAAGTCTCATTCCTTTATCATAATTCAAACCTTCCGCCTTTTGAAAGTCATAGCCCATCTTTTTTGTGAGATGGACTGATTGTTGACAATACAAGTGAGTGGGTATCGGACTTTTAATAGATGATTCAACAGAGAAAGAAGAAGTAGAGACCTCTGTAACCACAGGATAAGGAATAGGGACTTCTGTAGCCATCGGAGGAAGAGGAATAGAAATTTCTGTAGCCACAGTAGAAGGAGTATTCGGGATAAGAGGAAAAATCCCTACTGGTGCTTTCTCATAAGCAGCAAAAACTTGTTATGCCCTGTATAAGGGGATACTATTCATAGCTAACTACTACTGATGAGTAAGCTTGAGCTTGGTAAGAGGAGCTAAACTTGGAGGGCATATATTCAAACCCCTCAATCTATCTTCTAAAGGAATGCCACCCCATAAATGATCTAAATCATCATGGTCTGGGAATAAAACATGAGAAATCATATTACAGGTTTTGACTTTTTTACCTTTCTTGGATTTTGAAGTTTTACCTTTATTTTTCATTTCAGGTACTAAATCAGGGTGTACCCACATGATTTCACCAGTTTTTAATGTAAGAGGCAAAAGTCCTTTATTTTGCTCTCTGGCAGGCGGGATATTCACAATCTTCATCGTCGCTTTTGGAATTGGGACAATTCTATCTGAGACTTGCTGTGGAGGAAAACCTCCAAATTGAAGAGAAACCATATTGGTTGTAACCGTATACTCATCATTAGTTAAAGCGATGGCATTGGCATTTATCAGCTCCTGGATTTTCTTCTTCAAGACATAACAAGCCTTGGTAGGATGATTTATGTATCTGTGATAGATACAATACTTGGGATTATCGGTCAGATTCACCTCGTTAGGCCTCTTTGGCTCTGGAATTTGGAGTTTACCACTCTTTACCAGACATTGGAATATCCCTGGGATATCACTGTCATCGAAAGAGTATTCTTCTTTTGGTTTAGAAGACTCCTTATTATTCGGCGTCGTTTTGGGTTTTAAAAGATTAACCACAAGGGTTTCCTTCCATTTTCCACTACGATTGCCGAAATTATTTCCAGAACAGCGTTTCTTTCCTTTGTCTTCTGAGGCAAAGATCATCCCATGTACACGAGCCAACCTACCATTGGTTTTGGCAGAAACTGCTGCTATAATAAACGAGGCCCAGTCTGTGAATTGGGAACCCGTGAAGACAGCAATGGATGGTCGCAGATTTATTTTACATGTATCAATCAACGCTGAATCTGGCATACCCGGAGGCATCTTCAAAGTTTCCTTTCGAAAACGTTCAATGAACGTCCGAGTATCTTCCTTCTCCTTTTGTTTGATTTCTATTAAGGAAGACATGTTCATGTCCATGCCACCTTCATAGAATCGAGAGAGAAACATTGCTTTGAATTCGTTGAAAGACGAAATGCAATTGTCGGGTAGACTACGATACCAATCGTAGGCTGAACCCGTTAGACATCCGGTGAAAATCGAGTGAGAAAAGCATCATTTTTCTGTAGATATACAGTCATAATATCAAAGTAATTGATAAACTAACTAGGAGAAGCCTTTCCATCAAATAATACCATCGATTGTGGCTTAAATTTTGAAGGAAAGGGTACATCATTCCAATGAGGAGGATAAGGTTGCTTAATTCCTAACCTTTGGAGCTGATCCTTGTGCTTCAAACTGTGCTTTTGGTTCACGCTCTGCTTGAATAGATTCACTGGTTTGAGAAAGCAGATTTGATTGAATAGTTATTGGATGTACCATGACCCCCACCGGAGGTGGTACATCTTCTGGAATGATAGGATCTGGGGATGCAGAATTTTGATTAACAGCAGGCTCTTGATTATTCAAGGGTATATCAACCCCTTGACTATCTTGAGTTTGTGCTGCAACTTGTACCGGTGTTACTACTGCCGGCTGAACAGTTTGCTGAGTCATGATTATTTGGTGCATGCTTTGCATCATGGTAAGCATGTCCTTTAGTGATTGCTCAACAGCAGAGAGACGCTGTTCTGTATTAGCAGATGATGTCTCCGGTTCATCTCCAATAGCATAGGATTCAACCTCTCTTGAAGATACAGAGGGATTGGTATAGAGGTATGAATCGACACTATCAGTTTCGGATTCAAAAGACTGAGTACCCCCAGCTTCTGAATCAGAATTCTGTAACTGTCTTTGTCTTCTTGATCGAGTATTCTTATATACTCCTTCAAAGGAATCAAGAAGTCTGTTGAACTATTGTTGACCAGGAGACTGGGACGAGTTGCGCCTTGGACGTCGTCCTCTGTTGGTATGAGATGCCATATTGACTGACGCATATAACAACTCATGTTCTTGGTCATCAACCTGTTGCTGAGGCTCGTCATAGCTTAATCGGTCAAAAACTGACCGCTTAGAAGTCGAACAGCAATATTTGATTATAATCTGGTGACACTCACAATGATGATTTTCTTGGGAGAGTGTCACAGGAGATTGTCTATTTTTATGCTTTTGTACTAGCAATTCGCGTAAATCAGAAGGAGTAGGAGGAGTAGTCTTCTTTATTACATTTGGGGTAGAAAAATGTTTAGTCCCTTGTGTATAAAGAAGATTACTGGCTGCATTAGCAGAACCAAACTGTATATTTTTACGTGCTTGAAGTTACGTGCATAAATCCTGAGATTTTTTAGCACAAAGAACTCCATCAGTATTACGCGTAATTTGTAGGTTTGGTACCTTGCGTAAAGCAGTATAAGAAGGCTGTTGGTGAAGAACCAAAGTTTTACCAACAATGTTTTTACGTTACATGCGTACAGGTAAATTTACTTTAGATGTAAAAACATCATTGTGAATTTCATCTACACTGTCACAGACAGGAGATTTACCTTTACGCGTAGAGCGCAAAACATGAGTATCTGTCGCGTCACAGACGGGAGATTTTCTTTTACGCATGGAGCATAAATTTTGTGTGTCTACCACGTCACAGACGGAAGACTGATTTTTACGCACAGGGCGTAAAGCTTTGGAGTCTACCACGTCACAGACGGGAGACATATTTTTACGCGTGGGGCGTAAAGCCTAATTTTTACGCTCAGAACGTACAACCTGATTTTTACGCTCAGAACATAAAACCTGATTTTTACGCTCAGAGCGTAAAACTGGAGAGTCTTCCATGTTACAAACAGGAGGCTGATTTTTACGCACGTGGCGTATCACCGAAGTAGAGACTGCCTCGTCACAGACCGGAGCCTCCACAACAGGAGTAGGAAGGATTCCTTTGTATTCAGAGACAGTAGGGAGATCTGAGGATACTTTGGTTTTGGGAATCCAAACTTTTTGTGCCTTCCGCAATTTTTGAACATAGAAGCAATGTGTACTACCCCCAGTTCGGAGCATTTCGTCGTAGGCAGTCTGGTCGAAGTGCACAACCAGAGTCTTCTTTGTCAATCCGATCGACACATCATCATATTGAGCAATTGCCTTCTCGTCGGAGGAGAAGGTCGTCCCTAGCAGAGTCGTCATTTTGTTTCACTTAACAAAATGCCTAAAATTGGCTTTTTGAAATAAAACGGGAAAAGTACAAAAGTACAAGTAATCTGGGAAGTATTGCTATGAAAGTATGATCTGAAGGCGATCACTTTGTTCCTTGGACCATACGATGATGATGAAGAGTACTGCTGGAAGATGAACAGCCGGAAGAACTAAGTCACCAGAAAGGTATCGACGCACTTGGGCACTGATGGCGAGGTCGAATGCTTTCCTGCTTTGCTTCACTCTGTTCTGAAAGAAAAATTAAAGAAGAATGCTCTGGAAAATCAAAGTCTCTGGGCTTTGATCCCTCTGTATTCTCCTCCTCTCATATGAAAAATAAGTCTATTTATAGACTTGGCCCTTTGTACGTAAAAAAACAACAAAATCCTGTTTTTACGCTGGTAACTGTCACCCACGATGGAAGTCACCCTCTACGCACGTTGACACGTGTCCCATTATTTTAACAAAAATAGGGAGCACGTACACACGTTTTTCAATAAGTATGGCATGAAAGCCACGTAGACAAACCACATTTTAAAGTAGTCAGGAAGAATCGGGCGTAAAAAATGACCCTAAATATGCCTCGAGCGTAAGTGGTAAATTGGCGTAAAAACAGTCCAAAATAAACTTCCCAGCGTAAGTGGCTAAAATAGCCATGAGCGTAAAACTTAACCCAAATAGACTTTACGCCCATAATAGTTTTGAGCGTAAAAGCTCGAATAACTATAGTGCGTAAAAGGAAGTAATTTTATTGAGCGTAAAATAGCCTCCTCTGCACACCATACGACGAGTATCGAGTTTGGTGAAAATTCGATCTTCTCGACTTCTGTGTTGCATGTTGTCAGAAAAATCATTCTGTCAAATCAAATCTTCTGCATTAAATGCGGCCTGACAGTCTGTCCCCGAGCGAAAAATTCAATGAATTGCCTTGGCGTAAAGTAGCTCGCGTAAAGTTCAATACAAATAGCCCTGGCGTAAAATAGCTCACATAAAGAGTTGCTTGCGTAGAGTCCTCAATTTCATTGACTTAGTCCATAATGCACTTTTTACGCTCCTACAGATACCTTGGCTTGGCCAACATGGTACCAAACAAGCTAACCTTCTCTAGCTTCACAATACTCCATATCCAGGAAATTAACCTATACTCATGACATATAGGTAGACATATACTTAGAATAAAATCTATATATATATATATATATATATATATATATATATATATATATATATATATATAGGTAGACAAGAAAATAGATATATATATATATATATATATATATATAGGTAAACATATAGAAATATGAATAGATAGGTAACTAGATTGATAAGTGATACATGTACCCTCCCAACTCACAATCTAACACACAATGCACTTCACAAGCAGTGCAAGGAAGACCCCTGCCATCTAATTCTGGATTTCCTGGGCAAGAGGCCCCTCTCCTATATGGAACCAAAACCTACAAATATATAGGATACATTCCATCTCCTCATGCCTGTTATGACTGAAACCTCATCCTAACACTCACACCCTCAAATAATTACTCCTTTCTCTAAACCCTGCTCTCTCTCTCTCTCTCTTGCGCTACTGCTCTGTTCAACCTTTCCCCTCTCTCCATTTAACCTCTGATACATTCTCTCACAATTGATACTCTTCATTCTCAGGTAGCTACAGCAGCTGCAACCCAAATGTTGCTGATGTTGCTTTGCATTTAGCTATGCAAGCAAGTAAGAAGCCTCACTTGTTAGCCTGACCCCTCTTACATTCTACCGCTTACCACCTTTATCGTGTGCACTGCCCAAATCCCTACATCTATTGCCTATCATAAAAACATCCATTCTTATTACCATTCTCAGTTAGAAATTATATATATATATATATATATATATATATATATATATATATATATATATATATACAAGTTAACCCTCAACAAACTGATACCAACATAGTATCCTAATTGTTGGTGCTCTTGCTCCTTGACATGAAGAGAACTTGCTCTCAACATGCTTTGTAAAGTTTAGTCCCACATTGAAAAAGCACCATGAGTTATCTCAACATATATATGAGTATGTTTTGTTGGGATATGCACATGGGGTGGTGACCCTAAGGAGGGAACCATGTGGGTGATTTTACTAAGAGGAAAATGATTAATTCCAAAAAATATGTAAGTTGATTTTTGTTGTGCGGGCTCGGATTCGACACGGACTCTAGGTTGTCTCGTGCATGCACGGGAGTGTTCGGAGGGAAGGCATGGGCTAGCACTCGACTATGTTGATTGTAGGATGATGTAAAACATCAAACTCTATTTTAGAGTATTGGTGTTTTAGTCCCACATCGGATATGAGAGATGGTGAGGTCTCACTCCACTCTATAAATAGAGCTCCCTTGCCTCCTTTCCAAGATGCACCAAAGAAGAGAGTTAAGGGAGTCCGTAAAGTTCAGGAAGCCCGTTCAAGTCACAAATATTGACTGACGAGCGTTCCAAAAGTTCTCTTGAACTTACTGGTTCCTGGAAGCGGATCGTATAGAGACGAATCTTGCTTTGAGCAACGATATTTTTACACCCCAGCAGATTTAATCCTCCTCTTCTTCTTCTTCTTCTTCTGTTTCTCTGTAACTCGTTCTTCAGGTTTTAAGGCACCTACTGACTAGGAAGGCCTAACTTTGTTCTTGAGATATATCTCATTTGTGGCACCTACTGTGTTGGCTTGCTAAACTCCTCATTTGTGGCACCTACTGTGTAGGCTTGCTGAACTCCTATTTTTCATCTATATTTATGCCTCGGGACTAACAATCTCAAAGCAAGATTAGTACGATAGAAAATATTAATGCTTCACTCCTCCAAACTGACTACTACAAGTTGGAAAAGTTTGATGGAGAGCATTATCAAGTCTGGAAGAGGAAGGTCTTTCTCATCCTTCAACTCTGAGACGTTGATCACGTGCTCTTTGAAGAGGAACATACTTGTTTGCCATTAAAATTCTTTTATTGCAAATTTCAATACAAACAGAACAGTGTTACCATATAGGACTTAGATGTAGTCCTAGGAGTACACTTTTGTTTATCTGGGTCCCTTGTGCCGATGGAGTGAGTGGTAATACGTTGACTCCGTTGACGATCTGACGACGGTTGTCGGTTCTCTGAAGGTCTTGATTGCTCTGGGTGCTGGAGCTTGCTGAGAGGAGGAAGACGTTGAGTGCCTGTATCTGCCACTCTGGTGGTATGTTCGTTCGTTGTGTGTCCTGTCCGTGTGTAGGTAGGTGGAAGAAGGAAATGGTCCCTCTCTTTATATAGTCTGCAGGCTGGCTGCTCATGCGTGCATATATAGGATATGCCTGGTCGTGGGGACGCCACGTGGTGATTGCTGATGGAGGTGTATGAACGATGTGCCCTGATCGAGGGGTTGAATTCTTCATGCTGCTGTTGTGGACCGGCACGTAGCAGAGGAGAAGATCTTTCTGTTGCTGAGATCTTGGGCGAGTCGAGTCAAAGGACACGTGTCATCGACCCATGGCTTAGAGAATCCTGATTTGGTGGAGAATGATCTGGTAGGATGCGCCTAGGGTTGGGCGCATGAGGAGGCTTTGGCACATAACCTTTAGGAGTCACGAACCTTTCGGGACGCACGGCTTTTGAGGCGTATACGAGGCTTCAGTAATGACTTAACTCCTGTCTTTCGGGATCAGAGAGAAGTCTGGGGCACATGGCTTTTGAGGCGCATGCAGAGCTTCGGGCGCATAGCTGCGGAGGTGCATGCGAGATGGTTGGGCGGCCACGTGGCTTGTAACCGCCGGAGGGGAGTAATGATCACTACCAAAATACATGGATTTATCGACGGCCTTATCCGTCGGTAGTCCGTCGCCAAAAATAAATACCGACGGATTACCGACGGATATTTTGGTAAAACAGCCGTCAGGAATAACCTCGTCGCTAAAACATATCCGTCGCTACTCCGTCGCTCAGCGACGACTTAGCGACGGAATACCGTCGGCGCATTTAAATATATATAGCGACGGATTACCGACTAGTTTTTGTCAAAACATGTATCAGGATATAGGGTTTGCGACGGAAAACTCCGTCGCTAACGAGTCGGCAAAACCGTATCAGTGATTTTCTGATACCCAATATCCGTCGCTAATCCGTCGTAAATTTGTCGACAAAAGCGTATCAGAGATTTTCTGATACCCAATTACCGACGGACATTCCGTCGCTAAACCGTCGCTCAATGTAAAATTCTCCAGGTAGTGACGGATATTACGTCGCCAATCCGTCGATACATTAAATTCCTACAGTTAGCGACGGATAGTCCGTCGGGACTTTGTGCCAGTCCGCCGTAAGTTAGTCGCCAATCCGTCGCTAATGCTAAAATTTATGGACATCAAACAGCATCAGTTCGACGGATCGTCCGTCGCCAATCCGTCGCTTTATTGAAATGCTCCAGGTAGCGACGGATTTTACATCGCCACTCCGTCGCTAACCTCAGTTTCTCCAGTTAGCGACGGATAATCCATCGCTGAGTGGTCGCCAGTCCGCCGTAAGTTAGTCGCCAATCCGTCGCGAAAGCTAAAATTTCTGGACATCAAACAGCATCAGGTCGACGGATCGTCCGTCGCGAATCCGTCGCTTTATTGAAATGCTCCAGGTAGCGACGGATAGTCTGTCGCCACTCCATCGCTAACCTCAGTTTCTCCAGTTAGCGACGGACAATCCGTCGCTGAGTGGTCGCCAGTCCGCCGTAAGTTAGTCGCCAATCCGTCGCGAAAGCTAAAATTTTTGGACATCAAACAGCATCAGGTCGACGGATCGTCCGTCGCCAATCCGTCGCTTTATTGAAATGCTCCAGGTAGCGACGGATTTTACGTCGCCACTCCGTCGCTAACCTCAGTTTCTCCAGTTAGCGACGGACTATCCGTCGCTGAGTGGTCGCCAGTCCGTCGTTAACTGCTAATTTTTAAAAAAAAAAATACTGCAAACAGACTCTTTCCTGTTTATACAACACATCCAATACAATATCAAACATGCAAAATATCCATATACAACACCATATATCCATATCCAACACGAATATCCAACGTATCCAATATCCAACACCATATATCCATATACAAAATATCTATATCCGACACCAATATCCAACGTATCCAATATCCAACAAAATATTACCAACACAATATATCCAATATCCAACATTAAATTATCCAAACATAAAAAAAATATCCGAACATACAATGTATCCAAATGTCTACAAAACCAACAACATAAACAAAATCAAACCCCGTCCGTCGGATCGTCTCGTGCTCGTGCCGCCGCATCCGCTTTGCGTATGTACTCCTCCACCGTGTGTGCCGGCACTTGGGACAAGACATGGTCTGGAAGCGCGCGTAGCTGCTCTGGCGACATCATGTCAAGGAGCGTCAAGATGGTGTTATCCGATACGATGCGGGCGTCTGCAGAGCGGTTAAACGAAAGCCGTCCGGGAGAAGAAGGTCCAGGTCGATCCGAAGCACCGGCAGCAGCAGTAGACGGACCGGGAGCAGACGGACCGGGAGCAGACGGACCGGGAGCAGACGGATAGCGCCCCAACACTATCGCCCGCAAATCTGACACCGCGGAGGTCAGAGTCGCAAGCTGCGCCCTCACATCGTCAACCGGGGGCGCTGGGGGAGGCGGAGGCGGTGGATATCTCGGGGACGGCTGCAACGAGGGCGCCATGGAACCTAAGCCGTAGACGCGCCCTTTCCTAACGCCGCCGACGGATTCTACGAACACGTCGTCGTAGCGAGCGGCCATAGAAGAGTGCGTCTGGGTGGGTATCGTTTTGCCGACATTCTCGGAAGGGGGCTCGATCTCAAGCCGACTAAGTGCCTCACGATACGCAGCCTATCCAATGAATGTGTTTATACTATAAGTTTTCCTAAGTTATAATCTAAATCCTATGTTTCCCTAAGTTATAGTCTGAATCCTAAGTTTATCTAATTAACTTAACAATAATTATATTTCTAACATAAATCTCATAAACGTAAGTACTTACATCAGTCTCCTCGGCCCTCGCGTCGACGAAGCTCCCGTCCTTCCGCCTCTTGTGCGTATGTACGAATACATCGTGAGAGGTGACCGTCTCCGCCTCTTTTCCCTGCTTCACCGCCCGTTGGGCCTGCATACGTAGAATTTAATTAACTTCGTATATTAACAGTACGAAATTAAATAATAGAATGAATTTAAATTTGCGCTATCTCACAAAATCTGCACGCGTCAATGCGTGGGGCCTTGATCCCCCCGTATGCAGACCCGCGACCTGTCGATTAGCCTTAGCTTTCTCCGATTTCAGCTTGAACTGCGGAGTATCCATCTTCTCCAACATCTGCTCATAGTACTCCGCCCGGATCCAGTCCTTCCTCGTATGCGCTGTACGAAGGTCGTACACCGCATCCCGTATCTTCTTCCCGGCGGCGGCTTTGTAGGTCCTGCGGATCGCCTCCTCGCGATGGGGGGGCCACCAGAACGTCCTCTGACATACAAATTCAAATATCACATAATAAAAAATTTAATGATTTAAAGAATAATTAATAATTCACCGACGGATTTATACCCTCATCTCGTCGAGCCAGACGTACTTCATGTCCTGAGGCACCTCAGAAAAATTAAGGTAGGGGCCATGGTAGTTATCCCGGATAATGCGCCCTAGAATCCGGACAGCATCCCACGGGAAAAACCTATAAAGAAGCAACGACTGGATTATTAACTTGAATAAATGAAACAAATTTAATAAATTAACTTAAATTTACTTACGATTCACCAGCGGGCCATAGCTCTCGTCGGAACTCGCCCACCAGCCTCTCTGGTGGCGTCGGGGGATCCGCGGGTCCGCGCACGTACTCCCCGGTAACAGGATAAAACTGAATCCCGGGGTACTCCGAGGCCCACCCTGCAGTAATTGCTGGGCCTCCTGCTGCATCTGCTGCCGCATCCGCTGGTACATCCGGTGGCGGAACGGATCCGCTAGCGGATGGAGTCACAGGCCTCGACGACGATGTCGGTAGCACCGAGGAAGAATGACGACAGGAAGAGCCTGTGTCCGGGCTCTCCAAGTCGGGATCGGAGGTCACATCCGGGGAATGCGGCTGGCGACCATGACCGCTACCACCACGCCCACGCCCACGCCCACGACCACCACCACCACCACCGCCGCCGCCATCGCCGCCACCGCCACGACCACGGCCAGCACCACCAGTACGGGTGCTCGCAACCATGCCCTGTAAATAGAACACATAAACAAAATACCAACAACATAGATTTATAAATGAATATAAAACTAAACATATCCATACCAGCAGCAGGGCGATGAGTGCCGCCCAGACGAGTAGGCCTAGGAGTGCCATCTGCAAAAAGAAACTCATACAATAATACGCAAATATCCCAAACTGAAATAAATATTACAATCAGAAGTGAAGTACAAATAAAAGCTAGATACACAAAATCTGATAAAATCATGCACCAATACAACAAAGTACAATTCTTGTAACTTTTGATGAAAGGGCATCTTGTGTTCCACTAGACTTGTAATTGTAAATCCAAATGTAATAGGGTAATTTAGGATTCGAGACTAGATATTGGGTGCTTCAAGATACAACTGAAATATAGCGATATTTAATCATCGTCATCGTCCTCTTCCTCGGCCTCGGCCTCATCATCATCATCATCCTCATCGTCGAATTCATCTGTATCCTCATCCTCATCCTCATAAAGTTCTTCTTCTTCTTCTTCTTCTTCTTCTTCTTCAGTCTCAATACTTGGGACAAGACGCCTCTTTCTCCCCAGGTTGACATCTAAGTCTTGTATATCAACCTCTTCCTTCCCTCTATTTTTATCAGCAAGAGGTATATCAACCTCTAATTCAACATCCATGTCACAAGACTGTTGTCCCAAGTATTGGGGCTTTTCGATCTGGTCCTCTTGGTATGCTGGGTCTCCAACGTTGAATGTATTTCTAGATTTAATCTTGCATACTGCCCACCAGTCAAAGCGATCTCTACGATGCCTTGGATAGTTTGTATAGTAGACTTGAACAGCCTGACTTGCTATCGCAAACGTGTTGGACCCTCTATACCTCCTGCGATGATTTATATCGACGAATTCAAATTGTTTATCGATTCTCCAACCGATATTTGGTGTCGTATCGAACCACTCACATTTGAACATAACAATATGCATATCAAATGGGATACTATATTGTAATTCTACAATATCCTGAAGCACTCCATAATAGTCAAAGTCCGGCTCGTCGTCATAGATTGTGCCTCTTATGCAAACACCAGAATCCTTCGTACTGAAGCCGTCATTGAGAAATTCGGCATTTATAGGATGTTGAGTTGTCTTAAACTTGAAGCCATTAACAACATAGCCGGGCCAAGTCTTTGCATGCTTCTTCGGTCCCAATGACAAATAACGAATGCTCTCATTTGTGAGTGTACTTGGTTCAGCTAATAAAACCTGTAAACTTTAAATGTTTTAGTTGCATATATATATTTAAATGGTAGCCGCATAACATATTATCTCAGTTACTTACGTAATCTCGAAACCATGACGAAAAGGTAAAATCAACCTCTCTTTGAAGTCCCTCATCGGTAATATCGGGTGTCCTTATTTTGACTTCATCTCTAAATACACTGTTAGAGAGAATAAAAATTAGTGTAGTCACTTACCTCACCAAATTAGAGATTATAACGAGGTGTAGTCACTTACTTCTCCAAATCTCTCACTTCTTGTATGTCACAATTTAACAAGACATATCGGTGAGCGGCATCATACTCATCGTCACTCAACCACCGTTTCTTACTAGCCCCAATAGGCTTGCCCCTTCAATTGAATATACCTCCTTCCTCAATGTCTTCGTCATTCCTTTGAGGTCTATTTCGATTTGTCTCAACATGAGTATCGAAATAAACGGAGCAAAAGTTTGACACCTCCTCGATAAGATATGCTTCGCATATCGAAGCCTCTATATGAGCCTTGTTGCCAACTTTCCTCTTTAGATGATGTAGATACCTAGAGAGACAAATTATCTTGAGAATTAACAATGAATTGTAAAATCCACTTAAATTATATCGATTTTTATTTACCTTTCAAAGGGGTACATCCATCGATAATGAACAGATGCACCGACACGGGCTTCGTATGCTAGATGAATCGGTAGATGCTCCATACTGTCGAAGAAACCCGGTGGAAATATTTTCTCTAACTTGTAAATTATTAAGACAATCTTCTCCTCAAGTTGTATCATATGTTGCACCGTGAGCTTAGTTGAACAGATATCCCTGAAGAATGTAGACAGCTCGGCCAACGGAACCCATACAGCAGAAGGCAACAACTCTCTCAACGCAATGGGCAGTAATCTTTCCATAAACACGTGGCAGTCGTGACTCTTCATTCATGTTAGCTTGCGTTCATTGAGATCAATGCATCTAGACAAATTCGACACATAGCCGTCGAGAAATCTTAAAGTAGATATCCACTTGCAGATTATTAATCTATCTTCCTTGCTCAATGCGTATGGCCCTATCGGCTTAGTTACTTGTCCACCAGCTCCCCTTTGTATCAAGTTTAGATTATGACGTTTGCATATCTCGGCCATATCTTGTCTTGCTTTTGGATTGTCCTTCGTCTTTCCTTTAATATCCATAACGGTATTGAAGACATTATCGAACACATTCTTTTCGATATGCATGACATCAAGATTATGCCTAATAAGATTATCTTTCCAATAAGGCAAGTCCCAGAAGATACTCCGTTTGGTCCAGTTATGGCTTTGTCCGAACCCCTCGACATGATTGTTCGATGGATCTTCCATTGCGGTGGGCAATTCCTTTACATCTTCCCAAATATCGTATCCCGACAATCTGGCAGGAGGTTCAGAAAATTCTTGTTTTCCGTATCTGAACGCGTCCTTGTTCTTTCGCCAAGGATGTCTCGTTGGCAGAAATTGACGGTGACAGTCAAAGAAAGAAGTTTTTTCTCCATGTCTAAGGCGGAACGCCTTACTATTTTCCATACATATCGGACAAGACATGTTGCCGTGCGTACTCCATCCCGACAGCATACCGTATGCTGGAAAATCATTGATTGTCCACATGAGTGAAGCTCTCATCTGAAAGTTTTGTTTTCTGGAAATATCATAGGTCGTGACGCCGATCTCCTACAACTGTTTCAGCTCATCCACCAACGGCTGTAAATATATATCGATGTTCTTTGTCGGATTTTTGGGACCGGGTATGATAGCTGTCAAGAACATATAAGGAGTCTTCATACACATCCATAGTGGCAGATTGTAAGGGGTAAGAATGACCGGCCAGCATGAGTATTGAGATCCCGACTGTCCGAAAGGGGCGAAGCCATCAGAACATAGCGCCAGGCGTACATTTCTAGGCTCTGCAGCAAAATCTGGATGACACAAATCAAAATATTTCCACGCCTCCCCATCCGAAGGATGTGACAATTCTCCTTCGTCCTTTATGCGATCTTCACTGTGCCACGTCATGTGTTCTGCTGTATTCAGAGACATATACATCCTCTGTAAGCGCTTCGCGATCGACAAGTAATGCATATACTTGTAAGGACGTCGTTTTCTAGTTGACTTTCCTTTTCCCTGTACTGTCTTGTAACGATCCGCATTACAGAACCAACAACTTTCTAATACGCAATTCTCTTTGTAATACAACATGCATCCGTTGCGACAGCAATCTATCTTCTCGTACCCCAGTCCCAGTTGTCGGACCATCATCTTTGACTTGTAGAAGTTTCTTGGGAGCTCTTTTGATTCCTTCGGTAACACCTCATTAGTTAATTGTGTGATCCGATCATAGCAAGCTTGTGGCAAGTTAAAATCAGACTTTATGTTCAACAACCGCATCGTCACTGACAGTGCGGAATGAGTCTCACAACCAGGATATAGAGGAGTATCTGTGTCCTTAAACATATCATAGAACTCCTTTGCCTCGGGATTAGGATCCTCCGGATCAAAATTAGGCCCTGCCGCAGCATACACCATATCTCGTGCAAGGTTCTGCATGTCTCCATAATCCACAGAGCATCCGTCGTCTTCGAGGACATCCGTTGCAGCATTATCATCAAAAGCATAAGTACCAGCTTCTGCAGCCTGTCTTTCTGAATATAATTCACCTTGCGATGACCACAGGCCGTAATCACGTACGAAACCCTTACGGGTCAAATGATCTCTCACAGTCATCACTTCTTCGAAACGTCTATTGTGACAATTAACACATGGACACTTGATTTTGTTATCGTCCATGTACTGAGTTTTGCTCATGGCATACTTAAGAAATACTTCCACACCTGCCTGAAAATCGTCACTCACACCAATTCTGCTCTCGTATTGTCGTTTGTACATCCATGTACGATCAACAAAGTAACGATTCATGCTCGATTTGATGTGAATATCTGTATCGTAAGACAAACTAAACATAAGAATTAATAGCCCGATACCGATACTCATATCGTAAGAAAAACTAAACTTGTGGATAACACGCTAGGCCTACGACGAGGCTACTTAGTATCACAATCTAACATAATTAGTATATAATCATGTAATTGGTGGATCCGCTAGCTAATAAGCCGGATGTACTTAATATCAGAGAGTATCAGATTAGTATCTGTATATATGTTAGGTAGACCGTATCAAACGCATATCGGAATAGTAGGCCGAATAGGAGGCCGAGATAGTCGAATGAGAAGAAGGAAAGAAAGGAGGAGCAGATGGTATACTAGACTAGTTCTGGGTCAAATTAGGAGTCCAAGTCAACTCTGTCAAAACTAACCTTAATTAGGCTAAACTTCTACCTTAGCTAATCAAATATATATACTAGACTTCACGACGTGTGTCTGTGTATATATATATATATATATATATATATTATTAATAAATTACTTAAAATTATGCCTATATATATATATATATATATATATATATATATATATATATATATATATCAAGGTTCAAAGTATCGGTATCGGAATCGGTATCGGACTATTCCTATGAGTATTGGTATCGGCGATATCGGTAGTATCGGCGGTTTCGGATCGGAGTATCGGATTTTTTGGTATCGGGGAACGAATAATTATTAATAAATTATTTATATTTAAAAACATATATTTTATACATTTAGGCATAATTTTAAGTATTTTCAGTGTTATTTCTTAGTAGTTTTGAAATTAAATAAAATAGTAGTCACCCTTACCGATTGGTTTACAAACAATAGATGTGATTTTCTTCAATTGATGTGATTTTCTTCTTTTACATGCTTCTACAACCTTGTTATGCTTTAAACCCTTGTTGATTTGTCTTTTTTGTTTAATTTTCTTTGTCGAATTGACCGGAACAAAGACCCCCAATGTCGGTATCGGTCAATACTTGGTATCGGTCGGTATCGGATCGGAATATGCCAAACCGTATCGGTATCGACCGTATCGGATCGGTATCGGCCGATACTTTAAACCATGATATATGTCTGAGTGTGTGTGTATCCGTGTGTCTGTGTCCGTGTGTGTCCGTGTGTGTGTGTGTGTGTGTCCGTGTGTGTGTGTGTGTCTGTGTGTGTGTGTCCGTGTGTGTGTGTCTGTGTGTGTGTGTGTCCGTGTGTGTATGTGTGTGTCCGTGTGTGTGTGTGTCTATGGGAGAGGAGGAGGAGGACTCCAGAGTCCCTCCTACGCCCCCCTACCCCGACCCCCCCAACCCCTGCCCGACCCCCCCAACCCCTGCCCGACCCCCTCTCCCACCCCCCTGCCCCCCCTGCCCCGACCCCCCTCCAACCCCTGCCCGACCCCCCCAACCCCTGCCCGACCCCCTCTCCCACCCCCCTGCCCCCCCTGCCCCGACCCCCCAACCCCTGCCCAACCCTCCCCCAACCCCTGCCCGACCCCCTCTCCCACCCACCTGCCCAGACCACCCCCCCACCCCTGCCCGACCCCCTCCCCGACCCCCCTGCCCCCTCTCCCACCCCACCCTTGCTCCGACCACCCCACCCCCTACCCGAACCCCCCCTGCCCAGACCACCCCCCTACCCCTGCCCGACCCCCTCCCCGACCCCCCTGCCCCCGACCACCCCACTCCACCCTTGCCCCGACCACCCCACCCCGTACCTGAAACCCCCCTGCCCCACACCCTCTCCGACCACTACGACAGCCCCCCAACCCCCCAAATCGTAAAAGAGAGAGAGAGAGAGAGGGAGATAGAGAGAGAGAGGGGGGGAGAGAGAGCATACCTTAGAGAGAGAGAGGGAGATCGCCGGTCGGAGAGAGCGAGATCGTCGGAGAGAGGGAGAGGGAAGAGAGAGAGTGTTTTGGGGGGGAATGAAAATTTCTCCCCCGTCGGTTCAATTTAAGTTAGGGTACAGAAATTAGCGACGGAGTAGCGACGGATTATTCCGTCGCTAAGTAGTCAGTAAATCTCACGCCAGAGTAGTGACGGATTATTCCGTCGCTAAGTCGTCAGTCAAATCTCACGCCAAAATTTTAGGCTTTTGCCTCCAAAATATGCGACGTTCTAGCGACGGATATAAAACCGTCGCTACTTGGCCGACGACCTATCGACGGCGTAGCGACGGATATGGACATAAAAAAATAAAAAAAATTGTCCACTGCTTTCCGTCGGTATTTCGTCACAAATTCGTCGGTGATCCGACGGTAATAGCGACGGAAAATTTCCGTCGCTAAATGGCCGTCGCTAAAATGCTGTAATTTGGTAGTGGATGATGCTGACGTCGGCGATGCTTCATTTTCTGAAAAAGCTGTCAACTGTAGTCTTCGGAGGACGTGCTGCCAACTCTGTCAGACTTCAGCATTTAATGTTCTTTGACAGGTGATGGTTGTTGAGTGGGCGCATCGATCGGCGTTCCACTAGGCGCATGGGGCCGCATGGGGGTGCATGCTTGTAAAGCGCTTGGTATTGAAGGGCGCATCAGTATGATGCGCGGTCTTCATTTGTCCGTCTGTTGAGTTCTTCGAGTCATTAACGGCTCTCTGACTTAGCTGAATTCGAAGGGGTAAATTTATCATCATGAATACGAGTTCATTGCACTAACTTCGGGAAGGTTGCAACTTGGCGCATGGGTTTGATTTGCCCTAGCCTATGAGTAGCAACAGTTTGAGAGAGTTTTTGTTGTCTCTTCCTTGACTTCTCGACGAAGATGGATTCGACTGATCCTCCTCCTTGGCAAGACATTGTACTGTGGGTGATGGTTCTCCTTGTTCGAAGAAGCTTTGACGGTGAACTCCTTCAGAAGATAAGAGCCCCAGGCTGGTAGATGCGCCTGTGCATTGACGAGGAAGTGATTCACTCTGACGGGGCAGAGTGATGCGTTGGAAGACAGGTACAGCATGTTGCAACTGCTGGAACATAGACTGCCTTGGTGGTGGAGCCACTGTCTTGCATCAGCAATAGTTGATGACGACCGTAGCACAAGTGTGCCCTGTGAGGGGCGTATTATGCTTGTCGGTCGGCTCTCCTGATCGGCATTTGTGAATGATCATATTATGTAAATCGTTAGAGGAGAGTGCCACATTCACACCCCCATCAGGCGCGTGGCAAGGCCAAGCGTCGGGGTGGTCAAGTGAGAGTGCCACATTTACACTCCCATCAGGCGCATGGCAAGGCCAAGCGTCGGGGTGGTCAAGTGAATGCTGCGCCCCTTGATCCAACACTAAATAGGTGCTCAGATCAGTAGTAGGGGTACAGCACTTAAAGTGACTTGAACGAACCTCGGACGCACAACCAGTGGAGGCGCAGGAGTTCAAGACCACAGGGTTTGCCTTGCTCGACTTGGTTGCGAACGCAGTAGATGCACCCAAGCGAGACAAGGACTTTGAAGGTCGGCTCATTTCTGGCACAGAAGCACCCGAGTCGACCTTGTATAGCTTACCATCAGCAGCGTGCATGATTGTGAGTGCATGCTTCTGGTTTGCCGTTGGCATAGCACGTTTGAGGCGCATGGCCCGTGCCGCCTTGGACTTCTTCGTACCAGCCCGCTGGGGCGCATAGTCCTCAGAGTCCAAATTATCCTTGCCATGACAGCGAGTGAAGAACTTGCAGCCAACCCAGACGAAGAGAAAAATTGCTGCAACTTTTTGTGGTCGAACGGGCTCCCTGGATAACGGGCTCCCTTTTCTTTATTTATTTTGGTGCACTTTTCAAAGGAGGCAAGTGGGCTCTATATATAGAGTGGAATGAGACCTCTCTTCTTCTCCTTTCCGATGTGGGATTAAAAGCAATATCCCTATTTTTTCATGCTTCTACAAGACCCCCTTCAAAGTTTTTAAAACTTTTGGACAAGTTTTGAAATACTTTGAACAAGAAACATAGACAGTAGAGTTGTTTAGGTGTGACAATCCTATCAGAGATAGTATGGACGTGATAGGTTTGGGTACTTCTACTGGGGAATTTATGTGGACTTATCATCCTTGGCGCACCTTGGTTTGAGGTACAGATAATAAGTTGAGAGAGAGAGAGAACCAACATATTTACTCAGAGGTAATGTGTCACCCTTATTTTCTGAATTTCCTGTATTTCATATTTGTACTCGTAATTTGATTTTGGCACGTATTTTATTTTCTCGACTTGTGGATTTGGTTTCTCGTAAATGGGTTTTAGACCATGGCTTGGTTTTATTTTGTGGAGTTGGTTTGGTTCATCATGAGTGGAACACCTTAGCCTATTCTCCACTTCCATTCCATCACAACCACCCTCATTAAATCCCCACCTACTTTTCTCTCTCCTCTTTATTTTTTATTTACTTCTCCAACTTCTTCTTCTTCCTTCTTCCACACAACTCTCCACACCATAGGCAAGTACACCTTGCCACCACTTGAGAACCACTTTTTATTTGTCTATTAGCTAGATTAGGCCATGGAGATCAACATTAGAACTTGACATTTTGTGATTTGGAGTTTCCATTGTTCTAGATCTAGGTTTTTTTTTTACTATTTTCGGATTTACAGGATTTTGATCTATTTAACTTGGATTTTAGTTTGTTTTGATGCTTCCATGTGGAAGAGAATTCAATTTTACTCAAGTTAGAGCTTTGAAAATCTAAATTTTGTTTTGATTTGATCAAGTTATGAAGTTTTGAACTTTGGAGTTCTTGGAGTCTTCTTCTCGGCCTAGAGAAGAAGACAGCAGCCTGCGCTCTTTAGCGCAGTGCTGGATTGCGCATCCCCTTCGGCCAGCGCTCTTTAGCGCAGCGCCGACCGCGCAGCTTGCCCCTTGGCAAACTGCGCTCAACCCGAGTGCGCATGGATTCATGCGCAGTCTGCTCATCGCAGTCGGCTTCTGCGCAGTCCACTTCTGCGCAATCCATCCATGTGCAGTCCATCCCTGCGCAATCTGGCCCTGCGCCATCCATTTCCTGCGCAACCTGAATCAGCGCAATCCATCTGCTGTGCAGCTCACCCTGGCGCAGTTGGTACCCTGCGCAGCTCACCCCTGCGCAGTTGGCCCCTGGCGCACTTGACTCCTGCGCAACCCGACCCTAGGGACCCTTGCGCAATCTGTCCAATCATGGAGATTCGGTTTTATTTTCCTTAAGCTTGGCTCTTCTATAGCCCTGTATATTGATATTTTATTAGATATTTTACGCCCATTTTATATCCTTACGCCTTTTGTCATGAACTTGATTTTACTTAATATGTTTGGAATGACTATTGTACATGGCTTGGTATGACATGGAACTAGTATAACACGACAGTGACCCGTAGTGGTGCACTCCTGACATGACCAACCTGACTTGATAGTGGCCCGTGGCGGCTTACTCCTGACTTGACTTGACTTGACTTGATAACTTAACTTGACCTGCCTTGACACCGTGGGTGGTTCTTTCTTGCTTGCTTGTTAAATCCACTTGTCCAGTCTTGTATCATGTCTAGGATGGGACTCCTGAGTACCACGGTCAGGAGTACCTACTAAAATGGATTAAGGCTAATAACTAGAATAATTCAGTAGTCATGAGAGATTTCCCCAGTTACAGGCAATCCCGTTATCCCGGCCACAATTGTTTGGACTTGTAGCCTGCCGTCGAGTAGGGCACATTTCCAGCTCACCGTCGTGTGGGGCACATAATTATTGATAACTGCTTAATGAATTCAAATCGCCTGGATAACCTGGATTAGCTGCAGGGCTTGTGGCTGGAGGAACATCTCATTACATCTTGTTAGTAATTAGGTTTGTGATAACCCTAGTTAGTTAAAGTTGCAAGCCATAATTATTGCTTGGCCGTGATTGATTGGATGGAGTCTAGTCCCGCTTGTCCTGTCTTGATCCTGTGCAAGGTTAGGACATGACATGCTTCTCGTGCTTTAATCTTAATTCTATATCATGAATAATTGCATACCTTGAATTCTTATATTCACCTTGCCGATAAATGGTGGGAAACCTAGTTCTGTTCAGACGAAGGGTTACAACCCCGGTCCTTATTTGGTTTACGGGTTGTAACCTGGCCATCTGAATAGTCCTATGGTTATCTCATCGTATATCATCCTGTCATGCTTTTCCATATGTCCTGTCTTTTTAGTGATTCTATACAAGATTGTCTTTCATATTACCCATCATGCTTTTCTTAAATTACTGTCTTTTATTATGTAATTTTATTATTGTGCTCATTGCTAGTTTTTGTTCTTATTTTGTGGCCTCCTTTGTGGCACTTGCTCTTTCTGGGGTCTGACCCAGCTGGTTTTGTATGGCCAGATACCAGAGCAGCTCCAGAGGATCTACCTGTCTTCCAGCCCGATGGTAAACACTAGACGGAACCCGGGCAACGAGTGGGTTTTCTATTTTGTTTCGCTCACTCTATTGTAAAAATTATTCTTTTGAGGCGTTTAGCCGACAAGCACCTGTTAGCTCGATGCACTTTTACTTACTGTCTGCCTACGGGATGTAACATGATTGGCAACTCGAGGTTGATCATGTATGACTTAACTCTTGCTAGTCCTTACATTTTGTACGACTAGCTTCATGATCACCTGGATATGTATTATTTGGGATGCCTTACAATTGTATATTTGGTGGTATAATATCTTGTAATTATTATTAGTTGGTTGAGATTGAGACAATAGGATAATTTATGACCTTAAGAGACTGATGACTTGTAGATAACCCTCACATATCTAGACAGCCGTGACCGTATGGTGAGATGGATTCCATTTCATCATACGTCGCTGGCTATGTCCGCCCCCACTCTCTAGTATTCTGGTTTTGGGACGTGACATAATGTGGACGTGGTAAATATGGGATTGATGGTAGAGCTTTCCTACTCAGAGGTGATATAGACGTGGTAGGAATGACTCTGGAGGGAGATACGCGAAACTACTCAGAGGTAATATGGACATAGAACTTCTGCTGGGGATGTAATCCTTTACTTTTGAATAAAGAATACAAAGTTTTTATGGTGTGTTCATTCTTGCTGTCATGAACTTGATGATTTGTGTGGACCTATTATCTTTTGCGCACCTTAGTTTTTAGGTACAGATAATAAGTTCGAGAGAACCGACATGTTTGCTCAGAGGTGATGTGGACGTGGCAAATATGGAATTCAAATGATAGAATATTCCTACTCAGAGGTGTTATGGACGTGGTAGGAATGATTCTGGGGGATACGCAGAACTACTCAGAGGTAATGTGGATGTAGAAGTTCTGCGATCAATGTACGGCAACGCAGGGGTTGTCTGTACAGGATGTTTACTCAGAGGTAATGTGGACGTGGTAAACATGATGGGTAGCATAGTCTTACGGAGTGTAAGATTTTGCTTTGTAGGGTGTAGGGGAACAACTCAGAGGTAATATGGACGTGGTTGTCCTCCTATTGGAGGATGCCACGGAACAACTGGGTTCCGGAAGCATATGATTTTATGGAAGGGAATTGTATGTGAGCCCTGATGATTGGGTCCACTGATCCTTTATGGAAGTACATGTCTGAAAGATGTCAAAAGTGGTACTTCTTTAGGAATTTGCCGTTGATGGGCGTCATGAACTAGCCCCCATTGGGTTTAGCGAGGCGGTAGGCACCGTTTGAGTATACCGTCTCTATGATGAAAGGTCCTTCCCACTTGGGCTCGAACTTTCCTGGTGTCTTGTGAGTCAACACCATCGGCCTCCTGACTGCCAGAACCAGGTCGCCTACTTGGAAAGTCCTTTTCTTGACCTTCTTGATGAAAGCCTGTGATATACGGGCTTGGTAGAGTTTAATGCGTTGTTGAGCTTGGAGACGCTTTTCGTCAAGTACCTCCAGTTCTTACAGACGACGACGTTGATTGTCCTCTTCTGTGAGTTGGTTTATGATTGCTACGCGGAGTGAGGGTATCTGGATCTCGAGAGGTAGTACCGCTTCGCTTCCGTAGACCAGGGAGAATGGTGTGTTTCCTGTCGGGGTCTGTACCGTCGGACGGTAGGCCCAAAGGCATTCGCCGAACTTTTCGTCCCAGTCGCGTTTATTGGATGAGACGACTTTTTTGAGTAGCCTGACGATAGTCTTGTTGAACACCTCGGCCAATCCGTTAGCTGCCGGATTGTAGGCGGTTGAGGCCACGTTTTGAATGGATTCTTGTCACAGAATCTGCTGAAAATATGACTGATGAACTGAGGACCGTTATCGTAGATAATCCTCTGGGGTAGCCCGAAATGGTAGATGACATGGTGCTTGATGAAGCTGATCACCCTAGAGCTCTTCACTTCCGCCAGTGGAGCTGCTTCTGTCCATTTGGAGAAGTAGTCGGTGATGGCTAGGATGAAGCGGTGTCCTCTCGATGAAGGAGGGGTGATCGGTCCTACAATGTCCATGCCCCAAGCTTCGAAGGGCCAAGAGACGACTGTAGGATGTAGTGGTTCTGACGGTGTATGGATGAAGTCTGCGTGAAGCTGGCACGCATGGCACTTTTTGGCATAGTCGACAGCGTCAGCGGTCATGGTTGGCCAGTATTAGCCCATGCGTCGCAGTCGATCCTGCAACTTAGGGACAGGTTGATGGGCTCCGCAGGTTCCATCGTGAGCTTCTCGAAGGGCTTCGGCTGCTTCTTCGTTGGACAGACATCGTAGGAAAAGTCCATCGTAGGAGCGTCCGTACAGCATTTTAGTAGCTGTATCGTAGTAGAATCGAAAGGAACGCCTCCTGACTGAGACGGCTTCTTTCGGGTCTTCTGGAAGAATTCCGTAGACAGCAAAGTCGATGAACGGGAATCTCTAGTCTCGGACATTAACACCAGCACTTGTTGACATGGCATAGGCCACTCGTGAGCACAGGTTGTTTTTAGGACAGACCAAGTCTTGACCAACTACCGTGACGTAGTGTTGAGTCCAGAGGGGTGCCGCTAATGAGGCTACGAGGCCGGCCAGAGTATCAGCCTCTAGATTTTGTAGATAAGGTACATGTTCGATAAAGAACTCGGTGAAGGTTGAAATGATGTTCAATGCAACTTCATGGTAAGGGATCAGATCTTCATGGCAAACTTCGTATTGCCCTCTGATCTGGTTTACGACGAGTTTTGAGTCGCCGTAGGCTTCCAGATGATTTACCCCCAGCTGTTGCGCCAGCTGGAGTCCCATGATGAGTGCATTGTACTCGGCAACATTATTGGAGCACGGCTTCGAAAGGAAGTAAGCACGCTGGATGACCAGCTGATCGGGGGAGACTAATACCACCCCCACTCCGGCGATGATTTGGCCTTTGGGGCTGTTCTTGAAGCGCTATCGAAAAACATCCGCCAGACGGAGCCTTCTTCGGTGACGTTTGATTCTTGGACCTCATCCGGGATGTCTTCATAGAGTCTTGAGGACTCTGGGATGGGGTGTGCAGCTAAAAAGTCAGCCAAAGCTTGACCCTTAACAGCTTTTTGCGGAACGAACACCATGTTGTATGGTGTTAGCAAGATCACCCATGTGGCTAGCCGGGAGTTCAATGATCCTGGCTTCGTCATGAAGACCCTGAGCGGATTGACTCGGGAAACGACATGAATTGTCTGCCCCGAGACATAATGTCGAGTCTTTTGGATGGCAAATACCAAAGCTAAGCACTCCTTTTCAACGGGGTTGTACCGGTGTTCGGCCCCGATCAGAGTTCGACTGAGGTAGTAGATTGCTTGCTCATAGCCTGTGTCGCTGTTCTGAGCTAGCAGGGCGCCGAGGAAATGATCCATGGCACGGACGTAGAGGAGGAATGGTTTGCCGGCGACTGGTGCCACCAGGACTGGCAGGCTCGTCAAGTAAGCTTTGATGTCATCGAAAGCTTTTTGGCATTCCTCTGTCCAGACGTAAGAGACTCCCTTCTTTATGAGCTGAGTGAAGGATCGACATTTGCCGGAAAGGTTTGCTATGAACCTCCGGATGTATGCCAGACGCCCCTGTAGGCCTCGAAGTTCTCGAAGGTTCTTCAGAGGGTCCATATAGAGGATGGCTTTGGTCTTCTCGGGATCGACATGAATGCCTTTCGCCGTGATGATGAAGCCCAAAAACTTTTCGCTAGAAATTCCTAAGAAAGATTTAGCGGGGTTCATCTTGAGTTGATGCGCCCGCATGAGATCGAAGACTGTCTTCAGGTCTTGTAGGTGATCTCCTTTGAGACGGCTCTTAACTGCGATATCGTCAACATAGCATTCGACTGTCTTGCGAAGATACTGACGGAAAATGGTGCTCATAGCTCGTTGGTATGTCGCACCAGCGTTCTTCAAGCCGAAGGGCATCACTGTATAGCAGAAAATGTCCTTTGGAGTCCTGAATGACGTATGTTTTACGTCATCGGGGAACATCTTGATCTGGTTGTAGCTCGAATACCCGTCCATAAAAGACATGCGTTCGAAGCCACATGTGTTGTCGATCATCACGTCAGTGATTGGAAGCGGGAATTCGTCCTTCGGGCATACGGAGTTGAGATCCCTGAAGTCGATGCAGACTCGTATCTTTCCATTCTTCTTAGTGACAGAGACAACGTTGGCCACCCAATCCGGGTGTTGTTCTTTACGGATGAAGCTGCTGGTCAAGAGTTTGTCTACCTCCTGATCGATGGCGTTCATGATGTCAGGACGAAAGCGTTGCTGTTTTTGTTTGAAAGGCTTGGCATCAGGTAAGATGTTAAGCCTATGCATCGCGATCTGGGGATCAAGTCCCGGTATATCTTCGTAGCTCCAGGCGAAGACATCGATATACTCTTTAGCCAGCTGGATTAAAGATTCCCAATCTTCTCCTTCTAGGCTTTTGCTGATGAAGATGGGTTTGGAAGAAGATCCATCTCCAAGGTCGATCTGCTCGACTTCGTCTTCGGTAGGGGGTTCGCGTAATTCAAAACGAGACTCCCACTGTTCTCCCAGGAGTTGAGCCCAGGGTTCTTCTTCGAAGAATTCTGGCATTTAGTTTTTGCCTTCATCTTCTTGAAATTATGCAGATGTCATGTTGGATGATAGCACTCTCTTGAAGACTGAGCCGATACTGGTATCGGAATCCCAGGTTGATGCTTCGGATGAGTGAGAATGTTCTGCTTCTTCTGCCTTCAAATTCTCTGGAGTTGACGGCGGCGTGACATAGCCCACCCCCCGTCGAGTTCGATTATAGTAGTCCTGCGGCTTTCCTTTGGGTATTGGAAGCCGGAGAGGAAGACGTCGACCCTTGCCATAGTTCAGGCCTTTGTTGCTTTTTAGGTCGTAACCTATCTTTTGGATGAGGTACTTTGCCTTGTCCGTGTACCGATAGACTTGTATTCTGTTGGTATCTGGTTCTGGCTCGAGTGGCGGGAGGTCTTGATGACGCTCAACTTTGCCGAAGATGATGGATTCTTCATCTCGACTCCGCGGCGGGACTACAAAACAGACTCCTTGGGGCGGGACTACTCGATTTACATGATGGACGATCGTTATTTGTGTTTGCAACGACCGTAGAGCGTTATCTAATGTATACATGGCATTTTAATGTGGAAGACTAGCATAATTAAAAGACACTCTATTATTGATGATATACGAGATTTTGTCCTGTGGGATTACATTGTCCAGAGAGGGTGCATCTACATCAGCAGAGATATATTCCCCTAGCTCTTCATCTGTGAGTACTGGGGTTGGATCGGGAGAGTCCACCACAGCTTTGATCTTGGGGTCCGAGACGGCTATGTGGGCCTTCTTCGGCAGCTTGGATGAGACAGATGGTTGCGGCGGTTTGCCCTTAAGACGCACCTTCAGGGGTGCCTCAACTATGCCTTAAGTAATTGGTGCCCTTCCCTGTAGTTTTGCCACAAGGGGAGCCGATGTTTGAGGCGGCTTTTCCTTGAGCGTATCTTCAAGGGAGCTTCAGTAGGTGTTCTACCTGGAGCAGTTGGTGCTTTTTCAGGTAACTTGATGCTCATGGGAGGCAACGTCTGAGGCGGCTTCCCTTTGAGTCAAATTTTTAAAGGAGTGACAAGAATTGTCTCTGGCTCCATGTCGGGCTCTGCTGCCGTTTCTGCTTCATCGTCAGCATCATTGGCTTCCTCCTCGTCAGGTGATTTGTACAAGTTGGAATCAGTAAAGTAGGCTTCAACCCCCCTAAAAGGGTCGATGTCTGCGAACTCCGTCCGGATGATGTCATTAGTGGACACATATTTCATACATTGGTAGAGTGTAGAAGGTACCACCATGTACTCATGTAGCCACGGACGACCCAGTAGGAGGTTGTAGTTGACATCGGCGTCCACGACATAACAAGTGACCTCGGTTCTGAGGTTACCACGTGGCACTTTAGTCATATTTTGCCCAGTGGTTCATTTTTGCTAGCGTTGAAGCCACTGATTGTTGTGTTGGAGGGCGCCAGTTGGTACATTAGGATCCCCAGTGTTGAGAGCAGCGTCTTCAGGATGATGCTGAGGGAAGACCCCGGATCGATCTGAATCCGCTTCACCTTGACTGAACCGATATACCCTGTATAGTACAGCGGCCTGTTGTGTCGGTTGTGTTTGAGCAGCATGTCTTATTGGGTGAAGGTTATATTGGGGATAACCTCATCCGCACAATGACAGTGCGTGCATATAGTCGGGAGATCTTCAAGCTGCTTAACCTGACTGAGAAAGGATTCAGCATCCTTCAGAGCTTCACAGAGAGCTTCTCGGGAGTCTTTGGAAAGACGAAGGAGCTCGAACAGAGATAGGCGGGCAGGAGTACTGGCCAATTGTGCCAGTATGTCGAAGTTGTGGGGCTTGGCTAGCCCCGAAGCATTCTCCTTTCGTAGAGGCCTGTCGAAGCGGGCCCCTATCTGCTTCTGCTTATTGGCTGTTGGGGGCTTAGACGGGCCCTCGTCCTGGACAGCAGGGACGGTGCCAGGAGGCACCACCTCGATGGCAGCTTCGTCGGGTTGGACGTTCTATTGTAAACGCGTCTGCATAGGAAGTGCCTCTTCCGCTGAAGAAGAGACCGTGCGGCAAGACTTGATCTTCCTGCCTTTGGATTTGGAGGTAGGGCGTACCTCCAGTTGAGTCACCTTGGAGACGAGATCGGGGTGAACCCATAGGATCTCTCCCCGAGATGTGGTGAGTGGGATGAGTCCACTCACGTTATCACGGGTAGGTGGTAAGTTAACCACCTCCATTGTCGCCTTAGGGATAGGGACGACGCCATCCTGTGTTGTAGTTGGCGGCAAGGTGCCAAACTGGAGTGACACCACGTTGGCTGACACCGTCTTCTCTTTGTAGTCGACGGAGATTACATCCGCATTGATCATGCACTGGATGTAATTCTTGAGGATATAGCAGTCCTTGGTTGGGTGTCCGACAAACCGATGGTAGTGACAGTACCTCGGGTTGTCCACTTTCCCAACCTCATCGGGATGCTTCGGGTCCGGAAGCTTGATCTTGTCACCCTGCTTCAGTATCTCAAAGAGTTGCAGGGTATCTTCGTCGTTGAACGAATAAACCTCCTTTGGCCTTGGTGCAAGTGGAGGTTTCTGAGCAGGTGCTGACGCACCTTTGGAGGCATTGACAGTCAATGCCTGTTTCCTCTTTGTCTCTCGTCTGGGGTTGTTGGCTGCAGGCCATTTCCCCTTGTCCTAAAAGGCAGGGAAACTGACTCCCAGAAGACGAGCATTGGCCGCCTTCTTCTTTGCGGCTTCTGCTTCAATGATCAAGGAGCTCCAGTCAGGAGGAGGAGTAGAGTTAAGCCAGAGTTTGACTGCAAGCAGGATGTTCATACTGTAGGAGGAGAGAAGCGCATGTTCTGGCATGCCCGGGGGCAGTCTGAAGCAGGCCTGTCGGAAGCGTTCGATGAACACTCGAACTGTTTCCTTCTCCTTCTGGCGTATCTCTATAAGGGATGCCATTGTCATGTCCTTTCCGCCGTCGTAGAAACGGTCGAGAAAAAGACACATCAGGTATCGAAATAAGATATTGAATTGTCGGGGAGGCTGCAGTACCAGTCGTACGCCACTCCTTTCAGTGCCCCAACAAATATGCTGGTAAGTAGTGCGTCCTCCTTCGGAAGATGTCTCGTCTGAGACTGGAAATACATCAGATAGCGACGCGAAGAGTCCTTCCTGTCGTATGGCGTCAGTGTTTGTGGTTTATACTTAGGAGGATAAACCGCCTTATTCCATTCGAGGGGATAAGGTTGGGGGATGCCCATCTTTTGGTGCTCCTCTTGTCTTGTCTTGGACTCAAAGCGCTCGTGCAAGTCCCTGATCATCTCGACCACGTCTTCTGTGGAGCTAGAAGTCGGGAAAGGTGGTACCACCGGGAGTTGAGCATTTGAGGGCTCCGACGTCCAAGGTGCTTCGCGGCGATCTATGTCCGAGGATACCCGTTGAAGGGGTACACTCGATTCTTAATTGGCCCCTGGGTCGGGACCGGCAGAAGGTGTCCTGGCCAAAGCTGACCGTATCTCAAACACTGCTTGAGTCAGTGTTTGCATGGAGGCAGAGAGGGTTTTGACTCCTCCCTCCAGGGTATCCATGTGCTGGACGAGGTCTGTTGGCGGCGCATCAGACTCGATATCAGCCCCAGTCACGTTTACTGTCATGACGCAGCCGGGAGTGGATGGATGGGTTGAGGCTTCACTCTCGGCCTCACTCTCTTGTGGGGGAGTTGCCTCTTCTGGAGCCTCGTCTTGGCTACCCTCGGCTATGTTCGGGAGAACATTCACCACGGGCGCATCTGCAAGGGCCTGATTACCCTCAGCTCCGTCTTGAAGGGCCTCTGCGTCTCCAGAACTCGGGTCCGCAGAAGCTAGACTACCCCCAGCTATGTTCTGGGGGATATCCTCATCTTCTGGGAGGCTGACAGGACCCGCCCCAGATGTGCTTTGGACACCCTCGTCTTCGGACTCGACAAGGGTCTGACTACCTCCAGCTTCTTCCAAGATCTTCTTCCTCCCTCGAGTACCTTCGAACACTCCGGAGGACGCGACAGCTGTCTTGGTTTTCCTCGGCTGGCTTTTGGACGAGGAAGAGGAACTGTCAGTCGCCTTTCGGACTGACGAGGAGTTGGAGATCACGTTGCATGAAGCAACCCTTCGCTCTTCATCTGTTGACACCTTCTTCCCGAGGCGACGTCGGAGGGGTGTCGATGATTGCAGCCGCTGGAACACCGACTGCCTTGGTGGGACTGCCGCTTTGCAACAGCAGTTGATGGTGACCACAGCACAAGTATGCCCCGTGAGAGGCGCATCGTGCTTGTCAGTCGACTCTCCTAATCGGCGCTTATGAGTGATCACGTTACGCAGATTGTTGGAGGAGAGTGCCACCTTTACACCCCCTTCAGGCGCATGGCAAGGCCACGCGTCAGGGTGGTCAAGTGAGTACTGCGTCCCCTGATCTAATACCAAACAGGCATCCCGATCAGTAGTAGGGGAACCACAGTATTTGAAGTGACTTGAATGGACCTCAAATGCACAACCGGAGGAGGCACGGGAGTTCAAGACCACTGGATTCGCCTTACTCGACTTGGTTGTGCATACAATAGATGCGCCCAAGTGAGACAAGGACTTTGAAGGTCGGCTCGTTTCTGGCACCGCAGCACTCGAGTCGACCTTGTACAGCTTACCATCAGCAGCGCGCATGATTGTGAGCGCATGCTTCTGGCTTGCTGCTGGCATAGCACGTTTGGGGCGCATGGCCCGTGCTGTCTTGGATTTCTTTATACCAGTCTGCTGGGGCGCATAGTACTCAGAATCTAAATTCTTTTCGCCATTACAGCGAGTGAGTCTGTCAAAGACAGAGACCTTCAGTGGCGCATCAGAAGTGATGCGCGGGGCATTGGCTGCGCCCCTGCTCCGTCGACGCATCTTCCTCGCCTGAGAGGGAGATGGCTGGAGAATGTGGTTAGCCGCACGTTTTCCCGAGAGATGTGCTGCACCAGCGGGCGCATCTTGGTTGCTGAGGACGTCAGCAGGAAGGGAAGGCTGGATTGGCACATCCCCTTCGGTGGTGGTGCCCGAGGCGTCGACCTTGTGCACCCAGACTCGGTGGGTCTTCTTCGGCTTCGGCAGCCGCTTCGAAGGACTCGTACTGCCTTCAGAGATGAACTCCTCATACGCCTGTTGATTGAGGCGTACGACCAGCGTCTTATGGGAGGAGCCCACCTTCACGTCGTCGGATTACGACACAGCTTTCTTGGTGGAGGAGAAAGAGGTCCCCAGTAGAGTCGCCAGCTTGTTTGCCATTAAAATTCTTTTATTGTAAATTTCAATACAAAAAGAACAGTATTATAATATAGGACTTAGATGTAGTCCTAGGAGTACACTTTTGTTTATCTGGGTCCCTTGTGCCGATGGAGTGAGTGGTAATACGTTGACTCCGTTGACGATCTGACGACGGTTGTCGGTTCTCTGAAGGTCTGGATTGCTCTGGGTGCTGGAGCTTGCTGAGAGGAGGAAGACGTTGAGTGTCTGTATCTGTCTCTTTGGTGGTATGTTCGTTCGTTGTGTGTTCTGTCCGTGTGTAGGTAGATGAAAGAAGGAAATGGTCCCTCTCTTTATATAGTCTGCAGGCTGGCTGCTCATGCGCGCATATGTAGGATACGCCTGGTCGTGGGGATGCCACGTGGTGATTGCTGATTGAGGCATATGAACGATGCACCCTGATCGAGGGGTTGAATTCTTCATGCTGCTGTTGTGGACCGGCACGTAGCGGAGGAGAAGATGTTTCTGTTGCTGAGATCTTGGGCGAGTCGAGTCAAAGGATACGTGTCATCGACCCATGGCTCAGAGATCCCTAATTTGGTGGGGAATGATCTGGTAGGATGCGCCTAGGATTGGACGCATGAGGAGGCTTTGGCACGTAACCTTCAGGAGTCACGAACCATTCGGGACGCATGGCTTTTGAGGCGCATGCGAGGCTTCAGTAATGACTTAACTCCTGTCTTTCGGGATCAGAGAGAAGTCTGGGGCGCATGGCTTTTGAGGCGCATGCAGAGCTTCAGGCGCATGGCTGCGGAGGTGCATGCGAGATGGTTGGGCGGCCACGTGGCTTGTAACCGCCGGAGGGGAGTAATGATGATGCTGACGTCGGTGATGCTTCATTTTCTGAAAATCTGTCAACTGCAGTCTTCGGGGGACGTGCTGCCAACTCTGTCAGACTTCAGCATTTAACGTTCTTTGACAGGTGATAGGTTGTTGAGTGGGCGCATCGATCGGCGTTCCACTAGGCGCATGGGGCCGCATGGGGCCGCATGCTTGTGAAGCGCTTGGTGTTGAAGGGCGCATCAGTATGATGCGCTGTCTTCATTGGTCCGTCTGTTGAGTTCTTCGAGTCATTAATGGCTCTCTGACTGTCACGCTCCAGAACCAGAATACTGGAGAGCGGGGGCAGACACAGCCAGCTACGTATATTGAAATGGAAACCACCTCGATATACGGTCACGGCTGTCTAGAAATATGAGGGTTTACTACAAGCCAACAGTCTCTTATGGTCATGAACAAGCCTAATGTCTCAATCACAAGCAAGTAAGTAAGGTCGCAAGATGTATAATCATTAAATATACAATAATAATGCATCCCAAATATTACATATCAGCTGATCATGAAGCTTGTCGTACAAAATGCTAGGACTAGCAAGAGTTAAGTCATACATGATCAACCCTAGGATTTGTTAATCATGTTTACAGCCCGTAGGCAGACAGTAAGTAAAAGTGCATCGAGCTAACAGGTGCTCGTCGGCTAAACCCCTCAAAAGAATAATATTACAATAGAGTGAGCGAAACAAAATAGAAAACCCACTCGTAGCCCGGGTTCCTTCTAGTCGCCACCATTAGGCTGGAAGCTTGGTAGATCCTCGGGAGCTGCTCCGAAATCTGGCCACACAAAACCAGCTGGGTCAACCCCAGAAAGAGCAAGTGCCACAAGGGGGCCACGAAATAAGAACAAAAGCCAGCAATTAGCACAAGAAAAATCTAATAATTAAAATTAAAACTTACGAAAACATGGCAGGGTGATATACGACGAGATAACCATGGAACTATTTCGATAGCCAGGTTACAACCCGTAAACCAAACAAGGACCGGGGGTGTAACCCTTCGTCTGAACAGAACTTGGTTTTCCACCATTTATCGGCAAGATAATAATACAAGAAATCAAGACAGGGAGCAATCTTGTACTGAATCAAGACATGGCTAGACTGGTTATACCTCATTCAATCAATCACGGCCAAACAGATACTACGGCTTACTACTTTAACTAACTAGGGTTATCACAGGCCTAATTACTAACAAGATGCAGTGAGATTGTTCCACAGCCACAAGCCCTGCAGACCATCCAGGCTACCCAGGACGATAGATTAGGATTAAATTCAGGTGGGTACATCGTCCAGAAGACACATGTACCCTTAGGTGACTTAGAGGGTGCAACATGCGACGGTGTGCTGGAAATGTGCCCTACTCGACGGCAGGCTACAGATCCCAAGAGCGCCCAGGTAACGGGATTGCCTGTAGCTGTGTCAATCTCTTCATGACTACTGTGTTATTCTAGTTATTAACCTTAATCCATTTTAGTAAGAACTCCTGACCGTGGTACTCAGGAGTCACATCCTAGACATGATGCAAGGCAGGACAAATGGATTTAACAAGCAAGCAAGAAAGAACCACCCACGGTGTCAAGGCAGGTCAAGTTAAGTTATCAGGATAAATCATGTCAGGGTACTTGTCAGGAGTGCGCCACGACGGGCCACTATCATGTCAGGTTGGTCATGTCAGGAGTGCACCACTATGGGTCACTGTCGTGTTATGCTAGTTCCTTGTCATACCGTGCCATGTACAATAGTCATTCCAAACATATTAAGTAAAATCAAGTTCATGACAAAAGGCGTAAGGATATAAAATGGGCGTAAAATATCTAATAAAATATTAATATACAGGGCTATAGAAGAGCCAAGCTTAAAGAAATAAGACCAAAACTCCAAAAGCCGATCGGTTAAGCAAGGGGTCAGGGGAGCAGCATACGAAAAGTCACGCACGCTGAGGGAGCTGCATACGTGAAAAGTCACGCACGCTACAGGGAGCAGCGTAGGTGAAAAGTCATGCACGCTACAGGGAGCAGCGTAGGTGAAAAGTCACGCACGCTGAGAGAGCAATGTACGTGAAAAGTTACGCACGCTACAGGGAGCAGCGTAGGTAAAAAGTCACGCACGCTACAGGGAGCAGCGTAGGTGAAAAGTCACGCACGCTGAGAGAGCAATGTACATAAAAAGTCACGCACGCTACAGGGAGCAGCGTAGGTAAAAAGTCACGCACGCTGCAGGAAGCAGCGTAGGTGAAAAGTCACGCACGCTGAGAGAGCAATGTACGTGAAAAGTCATACATGCTACAGGGAGCAGCGTAGGTGAAAAGTCACGCACGCTACAGGGAGCTGCGTAGGTGAAAAGTCACGCAAGCAGGAGAGCAGCATACATGAAAAGTCACGCACGCAGGGAGCGACATACGTGAAAAGTCACGCACGCCAGAGAGCTGCGTACGTGCAAAAGCACGCAAGCAGAGAGCTGCATACGCGTAAAAACACGCACGCAGGGTCTAGGTCTTCTTCTCCATGGCTGAGAAGAAGCTCCAATGGCTCCAAAACTTCAAAACCTCGTAACTTGGCCATCCGAACTCCAAATCCAGGTTTCTAAAGTTCTAACCAGGGTGGAATTGAACTCTCTTCCACAAGGAAACATTAAAACCCATAAAAATCCAACTTAAGTAGATCAAAACATGCAAAATCCAAAAATAGAAATAACTTAGATCTATAAAAATGGAGGCTCCAAATCACAAAAACCCAAGTTCTAATGTTGATCACCATGTCCTAATCTAGCAAATGGACCAAGAAAATAGGGCTCTCATGAAGTGGCAAGGTGCACTTGCCTAGGGTTAGGAGAGTTGTTAAGGAAGGAGAAGAAGAAGAAAAAGGAAATTAATGGTGGAAGTTATGAGGAGAGAGAGTGGTAGGTGGTGTTATAAAGTAGGGGAGTTGTGGTAGGTTGAGGGTGTAGCATAGGGCTAGGGTGTTCCAACACATAAAACCGAACCAAATCGAACCATCCCCAATAAAACCGAGCCATGCCAAAACCAAAATACGAGAAATACCGAAATTCCACAAGTTGAGAAAAATAAAAATACATGCCAAAATCCAGATACGAGTATAAATACGAAATACGGGAAATACGGGAAATGAGGATGACAACTCTACCCACCTTAAAAGAATTCCGTCCTCGGAATTTAATCAAGGAGCTAGAGATTGTCACGACAAGCTACATTAAGCACAGGCAAGTTATACTAAGCAGTTCAATTATACAATCATACAATGCAAGCAAGGAAGGGAAAATGTAAGGCATAAGAAAGACATTGTACCTCACGAGTCAAACAGGTAGGGATATCGCGATCGGATGTCGTCCTCACGCTTCCATGTTGACTCACCTAGAGAGTGATGACCCCAAGCAACACGGACTAATTTAATAGTCTTGTTCTTGAGTATCTTCTCCCTCCGGTCCAATATAGACACGGGCCTCTCCTCATACGAAAGGTTGGTACCAACAACCAATTCTGAATGGTCTAGGATGTGGCTCGGGTCCAGAATATACCGTCGTAATTGGGACACATGGAATACATCATGTACCTCACTTAGCGACGACGGAAGAGCGAGACGATAGGATACATCTCCTACTGGCTCTAGAATATCGAACGGCCCTATATACCAAGGACTAAGCTTTCCCCGCACGCCGAAGCGAATGACGCCGCGGTTAGGCGAGATCCTAAGAAATACATGGTCGCCGACAACAAATTCTAAGGGACGCTGATGAGCATCGGCCCAATGGCACTGACGGTCCTGGGCAACTCGGAGGTGATCTCTGACCTTCCTGACCACTTCAACCGTCTGGGAAATCAATTCGGGTCTGAGCATCTGCCTCTCTCCGACATCGTCCCATGCTAGCGGGGATCTACACTTCCTGCCATAAAGAGCCTCGAAGGGTGCCATCTGGATACTGGCCTGATAACTGTTATTGTACGAGAATTCCACCAGATGCAGATGATTCTCCCATGAACCACCGAAGTCAAGGGTGCAAGATCTCAATATATCTTCAAGAGTCTGGATTGTGCGCTCTGATTGGCCATCTGTCTGCGGATGATATGCTGAGCTGAACTGAAGACGAGTCCCCAAACTCTTCTGCAAGCTGCGCCAAAAGTGTGATGTGAATCTTGAATCCCTGTCCGAGGTGATGCTGACTGACACACCGTGAAGCCTGACGATCTGCCTGAGATACATCTCTGCTAACTGCACAGTCGACTGCCCAACTCTGAATGGGAGAAAGTGTGCCACCATGGTAAGCCTGTCCACAATTACCCAAATAGCATCTCTACCGGCCGGAGACCTGGGCAATCCGGTCCCAAAATCTATGGTTATATGCTCCCATTTCCATTCTAAGATCGGTAAGGGTTGAAGAAGTCCAGCGGGCCTCTGATGTTCAGCTTTAATCTGTTGGCAAACCAAACACCGAGAGACAAACCGGGCTATCTCCCTCTTCATGCCATTCCACCAGAAATGCTGACGAACATCACGGTACATCTTCGTACCACCCGGATGAATAGAATATTGTGAACTGTGGGCTTCTGCCATGACTTCCTGTCTGATATCTCCACTGGGTACACAAAGACGAGTCCCGTACCGAAGTGTACCGTCTTCATGGATACATAACTATGGCCTTCTTCCTGCTTCACACTCTGCTCTGAGTCGCTGGATCTTGGAATCTGTTGACTGCGCCACCCGGATTCTCTCAACTATGCTGGACTGAACCTGTAGGCTGGCCATCAATGCCACGCTGGTTGGAAGAACCACTTCAATTCCCATCTTCTAAAGATCTGCCAATAATTCTGGTTGCGCCGTCAGGAAATAAACTCCGGCTCTCCTGCTCAATGCATCTGCTACAACGTTGGCCTTCCCGGGATGATACTGCAAATCCACATCATAGTCCACTAGTAGCTCGAGCCATCTTCTCTGCCGCATATTAAGGTCCTTCTGGGTGAAAACATACTTCAGGCTCTTATGATAAGTAAAGATCTCCACTCTATCTCCGTACAAGTAGTGTCTCCACAACTTCAAAGCAAACACTACCGCCGCCAATTCCAAGTCGTGGGTCGGGTAATTCTTCTCATGATCACGTAGTTGACGTGACGCATAAGATATTACCTTTTCATGCTGCATCAAGACACACCCCAATCATCTGCCTGAAGCATCGCAATAAACCGTGAATCCTTCGGCCCCATCTAGAAGGGTGAGAATGGGAGCCGTTATCAAACCTCGCTTCAACTTCTCAAATGATTCCTGATACTCTGCTGTCCAAACAAATGGCACATCCTTGCGGGTCAACCGGGTCATCGGCGCTGAAATCCTTGCGAAATCTGAAACAAACTGCCGGTAGTAGCCGGCCAATCCAAGGAAGCTGCGAACCTCTGCCACTTAGCTGGGTACCGACCATGACTCGATAGCCACAATCTTCTGGGGATCCACTTCCACTCCTCCTCGGGTAATGATGTGACCCAAGTATGAAATGCGATCGAGCCAGAACTCGCATTTACTGAACTTGGCGTACAACTGATGCTCCCTAAGCGTCTGAAGGACGACTCTGAGATGCTGCTCATGCTCTACTTCACTCTTACTGTAGACCAGGATATCATCTAGGAACACGATCACAAATTGATCCAAGTAAGGCATGAAAATGCGATTCATGAGGTCCATGAATACGGCCGGCGCATTGGTCGCTCCAAAGGGTATAACAAGGAACTCCCAATGTCCATACCTCGATCTGAATGCTGTCTTCAGGATGTCCTGCTCTCTGACTCTGATCTGGTGGTATCCTGATCGCAAGTTGATCTTCGAAAACACTGAAGCCCCTCTGAGATGATCAAACAAGTCATCTATCCTCGGAAGAGGGTATCTGTTCTTGATTGTCACCGAATTCAAGGTACGATAATCAACACATAGCCTGGACGTACCATCCTTCTTTTTCATAAGAAGCATCGGGGCACCCCAAGGCGATCCACTTGCACGAATGAATCCCTTGGTCCTCAGTTCCTCAATCATCTTGTATAAAACTCCAACTCTGAAGGCGCCATCCTGTAGACTCGCTCTGATACTGGTACTGTCCCGGGAATCAGGTCTATAGTGAACTCAATCTCCCGTTCTGGCGGCATCCCTGGAAGCTCCTCTGGAAAGACATCTGGAAACTCTTCAACTATCCGGGGTAACTGCACTACTGCTACTGCCATCCGCAACACTGGAGAAGATGGCTCCGCTGCTCCTCTGGAAAACGAAAACTCTGGCTCGCCAGGGATACTAAAGACAACTCTGCCAATATGGCAGTCTATCCTAGCATACTGGTTCCTCAACCAATCCATGCCTAGGACTACATCATAGTCTGCCATAGGAAACTCTATGAATCTAGCGGGGAACTCCCTACCGCTAACTACGATCCGACACGAGGAAAACACTCGATCTACTCCCACAAGACCATTACCAGTAAGTATATTGAGCCTCACTGATAATGACTCGGGCTCCAATCATATCCGTGTCGTGAATCGTACAGACATGAATGAATGCGATGCACCAGAATCAAACAATACCAAAGCTGGAAAGGAGTTGACGAGAATAGTACCTGCCACAACCTCACCTGGTGCAACTTCTTCTTCCATAGCCATCATCATGGCCTGACCTTGTCCTCTGGCTGCTGGTCCCCTCTGCTGGAAACCTCTCTGCCTATTCTGGGTCTGAGCTTGGGCTTGTGCATACTGCTGGGGATGTTGTTGCTGGAATGCCTGAGACTGAGGCGGCAAGGGCCTCGAAGACTAATACTGCTGCTGCTGAACTGGTACTGGGGCCGGTCCTCTCACCGAAGAGCTAGAAGGGTTGGATGCTGATGAACCACCCCTATTCGGGCAAGCCCTTATCCTATGATCTGCTGCTCCACAAGCCAGGCACAATCCCTGTGCCCTGCGACAGTCTGCCACCACATGCCCTAGCTTCCCGTAATGAGAACATCCCATCGCGGAAGTCTGCTTCTGCTTCTGCTGCTGCGGATACGTCGGGGTCGAATGCTGAACCGACGTTACTGAGGCCGCCCGCCTCGGAGTTCCAATGGTCAATCCCCTAGCTGCCGGGGCTGGAGCTGATGATTGGTACATCTGACTGTGGGACCGCTTCCTACCTCCGGTCCTATCCACGATCCTCTGGGAGGTATACTCATGCCTCCTAGCTGCCCTCAAGACTGCATCGAACGTCTGGTGCTCGAACTGCTCAACCGCCAACAAGATCTCCAAATGCAGCCCCTGCTGAAATCGCTGGGCCCTACCAAACTCGGTCGCCTCCAAGGTGGGGGCAAACCTACTGAGTCTAGAAAACTCCGATGCATAACTATCGACTGTTCTGCCTCCTTGCTTTAAGTTGGTAAATCTGGTCTGCAGGTCGTACCGAGCCACAGCATCAAAATATTTCGTCTGGAATCTCTCTCTAAATACTGCCCAAGCAATGGGTGCCACTAATCCCATGGCTTGCGCCGCCCACCAATTGCGAGCTAAATCCAACAACTGTAGGCGTACCACTGCCACCTTCTCATTCTCAGGTGTCCTGGCTGCTTCCAGAATCACCTCGGTATCCTGAAGCCATGCATCCGCAGCAATCGCATCCTCGGTGCCGTCGAAGAAAGGAGGGTTCAATCGCTTGAAGCTGTTAGCCGCCTGGTTCACTGGATGTCCGCCTCGGGTCAAAGCATCTTGAACTGTCTGGTGCAGGGCGTTGCTTCGACGATCCTGGGAAGCTATCAAGGTTCTGATGAGGCCTACTAAGGTACCATCATCGGGCTCTGCGGGCTGGATGGGCCGAACTGGTGACTCTCCTCCAGTAGGCACAACTCTGGAGGCTACTCCGGAATGCTGGGCTTGATCTCCAGGTTGCTGCTGGTCCACGTGAGGTGCTCTTCCTTGCTGATCGACAGGGTCAGGTACAGTGCCATTGAAGAAGACGACACAGGGAAACAATAAGGAAGGACCAGGACAGATCAACGATACAAGCATGTAATCAGGGCAAGAATTTCAGGGATTTACAAAATACGTGCGGAGATCAAGGATGAATACTGATTGAGACATCTATTCGATAAACCCTCACATTTCTTGATTGACAAGACCTGCATGGGCCACCACTTAAACCGTGTCACGCCCCAGAACCAGAATACTGGAGAGCGGGGGCAGACACAGCCAGCTACGTATATTGAAATGGAAACCACCTCGATATACGGTCACGGCTGTCTAGAAATATGACCGTTTACTACAAGCCAACAGTCTCTTATGGTCATGAACAAGCCTAATGTCTCAATCACAAGCAAGTAAGTAAGGTCGCAAGATGTATGATCATTAAATATACAATAATAAGGCATCCCAAATATTACATATCAGCTGATCATGAAGCTAGTCGTACAAAATGCTAGGACTAGCAAGAGTTAAGTCACACATGATCAACCCTAGGATTTGTTAATCATGTTTACAGCCCGTAGGCAGACAGTAAGTAAAAGTGCATCGAGCTAACAGGTGCTCGCCGGCTAAACGCCTCAAAAGAATAATTTTACAATAGAGTGTGCGAAACAAAATAGAAAACCCACTCGCAGCCCGGGTTCCTTCTAGTCGCCACCATTAGGTTGGAAGCTTGGTAGATCCTCGGGAGCTGCTCCAAAATCTGGCCACACAAAACCAGCTGGGTCAACCCCAGAAAGAGCAAGTGCCACAAGGGGGCCACGAAATAAGAACAAAAGCCAGCAATTAGCATAAGAAAAATCTAATAATTAAAATTAAAACTTACGAAAACATGGCAGGGTGATATACGACGAGATAACCATAGAACTATTCCGATAGCCAGGTTACAACCCGTAAACCAAACAAGGACCTGGGTTGTAACCCTTCGTCTGAACAGAACTTGGTTTTCCACCATTTATCGGCAAGATAATAATGCAAGAAATCAAGACAGGGAGCAATCTTGTACTGAATCAAGACATGGCTAGACTGGTTATACCTCATTCAATCAATCACGGCCAAACAGATACTACGGCTTACTACTTTAACTAACTAGGGGTATCACAGGCCTAATTACTAACAAGATGCAGTGAGATTATTCCACAGCCACAAGCCCTGCAGACCATCCAGGCTACCCAGGACGAAAGATTAGGGTTGAATTCAGGTGGGTACATCGTCCAGAAGACACATGTACCCTTAGGTGACTTAGAGGGTGCAACATGCGACGGTGTGCTGGAAATGTGCCCTACTCGACGGCAGGCTACAGATCCCAAGAGCGCCCAGGTAACGGGATTGCCTGTAGCTGTGTCAATCTCTTCATGACTACTGTGTTATTCTAGTTATTAACCTTAATCCATTTTAGTAAGAACTCCTAACCGTGGTACTCAGGAGTCCCATCCTAGACATGATGCAAGGCAGGACAAGTGGATTTAACAAGCAAGCAAGAAAGAACCATCCACGGTGTCAAGGCAGGTCAAGTTAAGTTATCAGGATAAATCATGTCAGGGTACTTGTCAGGAGTGCGCCACGACGGGCCACTATCATGTCAGGTTGGTCATGTCAGGAGTGCACCACTATGGGTCACTGTCGTGTTATGCTAGTTCCTTGTCATACCGCGCCATGTACAATAGTCATTCCAAACATATTAAGTAAAATCAAGTTCATGACAAAAGGCGTAAGGATATAAAATGGGCGTAAAATATCTAATAAAATATCAATATACAGGGCTATAGAAGAGCCAAGCTTAAAGAAATAAGACCAAAACTCCAAGAGCCAATCGGTTAAGCAAGGGGTCAGGGGAGCAGCGTACGAAAAGTCACGCACGCTGAGGGAGCTGCATACGTGAAAAGTCACGCACGCTACAGGGAGCAGCGTAGGTGAAAAGTCACGCACGCTGAGAGAGCAATGTACGTAAAAAGTCACGCACGCTACAGGGAGCAGCGTAGGTGAAAAGTCACGCACGCTACAGGGAGCAGCGTAGGTAAAAAGTCATGCACGCTGAGAGAGCAATGCACGTGAAAAGTCACGCACGCTACAGGGAGCAGCGTAGGTGAAAAGTCACGCACGCTGAGAGAGCAATGTACGTGAAAAGTCACGTACGCTACAGGGAGCAGCGTAGGTAAAAAGTCACGCACGCTGCAGGAAGCAGCGTAGGTGAAAAGTCACGCACGCTGAGAGAGCAATGTACGTGAAAAGTCGCACACGCTACAGGGAGCAGCGTAGGTGAAAAGTCACGCACGCTACAGGGTGCAGCGTAGGTAAAAAGTCACGCACGTTGAGAGAGCAATATACATAAAAAGTCGCACACGCTACAGGGAGCAGCATAGGTAAAAAGTCACGCACGCTACAGGGAGCAGCGTAGGTGAAAAGTCATGCAAGCAGGAGAGCTGCATACGTGAAAAGTCACGCACGTAGGGAGCGGCATACATGAAAAGTCACGCACGCCAGAGAGCTGCGTACGTGCAAAAGCACGCAAGCAGAGAGCTGTGTACGCGTAAAAACACGCACGCAGGGTCAGGGTCTTCTTCTCCATGGCTGAGAAGAAGTTCCAATGGCTCCAAAACTTCAAAACCTCATAACTTGGCCATCCGAACTCCAAATCCAGGTTTCCAAAGTTCTAACCAGGGTGGAATTGAACTCTCTTCCACAAGGAAACATTAAAACCCATAAAAATCCAACTTAAGTAGATCAAAATATGCAAAATCTGAAAATAGAAATAACTTAGATCTATAACAATGGAGGCTCTAAATCACAAAAACCCAAGTTCTATTGTTGATCACCATGTCCTAATCTAGCAAATGGACCAAGAAAATAGGGCTCTCATGAAGTGGCAAGGTGCACTTGCCTAGGGTTAGGAGAGTTATGGAGGAAGGAGAAGAAGAAGAAGAAGAAGGAAATTAATGGTGGAAATTATGAGGAGAGAGAGTGGTAGGTGGTGTTATAAAGTGGGGGAGTTGTGGTGGGTTGAGGGTGTAGCATAGGGCTAGGGTGTTCCAACACATAAAACCGAACCAAATCGAACCATCCCCAATAAAACCGAGCCATGCCAAAACCAAAATACGAGAAATACCGAAATTCCACAAGTTAAGAAAAATAAAAATACATGCCAAAATTCAGATACGAGTATAAATACGAAATACGGGAAATACGGGAAATGAGGGTGACACTAACTTAGCTGAATTCGAAGGGGTGAATTCATCATCATGAATACGAGTTCATTGCACTAACTTCGGAAAGGTTGCTACTTGGCGCATGGGTTTGATTTGCCCTAGCCTATGAATAGCAACAGTTTGAGAGAGTTTTTGTTGTCTCTTCCTTGACTTCTCGACGAAGATGGATTCGACTGATCCTCCTCCTTGGCAAGATGTTGTACTGTGGGTGATGGTTCTCCTTGTTCGAAGAAGCTTTGACGGTGAACTCCTTCAGAAGATAAGAGCCCCAGGCTGGTAGATGCGCCTGTACATTGACGAGGAAGTGATTCACTCTGACGGGGCGGAGTGATGCGCTGGGAGACAGGTACAGCATGTTGCAACTGCTGGAACACAGACTGCCTTGGTGGTGGAGCCACTGTCTTGCGGCAGCAATAGTTGATGACGACCGTAGCACAAGTGTGCCCTGTGAGGGGCGTATTATGCTTGTCGGTCGGCTCTCCTGATCGACGTTTGTGAATGATCACATTATGTAAATTGTTAGAGGAGAGTGCCACCTTCACACCCCCATCAGGCGCGTAGCAAGGCCAAGTGCCGGGGTGGTCAAGTGAGAGTACCACCTTTACAACCCATCAGGCGCATGACAAGGCCAAGCGTCGAGGTGGTCAAGTGAATGCTGCGCCCCTTGATCCAACACCAAACAGGCGCTCAGATCAGTAGTAGGGGTACAACACTTAAAGTGACTTGAACGAACCTCGGACGCACAACCAGTGGAGGCACGGGAGTTCAAGACCACAGGGTTTGCCTTGCTCGACTTGGTGGCGAACGCAGTAGATGCGCCCAAGCGAGACAAGGATTTTGAAGGTCGGCTCGTTTCTGGCGCAGAAGCACCCGAGTCGACCTTGTATAGCTTACCATCTGCAGCGTGCATGATTGTGAGTGCATGCTTCTGGTTTGCCGTTGGCATAGCACGTTTGAGGCGCATGGCCCATGCCGCCTTGGACTTCTTCGTACCAGCCCGCTGGGGCGCATAGTACTCAGAGTCCAAATTATCCTTGCTATGACAGCGAGTGAAGAACTTTCAGCCAACCCAAACGAAGAGAAGAACTGCTGCAACTTTTTGTGGCTCGAACGGGCTCCCTGGATAACGGGCTCCCTTTTCTTTATTTATTTTGGTGCCCTTTTCAAAGGAGGCAAGAGGGCTCTATATATAGAGTGGAATGAGACCTCTCTTCTTCTCCTTTCCGATGTGGGATTAAAAGCAATATCCCTATTTTTTTCATGCTTCTACACTACTGTTCCAGATATTGGGTCTGTTGCCGCTATAACTGCGGCTACTAAACTTCAGGCCAAATGGAGAAGGGTGAATAGCATTTTTAGGCTTCTGATCCTAAATGCTACGGAGGATTCCCTAGCAGAATCCTACTCTAAGAAGGATAGTGCCAGAGAAATATGGGAGTCTGTGGAAAAGCTGTACGAGAAAGACAAAAACAGGAGCAAGATATTTTTTGTCAAAAAATATCACAAGTGGCTCTTTGAAGACGAGAAGGCGATGCTTCCTAAAGTGAAGGAGTTTCTGAAACTTTGTCAGAAACTGGATAATGAAAAGATGCCCCTCGTCGACAAATTTGTTGTTAGAGAGATCGTCTCGAAACTTCCTGCTTGATGGAATACGTTCTAAGCAAGAATGCATCGAAAGAAACTCGAGATCAGTCTGGAAGATCTCTTGCAAGAAATCCACGTTGAGGACGAGATGCGTTCTCAACAGAAGATGGACGCTTTGTCCAAACAATTGGCCGAGGCCAATCTGGTGCAGACGAGAGACTCCAAGGGGAAATAGGCGGCTTCTCACCACAAGAAAGACTTCACTAATCTGAAAGTGAAGGGACCGTCTTTCAAACAGAAGAAGCCCAAGTCTAATGTGACTTGTTTTAATTGTGGCAAGAAGGGCCACTACAAGAGTTAATATAGATCCAAGCCCAAATAATCAGAGAAATGTGAGCCTATTAAAGTTTCTTTGGTTTCTAACCTCGTTGCTATGATCGCTTAGGTCACAACTGAGGGGGCTGACTCTGACTGGTGGGTAGACACCGGTGTAACATGCCATGTATGCTCTGGGAAGGAATGGTTTATCATGTACCAACCAACTTCTGAGAAGGTTGTCATGGTGAACCAGGCCCAAGCTGAAGTTCTGGGGATCGGGAATGTGGAGCTGAAACTCACTTTCGGGAACACTCTGACGCTCCAAGGAGTAAAGCATGTTCTGGTGATTGCCAAGAACCTGATCTCTGAGAGCCTGCTTAGCAACGCAGGTTTGAGGATGTAAATTTATGCTGGTCAGATAGTGATGCCCAAGAAGGGAACATACTTCGGAAAGGCTTTTCAAACCGAAGGAATGTTTAAAATTCAGCTTGTAAAGCAGTCTAATGAAATAAATACAATCGCTCTTTCTGACTATTCTCTTGAGTTGTGGCATAATAGGCTAGGACATGTTCATTGTAAAAGAATAAACAAAATGTCTACTCTAGGACTTATCTCCAAATGTGGGGGTAAGGTAGAAAAGTGTGAAGTATGTGCTCAGACTAAGATCACTAGAAAACCCTTTTACCGGGTCAATCGAAGCACAGATATTCTGGAGTTGGTACACTTCGATATCTGTGACTTCATACAATTCTCTACAAAAGCTAGGATGAAGTATTTCATAACCTTTATCGATGACTTCTCTAAGTACGCATTTGTCTACTTGCTCAAATCTAAAGACGAAGCGTTCGAGAAGTTCAAGGCCGAAGCTGAACGGCAAACTGGACAACAACTCAAGAGGTTGAGAAGTGATCGAGGCAAAGAATATCGGTCTCATGAATTCGTATCGTTCTATAAAGAACATGGAATCATCTGCGAGACTAATGCTCTGTATTCTCCTCAATCTAACGGAGTAGCAGATAGGAAGAACCGAACGTTGACAGAAATGATGAACTCAATGCTGCTAACTGCAAGTCTTCCAAAATGTTACTGGAGAGAAGCTACATAAACGGCCACTTTTATTCTGAATAGAGTGCCTTATGCAACTTCTGACATAACTCCTCATGAACTCTGGTTCAAAGTCAGACCTAACTTGAATGTTATTCGAGTGTGGGGGTGTCTGGCTTATGTGAAGCTCCCAGATCTGAAGATTCAGAAGCTGGGGACAAGGACTACGAAGGCAATCTTTTTGGGATATGCTGAGAAGAGTGATGCCCGGAGATTCCTTAACATTGAGTCAAATCATATCATCGAATCTCGCGATGCTGAATACTTTGAAGACAAGTTTGCACGACATAAAAACATTGTTCTCCCAGACATTCCTGAGAATGATGTAGATGCAAATGAGACTGAGGTCTCATATGAACCAGTAGTCCAAGATGAAGTTGTTGGTGGAGAAACAACAATTGAACCAGAACTTGCGGAGCCGTCGACGAAGCGAGCAAGGAGGCCGAAGAACTTCGAAGATGACTTCGTTACCTATCATATAGAAGCAGATCCGCTTACCTATGATGAGGCGATGAAGACCAGAGATATTGTCTTCTGGAAGGAGGTAATAGACAATAAAATTGACTCAATTACCTCCAATAACACATGGGTGTTATTTGATTTACCCGAAGGAGCAAAATCCATCGGATGCAAGTGGATCTTCAAGAAGAAGATGAAAGCTGATGGAACCATTGACAAGTTCAAGGCCAGGCTAGTGGCCAAGGAGTTTTCTAAAAAATAGAAGATCGACTATTTTGACACATATGCTCCAGTAGCACGGATGACAACCATCAGATTGTTGATTGCCCTTGCAGCAATACAAAAACTGGTGATACATCAGATGGATGTAAAAACAGCATTCCTGAATGGCGAGCTGACCGACAGCCAGAAAGATTTATCGTCAGAGGCCTAGAAGACAAAGTCTGCAAGTTGGTAAAATCTCTATACGGCTTAAAGCAAGCTCCCAAAATATGGCATGAGAAGTTTGACAAAGTTATCAGATCAAACGGCTACAGGGTCAGCGAAACAGAAAAGTGTGTCTATACTAAATTTGCTAATAGAAGAGGAGTCATCGTTTGTATATACGTGGACGACATGATAATCCTAGGTACGGATATAAGCTGTGTCACTGAGACAAAGAAGTTCCTCTCGACAAAGTTCAGTATGAAGGACCTGGGGGATGCTGATGTTATCTTGGGACTCAAGATCATCCGGACGGACACTGGATTGGCACTATCACAATCTCATTACATTGAGAAGATGCCCACTCGATACGGGTATCGTGATCTTCCCATAATTAATACGTCGTACCGAAGTGATCAGAAGCTGGAGCCAAACTCGAAGAAAAGCGTCAGGTAATTGGAGTACGCTAGCGTCATCGAAAGTTTGATGTACGCTACTACAGCCACTAGACCTGACATAGCTTTCGCTGTGGGAATGCTGAGTCGATTCATAAGCAATCCAGGCATTCAGCACAGGAAAGCTGTGAAGCGTGTTATGAGATATCTCAAGAAGACTCGGACATATGCACTGCACTTCAGCGGAGAGCCACCGGTAGTAGAAGGCTTCAGTGATGCCAGCTGGTGCTCAGAGTTAGAGAGCGAGAGGTCTACTGGCAGATTTATTTTCACAATTGGTGGAGCTGTTATATCTTGGAAGTCGAAGAAGCAGACTAAGCTCTCGTGGTCTTCTATGTAATCTGAGTTCTTTGTACTTGATATCGCAGCAGATGAAGCAGAATGGCTTCGGAAGCTCATATATAATCTTTCAGTGGTTGGAGCACAGATACCGGTAATTTCGATATACTGCGACAGCCAAGCGACTGCGGCGGTGGCATCAAATGATCTCTTCAACAGAAAAAAGAGAATTGTGCGGTTAAAGCACAGGGTAGTGAACGATCTCATCAAAAGAGGTATCATTGCAGTAATCGATGTTCGGAGTCAGTAGAACCTGGCAGATCCGTTCACGAAGGGCCTCAAACGTCAGCTGGTTGAAGACACAGCAGGGAAGATGGGCTTGAAGGCATTCTGATATTATGTTTTTGTAATCCTATCATAAAGTTTTAGGTTATTAGTTCAAAAAAAATCTACTAGACATCTAACTTTCGGTTTAAGGGAGGACCACTGACTGAAAAACTATCAGGTAACAGTAGATACTTGTTCTTGGAAATATGAAAGGGTTATGAACCCATAACCACTGTTGTCTACTATGTGTTTTCTGCAAAAAACGGATCCTGTGTTGAGGTCGACTTTAATGCCTTAATAAGTTCTCAAGAAGAGTGAATGCCTGGTGTTCTTTGCAGAAAGCATGGTAGCGCAGCACTACAAGGAGTAAAACTCTATGCTACAGTGGAATGACTCCACCATGAGGTTCCCAGGTAGGGGTAATATCTCGGCTTTGTAAGCCAAGTCATAGCGGCGTAGCACCGCAAATAGGCAGGTAGCCTAATGCTGTATGATGAAATTAAAGAGTTGTAGACAATACTACAAAGGTGAAGGTGACCCTATGTTACAGTGGCACGACACCACGATGAGGTACCCAGGTAGGGGTAAAGCCTTGGCCTTGTAAGCTATGTCGTTGCGGCGTAACACTGCAAGGAAGCCTTAGGCTTCATACTGGGTAGAATGGCACTACAAAGAGGCTGTGACCTCATGCTGCAGTAGTGTGACACTATGATAAGGTTCCCGGGTAGGAGTAATGCCTCAGCTTTAGGCCATGTCATAGCGGCATAGCACCGCAAGGAAGCACAAGACTTCATGCCATGTCTCTTTAATAAAGAACTTACCTATAGTGTATGGAAAGAGATATCAGGCCGTCTCTTGAGGGTAAACTTGTAGACGCCCAAAATTATACACTAAAACCAGGCTGGCATAGGGCCTTTAATGTGTAGCCAGAAGCACATGTAACTACACTTTGTGAGTGGAAAGAATTACAATTGTGGTACAGAATTCAAGGCATAGTCCATTCTTGTATCGTATTGTTATTTAACCCATGTGGGAAGATTCAAGTCGTCGGCGACATCTATCCTAATGCAAAATGGACAGTTACTGTGGGGAACGCTCAACCCTAGACACATATATATGAAGAGATATGTGGGGGATTGTAGGTGCTCTTTCTCCTTGACATGAAGAGAGCTTGCTCTCAACATGCTTTGTAAAGTTTAGTCCCACATTGGAAAAGTACCATGAGTTATCTCAACATATATATGAGTATGTGTTATTGGGATATGCACATGGGGTGGTGACCCTAAGGAGGGAACCATGTGGGTGATTTTACTAAGAAGAAAATGATTAATTCCAACAAAGATGTAAGTTAATTTTTGTTGTGCGGGCTCGGATTCCAAGTTGTCTCGTGCATGCACGAGAGTGTTCGGGAGGAAGACGTGGGCTAGCACTCGACTATGTTGATTTTGGGATGATGTAAAACATCAAACTCTATTTTAGAGTATTGGTGTCTTAGTCCCACATCAGATATGAGAGATGGTGAGGTCTCACTCCACTCTATAAATAGAGCCCCCTTGCCTCCTTTCCAAGATGCACCAAAGAAGAGAGTTAAAGGAGTCCGTAAAGTTCAGGAAGCCCGTTGAAGTCACAAATATTGACTGACGAGCATCCCAGAAGTTCTCTTGAACTTGCTGGTTCCTAGAAGCGGATCGTATAGAGGCGAATCTTGCTTTGAGCAACGGTATTTTTATACCCCAGCAGATTTAATCCTCCTCTTCTTCTTCTGTTTCTCTGTAACTCGTTCTTCAGATTTTAAGGCACCTACTGACTAGGAAGGCCTAACTTTGTTTTTTGAGATCTATCTCATTTGTGGCACCTACTGTGTAGGCTTGCTAAACTCCTCATTTGTGGCACCTACTGTATAGGCTTGCTAAACTTCTCATTTGTGGCACCTACTGTGTAGGCTTGCTAAACTCCTCATTTATGGCACCTACTCTGTAGGCTTGCTGAACTCCTGTTTTTCATCTATATCTATGCCTCGGGACTAAAACTAATTACTGCTACTATTCTTACAAACCCTTTCACTAACTGGTATAATGTATTAAGTGGAACTGACATCTAGTCCACATATGGACTGAACAAAACAACTGTCCATTAAAGGATATGGACTGATACATTAGTCATTATGGTCTAAACAAAATATCCCAATATCTGGACTGCCTTTGAATCCCTTAGAATTCTTGAACTTCCTACTGACTCCACATTATTTCTCCTCTCCCTACCTGTACTTGAGTCCCCAGATTTCCCTATGCTGGCCCTTGCTCATCTATTGTGCTAACTCTAACTGATACTCAAGGGAGGATTTAGACTGGACAAAAGATAATTGGGACTGTGCAGTAAAAAGGAAAAGGATGAATAATTGCTCTTACTGGTACTAAATGTAAAGTGGGATGATACACCCTAAGAGATGGTCTGAACATTTCAGTTTTGGCAAAGACTTAACCTCTAATGACAGTGACTGAACAAGTTGAAGTAGGGTTGAACAAAATGGACTGAACTACCATGAATCTCGAGCTAACCTTTAAAATAGGAACAAAGGAGACTAAACTTTAAGTCTCCAGGTAACTGAATCATACAAAAGGAAAGTTTTCATTATACCATATGGGTTGGGCTGAACAGAGTCTAATTGAGGAATTTACCAAGGATATGAAGGGATGACCGAACACTTCTAATATAATAGGATTTAAAGAGGATATGGAAGTGTGGACTAAACATAAACCTCTATGTATAATACATTCAAGGGTCAGATGCAATAAGTAAGGGCTGAACTCAATTTGGAAATCCCCATTAACCTGTGTGGACTGATACCAAAGTATTAAGGACCGAACCAAAGTATTAACAGGCACTGAACAACTACTTAAGGGTTGAATGTTAAGTTTAAAAACTTATGAAAGGAAATAGCATAGAATGCATAAATGTTCAAGGGGAATGCCATACATACAACCATGGACTGAGTTCATAGGATATTATGGACTGAGCTTAATGGAAATGGAATAATACTTCGTCATTAGGACAGAACAATTAGTGAATGCATGGAACAGAACAATAAGGTTCTGTGGACAGATCAAGTAAAGTATATCCTAGGACTGAATGAGTGTATGGGTTCAAATCCGAACTGTAATGCAGAGAACTAACCAAAAATAGCCTAAACAAGGGTAGAATATGGAATGATACATTATAAAGTGGATATGGTATGTATGTGAGGGGTTAAGCATATGAGAACAATCATGAAATGGACAGATATCTTGGGAACCCAAGACTAAGTATACAAGGCAGACTGCACATTACTGCGGATGCAGGACAGAACGAGGGTTCTAGGATCCAACCAATACCCCCAATCCTATTCTAAACTAATAAATCATATCAAGGACTGAATTGGAGATGCATTATGATGATAAACTAATCAAGACTGGATCAAGGCAATATACATGATAGATTATTCAAAAACAGTGAACAGAACTTTGCATACCAAGTCCCCATTTCAAAGTTAACCTACCAAACCAATCCCATATCACAAGATACACCAAATACATATAACTCAGGTTATTGCCAATAGGAAAACAGGGTTACAACTGAAATTAGAGATTCAAAAGTCATAATGGCCATTTTGACCAACATTAGGTGTGCGTATCGGATACATCCATGATACACACTCCAAATGGATTCAAACTTGGCCTAAAGCATGTCTACATGATCCACATCACTAGCATGACCTAATTTATCAATCATACAAACCCTAGAATCCTATTCTCGAATTTTCCCCTATGTGGATCAAAATAAAAAGGGAAAATCCTTCAATAGGAAGATGAGAGTCTCAACTCCTCTCTAATGGCATCCTATATGCATGGGTCCTAAATGAGTGCATCTACACTAATCACACGAAAATTAGAGGGTTAGAGAGCTCATACCAATTTTGAGATGGATTCCCAATGCAAAAATCTCTAGATCTTGATCTCCTCCAAGATCCAAGTCCCAATGCTCCAAAAGCTCCCAAGCTAGCCAAAAGAGTCTTCTCTTCTCCAAGGGGAAGAGAAAGAAATTGATTTGTGAAAATTTGGAGAAGATTTGGTTGTAGGAACAATGGTGGAAAGAAAGTTCTCAAATTAGGATTTCTTTTGAAAATAAGGAGAGCAAGAAGATGAAGTTGTGATATTAATAGCAAGGGGGGGCTGTGTGGCCGGCCAAAGGGGCTGGACTAGGGTTTGGGTTGATGACAAAATGTCTAAGAAGCCCTCATAGTTGTCATGACAAGTTCTAAAGGAAAAGGCCTACTCTAACTTAATGTTTTAGCCTATAAATTCAAATGACCTTCTAATTAGAATAGAGGCTAACTAACTAAAATAAAATGGGTTTAAAGTTTGTCCAAACTCATCACTAACAATTATTCTGACCAAAGGCTAACCATATCCAATAATAACATATGCACTATATTAAATATTGTAATAATTAATCCAAAAATTATAATTATTAGTTTTGAAGAAAAAAATTATGACTCAAAATATAATTTAAATTCACAATAATAACAAGAAATAGAAAAAGTCAAAAATACTCCTATTTTGGAAAAGTGGTAGTTACACATGTGCTTCCCAAACCATCGAGAGTTGAGTACTTTAGAACCCAATTGCTGCCCATGTGTGTCAGTGTGCCAAAGTTAGCATTTTTTATCATATCTTCATCTTCATATCGTCAACGGAGTAGGGAAGTCAACTACAAGACTTGATCTCCACATTCATAAATTTCCAAAAAAATTGTACTTAGAATTCTTGGATTCCTTTGTAGTTATTTTGTTGTTTTGCAATAAAGTTTCTACATTTTTTTTGTAATATCAACATGCTCGACTAAGTTACAACTTTGTCTCGACTAAATTACAGCTCGACACCCTTAATTTTTGTTTCATTTTTTCTATTCTTCCCTCTCTTCTAAATCCAATAACAAAACACCAATGACATAAAAGATACCTATTTCTTCTCGATGAGTTCTAGTCCTCATTAGTCATTTATTTGTTCTTTATTTCTTTTCATTTATCTTGTGTTTCTATAATGAAACTTTTTGAAACAATACCAAGACCCGAGCTCGAACAACTTGTAAGCTACTCATGAGCAACTCGAGCTCGGCAAAAGAGCAAAATGGCCGGGCTTGAACATCTTCTTACAAGCTCGGGCTCGAGCTCGTCCGGTAAGGACCAATCCTAAGGGAGCTGAGCTTAAACATGCAAAGTTTGACTCAGTCCGACTTGATTGCAACCCTAAGGGTACATCATAAGCAAGCTAAGCTTAAACATGCAAATTTCTAAATACGGTAAAAGAAGACACAGAGATTTTTAGAGTATTTACTCTCAAAGCATACCTGAAACTGGAAAGTATTGTTTGTCATTAAAAAGTGTTTGAGAAACTTTTATATATAACAAACGAAACAAGTACAACTTGGATCCTTAATAGGATCTTTCGAGTACAAATTTGTTTTTCTAGGGACGGGTGGTGATGGAGGGTTGATTCTTTACTCTGTTGACGATCTGACGACGATTAAGAGGCAAATACAAGTCTTCGACTAGAAAGTGATTTGGATCTCTTGAAGTATGCTCGGACTCTTTGAATGTGTGAATTAATCCCGAGGGACTATCTCTCTGGTTGTGATTGTCTTCGTGTGTCTGTCGTGATGAATGAAGGAATAATCCTTCTATTTATAGGGATTAGAATGATCCATTCATGCGTGAATGGAAATTTTCCACTTAGGAACACTGGCTTTGCTGGAAGAAGGGACGCTACGTTCAGGAAGCTTTGAACTGAATCTGGTGTAACTGCACTGTTAGGCTGCAGATGAGATGACACAATGCAGTTGTTGAGATTCATTTGTTGCTGAGATCTTGGGTGGTTGGCTCCCGTTCATGAGTAGAAATGTGTCTATAACACGTGGCACATGCACATTGCTCAAAGATCTCGATTTATTAGAGAGATCATGGATTTGATATGCTTGAGAAATCTGACGCATGAGAAGACTTGGCGTATGACTTCTGAAGGCGCATAGCAAGTATGAGCGCATGGCTTTAAAGGCGCATACAAAGTTTGGGCACATGGATTTAAGGGCGCATGCGAAGTTTTTTGGGTCAGCCACGTGGCAGGGAACAACTGTAACCGACAAATGAGTAATGATCACTCGAATATGTGCTGACGTAGGCGACTCTTCATTTTCTGTAAAAATCGTCGTCTTCGCTATCTTCGAGACACGTGCTGTTGACATCTAACACTTAGTATTAAATCCTTGATCGACGAGTAGCCTATGTATGTGCCTCGTTATGGGGCGCATGCACCATATAGCACATCAGTTATAGTCTGTACATCTTTCAAGAAGCACGTTGTGTCATATTCGAGTGATAGCTGACATGTGACATATTTGTCAGTTTAGTATTAAATAATGATGGAAAGTGGAGCTTCAAGCGTATGACATCTTGGTGCATCTGAGTCCTGACACATGGAGTCTTGGCGCAACTGAGCCCTAGTGCAGCTGAAGTGGGCGCATGACTCTGGATGTGCGTAGTTATGAAGGTGCATCGTTTCCATGCTTCTACAGTAGAACGATCAGAAACATAGACTTCAGTGCAAACAAGTTTGTTCTCTGTTCTGAGTAACGATCAAAAATAGAGACTTCTTGTAAAATAAATTTTACTCTCTATTCTGATTTTATAGGATTTCGGAGACTTCCTGCAAACAAGTTTGCCCTCCTAATTTTCTTAAGTTGGGATTTCGGAGACTTTCTGCAAAAAAGTTTGCTCTCCTAATTTCCTAAAGTTGGAATTTCGGAGACTTCCTACAAACAAGTTTGCTCTCCTAATTTCCTGAAGTTGGGATTTCAGAGACTTTCTGTAGACAAGTTTGCCCTCCTAATTTTCTGAAGTTGGGATTTCGGGGACTTCCTGCAAACAAGTTTGTTCTCATAATTTCTTGAAGTTGGAATTTTGGAGACTTCCTGCAAACAAGTTTGCTCTCCTAATTTTTTTGAAGTAAGTTTCAATACTTTGGAGATTCCGACGAATGAGTTCGCTCTCCAAAATACCCGAGCTAAGTTTTATGATTTTGGAGATTCTGGCAAACAAGTTTGCTTTCCAAAAGATCTTACAGCCCACCAAGAAGAAGTAGAACCACCGTCTTTATACGATTCACTTCCAGGAACCAGCAAGTTCTTGAAGAATGCTAGTCAAATTTTTTTAACTCGAACAGGTTCCCTAGACTCAACGGGCTCCCTTTACTTTTGTTCCCTTTTCAAATGAGGCCAGATGGCTCTATATATAGAGTGGAATGAGACTTATGTTCTTGTCTTATCCGATGTGGGACTAAAAGTAATATGTTTTTTTCTATACTTCTACAAGACCACGTTCAAAGTTTTTAAAACTTGGACAAGTTTTAAAATACTTTGAAAAAGAAGCATAGACATTAGAGGTGTTTAGGTGCATAACTTTTTGTTGTTTTTTGGGGTGACAACCCTATCAGAGGTAATATGTGTCATGATTCGTACCCACTTTTCAGGATACGAGTACATAGCCAAGTCTAGCCTACGTTGCAGCATCGACTGTAGTACGCTATCTAGGTCTCAATGCCAATCTTAAATACAATAAAATAAATCTAATTGCTCATTCACAATAATTATTTTATTTACAGTTCCAATAATACAACAAAAGGATGGTTGGAAATAAATCTGCTAAACAATAAAAGAAACTAACTAATCTATCTAGAATCAACGATCAGCCTCCAAGATCTCTATCTTCCCCGTATAGTCCATAGCGCAAAAGTAAGAAGCACGTCAAGTCACCTACAACGATCAAGTCAAGAAAGGAGCAAAGTACAACCCTGTTGCATAATGTAACTTAATACAAAATAAGATAGACAGTAGAGATGCCTTACAAAATAAGAAACATTTGAATGAACTGGAAACGATAAACATGTCAAGAAATCACCAGCAAGAAAAAATATCAACAAGACAACTGAATCATGAACATTGAAGACTAACAGACAGTGTGCATTTGAAATACCTTTCGACATATGAACGGCTGGGCTAATATGGCACATCATACGATAAATATCCACATTTTTGATACGGCTAACCCATACATGAGGTGTATGACTTAGCTATCCACATTAACATTCATTGGGGTTTCTTCACATATCTAATGGGCATTTTCTCTTTCGACTCACTAAACAGTCAATAAATGTTCAATGATACAGTCAAGCCTATCGTATCACAAGCATTTCTCAACAGGATATCAATCAAAACACAATAATGGATAGCATTATAATGTAATAAGCACAAAAGCAATAATATACTTGCCTTGATTAAGTTGTAGTTGTTGTGTGACTTGATCATGTTGGCATAAAATAGGTCAAAAGTTATAGTCATAATTGGTCCGAAGAGATAATGATGTTTGAGATCCATAACATCTAATGATTTCCATATAAGTCCAATATAGAGAAACTCCAAAGTCGTCGTTATGGCTAATCATGACCTAATTGATAAATTATCGGTCAAATATGAGTTCAACGAATAAAATAAAATATTAAACAAAATTTTGAATTTCTAGAAGAATTATATGTTGTAGATATTCGTGTCAGCTTTCCAAAACTTAAATGGATCACAAAACAGAGTTTGAGATCTCCCAGAATCTTAAAAACCGTGCGATGTATCGAGTTTTGGATAACCGACACTCAAATAAATTTCTAGAAATTCACAAATAAAATATCAGTAATTAAAATATATATTTGGGAAGCTAACCTTGATACAGTTCTAACAAAAAAAACTGGAGGTGAATCGGAGTCTGGAGTTGGTCGCAACGGCTTTGCGAAGTTGCTATAGGTTCAAAAAAAATATGCTGAAGTTATGACGATTTTTGGCTTATTTTGGACGAAAATGAGAGGAATTTTGAAAAAAAAATATGGGAGATGATATAGGTTTAATAGGTATATATAAAAGATAGCCCTTACTTAATCTTACTTAATTAGGGTTAGATTGGAAGGGTTTTGGTTTTGGCAGAAGAATAGGACTCTTTAAACAGATGGAGGTTGACTCAATTTCCTAATTAGGGAAGGATTATGATACATAATCAACATTTTCAAAAATTTAAAACAATCAGTAATAGATTGATTAAATCTAATCAAGATTGATCACAATAGAAAAAAAAAATTAATGAACATATCTTTCCACAAAACTTTAAATCAAATACAATCCTAGATTTGATTAACCAAATCTAAATCAATAATAAATTTAAAATAAAATATAATGATATTTAAAGTAGATTCCAAATAATTGAGGGTAATAAATCAAATACTTTAAAATATATTTTATAGATTCAAATCATAAATAGTAATATTAAATCCTTTCATGAATTGAATCAATCAATTAGATTGATTGAATCTCAATCTATTGATGGAAACACCATAATATCTAATATTATCAAATAGTATTTAAAACAAATTTTTATAAATTCAAATCATAAAGATAAATGATAACAATAAATTAAATAATTCTAGACCATATTTTTGTAAATATAAAATCACCTGTTAAAAATAAATTTGGTAAAAATCCTTTCCTTTCAAAAATATCCATAATAGAATTTAAAAATAAGAATTATTTTTCTTACTAGAAAATATTTAAAATAAACGAAAATAACTAAAAATTTAAAAACTCGGGAAGTGGGCTTATAAATCTACCCACCTTAGAAAAATTTTGTCCTCGAAATTTCGAAGGCACGACTAGACATGACTAAGAATAAAAAAAATGATATGATCAATGATCGAAATTGGTCAGGCGAATAAAATCAAAATCTAGAAAAGATGTGATTGGCACGATCAGATTACAGTCAAAACAGTTGAGTCACTAAAAATGCTTAAAAATGATCAAAAATCGAAATCGTTTCGGCACGATCAACTTATTTAACCAAAATCATTTATGCACGATTATGGAATCAAAATCTAGGTACGATTAGAAATCTAGCGGAAGAAAATTGAATAGGTTTAAAAGATTACTAGGAAGACAAACGACGAGTCGAGAATAGAAATATAAGAAATAACGAAGAGTAATATAGAAATTTGTGGATCATGAAAAATTAATAGTCACATGCCAATAAAAGATATAGTATATATGGTATCCGAAAACCGTATGCATATTCAAAATCATTTTATCGAGAATTTATGCCTCGCCACTGTACATCTGGCTGCAGTAAACCCTTGGTTCCATGACTCAAATAAGAATACGGTATCGAATGCTCTATCAACTCTATCCAATATTGACATAACAACTCAAAGAGCAAAATAGGGCAACTTGACATAGTTTTAATATTATTCGGTAACCTACGCTTACTTGAAATTACTTCAACTTAGGGGTCCTGCCTCGCCAGTGTGCTGCTGGATGCAGTGAACCTGCAGCTTCCATAATTCAAATAAATGGGGACAGTGCGCATCTACCTTGCCATTGTAAGTCATCGAAAATTATTCTAACTATATCCACGAGAATTTCAAAGAAGCTTCTAAAAATTCAAACAAGCTATCATTATAGTAAAAGTGTAACTATCTGTACTTGAAGCGAATGTATTAATTTTGAAAATAAAATGATCGCAAAATGAACGAGATGACTTAGAAATAATAGATGGGTAATTGAATCACGTTATGCTCAAAACTCAATAGATGGAAAAAGAATATTGGCTATGAGGGAAATAATTATTATGGCCAATAGAAACTAAATAAGTAATACAGACAGTACGATATGACAATGTTAGAGAAGACAGAAAATAAAATTGCAAAAATGACCAAGATTTGGACTTGAATCCTAGGAATGCCTAATTTACCAAATGAATAGTCTATCCACCTTTAATCCTACAATCAATCAAATATCTAATAGGATTTAGAACTCAATAAATTCCTACTTAAATCACATGGCCTATGTAGCAACTTTAACTACTTAACAGTCAAATTAAATAAGGGACTCCTAGTCCTAGTCATTCTCCTAAAATCAAATTAATTCTAATTGTGAATGAGCACTTCCTAGGCGCATGCTCACAATAATACGAATAACTTAAGTACTATCACGAGTTCGCAATCTTTTACAAAAATAGACCAGCATGGGCCACCAAAAAAAATTGTCACGAACAGTACCAGTCTTTCGGAATGCGAATACGTGTCCAAGTCCAGCCTATGCCGCAGCATCGACGGTAGTACGCTGTCTAGGTCTCAATGCCAATCTCAAATACAACAAAATAAATCTAATTGCTCATTCATAATAATTAATTGATTTACAATTCCAATAATACAACAAAAGGATGGTTGGAAAAAAATATGTTAAACAATAAAAGAAACTAACCAATCTATCCAGAATCTACGGTCGGCCTTCAAAATCTCTATATTCCCTGTATAGTCCATAGCACAAAATTAGGAAGCATATCAAGTTGCCTACAACGATCCAGTCAGGAAAGAAGTAAAGTACAACCATATTGCATAATATAACTCAATACAAAATAAGCTAGACAGTAGAGATGCATTAGAAAATAAAAAAATATTTGTATGAACTGGAAACGATAAACATGTCAAGAAATCACTAGCAAGAACAAGTATAAACAATACAACTGAATCATGAACATTGAAGACTAACAGACAGTGTGCATTTGAAATACCTTTCGACATATATATGAACGGCTGGACTAATACGGCACATCATATAATGGCTATCCACATTTTTGATACGGCTAACCAATACGTGAGCTATATGACTTAGCTATCCACATTAACATTCATTGGAGTTTGTTCAGATATCTAATAGGCATTTTCCTTTTTGACTCACTAAACAGTCAATAAATGTTCAATGATACAGTCAAGCCTATCGTATCACAAGCATTTCTCAACAGGATATCAATCAAAACACAATAATGGATAGCATTATAATGTAATAAGCACAAAAGCAATAATATACTTGCCTTGATTAAGTTGCTATTATTGTGTGACTTGATCATGTTGGCACAAAATAGGTCAAAACCTATAGTCATAATTGGTCCAAAGAGATAATGATGTTTGAGATCCATAACATCTAATGATTTCTAGATAAGTCCAATATAGAGAAACTCCAAAGTCGTCGTTATGTCTAATCATGACTAAATCGATAAATTATCAGTCAACTCTGAGTTCAACAAATAAAATAAAATATTAAACAAGTTTCTAAATTTCTAGAAGAATTATATCTTGTATATATTCGTGTCACGCCCCAGTACCGAAATACGGAGACGGACTAGGCCAGCTACTCCATATGAGGTACGTAACGTCATACGGCGATCGTGGCTGTCGAGAGACTAGGGGGTACATGCTACAATCAAGTCTCCTATGGTCCCACAGAGTTCTATGTCTCAATCATTCAAATCACATCAGCAATTAAATAAACATTAAAGATAAAGCAGTAAGGCGTCCCCGACGCTTCTTCAAAATGATCATGAGAGACTAGCTTTATAATTTAGCTATCTCGGAGAGTCAGGAGTACAAAATTATACACAGCTGCAGTCTGTTTATTTACAATTCTGTACTGACACAAAATATCAAGTAATCCGGCTAACAGGTGCCGGTGGCTAAATGTCGTACAAAATATAAGCAGGAGTGGTGGAGAAGAAACCCACTCGAGTCCCCGAACCGCCATGCTCCTAGTATGCACCATGGATGTCAGGGAGGAAGATCGTGTCCTCTGGCTCTGCTACGAGATCTGGCCCCCGAATAGCAAGTACCGCCAAAGGGACACAAGAGTTAAGATTAAAAAACCCAGATAATAGAATGATTGATAATAGTAATACGTATGCAACTATTATAGGATAGCGCAACATCCTCGAACCCATATGGCACCCTTACAACCAAACAAGGACAAAAGATGCCGCATGGAGTCGGGACGTGTCGTACCCTATAACTTTCACATAGGTTAAAAGGTATAAACAATAAAATCTCCTGATCGTGACTTCGGTCGATAGCCTATCGCAGCACAATAACCAACCCAACAATCAAACAAGAACATGGGTTGGATCATGTACCATGATAGACCATGTTCCTCAGTCATTCACAGGAGTAGCACTTCACAACCAGAATAAGTCTTCCGTTCATAACTTCGGTCCACAGCCTGTCATAGTGCGATAACCAACCTAACAATCAAACAAGAACATGGGTTGGATCACGTACCATGACAGTCCGCTTCCCTCAGTTATTCACGGAAGGTAATAAGATACACGCAAGTCGTTTTCGCGGCCAATCAAGTCTACGAGTTTCTAGTGGGACGAGGTTATCCTCGCATCATGTTATTTCAAAATCCTCAGATCGTATCTTTCCAGCAAGGCTAGCCAACCCAGGGGTTCGCGTAGACAGGTGTCATTGAGCACAGGTCCCTCGTAAGGCCACCTTGCCAAGACATATAATATATAGCAGGAATTAATCGGATACAGTCATCCACTCGTTGCGGATGATGCAGTATCTGTGGAGACCAGTCGGCGCGTCAAGACAATATCTCAAGGCGGCTGGTGTAACACGATCTCGGGATTCTGCCCTTCCCATGCATCTAGTATATTTAGTTGCCTAGTTTAACCCTAGATGAAATCTTGGACTCACATGCTGTGGCCTGCATGATTATCCTCCCAAACATCGTACTCAAGTACGTGTACCCCAAAAGAGGATCCATGTCAATCAGTATGTCAACATGTTCTACCCTCCTTGGTGTAATGCATCATTGCAAATATGCCACGTGGTGTTACGAGTCATTTGTCGAGCATGAACGAGAACTGGGACATTCAGGTACAAGTATCAGGTAGGAACACTTTGTTCACCGGGGGCACATTAGTGCTCATATCATGCTCAGGACAAAAGGCGTAAGGATATATAGCATACACAAATATTTACATATATATATACAATATAATATATACATAAAAAAATATAAGGTATAGGGGAGTCCAGGTCAGAGCGCACTCAAATCAGGCTACGCTCAGGTCAGCCTACGCTCAGGTCAGCGTATGCAAGACATACGCTTTCAAAGGGCAGCGTATGTACTTCATACAACTCCTCTTCAACCAAGTGAGCGTATGCAAGACATACGCTCCAAAAAGGCAGCGTATGGACTCCATACGACTCCTTGTCACCCAAGTGAGCGTATGCAAGACATACGCTCCCAAAAGGCAGCGTATGGAGTCGATACGACTCCTTGTCAAGCAAGCGAGCGTATGCTAGTCATATGCCTCCAAAAGGCAGTGTATGGGGTCGATACGACTCCTTGTCAAGCAAGCGAGCGTATGCGAGTCATACGCCTCCAAAAGGCAGCGTATGGGGTCGATACGACTCCTTGTCAAGCAAGCGAGCGTATGTGAGTCATACGCTCCCAAAAGGCAGCGTATGGGGTCGATACGACTCCTTGTCAAGCAAACGAGCGTATACGAGTCATACGCCTCCAAAAGGTAGCGTATGGGGTCGACTGCGCTGCGCTAAAGAGCACGCGCAGCTCAGTGGCACAAGCTAAAAAGCTCGTGCACTGCTCACTGTCTTCTCCAAAAACAGCAAGAACTCCATGGTTTGAACCCAAAGCTTCAAAAGTCCATAACTTGGTCAAAATAAGTCCAAATCCAACTTTTCAAAGGTCAAAATTAGGTAGAATAAAATTTTCTACAACATGGAACCATCAAAACTTGAAAATAATAAAGTTTGCTAGATCAAAACCAAGAAGATCTAAAAATGGTTAAAACTTAGATCTACAAAAATTAAAGCTTCAAAATAGAAAATTTCAAGTTCTAAACTAGTATAGAATGAGAAGAAGAACATATTTTGACAAATAATTTTGTAAGAAAACACCAACAACATTTATGGATCCCTCTCTTGAGCAAGTTGGTACTTGCCTTGGTTGGTGGAGGAAAGTAAATGAGAGAAAAATAAATAAGATGAGAGAATGAGTTGAGTTATTATATAGAATCTTGAACCCATGGGTTCATGATGAACCATTGGTGAACCAAGAATAGGTTACCCAAATGAGCCAAAACTGTAGGCCTAAATGCAGAAAATAAATTACGAAATAATATTTTGTCGAATATTTTTGGGAAATGCATGAAGAAATATAGTGTATAAATATCGTATAAATACAAGGTAAATACAATTTATCGGTTTTACATATTAAAATACGTATTCCAGGATCGGGGAGTGACAATTCGTGTCATCTTTCCAAAACTTCAAACGGATCACAAAATAGAGTTCGGGATCTCTTGGAATCTTAAAAACTGTGCGATGTATCGAGTTTTGGACAACCGACACTCAAATAAATCTTTAGAAATTCATAAATAAAATATCAATAATTAAAATATAGATTTGGAAAGCTAACCTTGATATGGTTCTAACAAAAAAACTAGAGGTGAATCAGAGTCTGGAGTTGGTCGCAACGGCTTTGCGAAGTTGCTAAAGCTTCAAAAAATGAGGCTAGATTTATGACGAATTTTGGCTTATTTTGGACAAAAAAGAGAGGAATTTTGGGAAAAAAATATGGAAGATGACATAGGTTCAATAGGTATATATAAAGGATAGCCCTTATTTAATTAGGATTAGATTGAAAGAGTTTTGGTTTTGGTTTTGGGAGAAGAATAGGACTCTATAAATAGATGGAAGTTGACTCAATTTTCTAATTAGGAAGGATTATGATACATATTCAACCTTTCCATAAATTTAAAACAATCAATAATAGATTGATCAAATATAATCAAGCTAAATAATAACAATAAATCAAATAATTCTAGAATATATTTTTATAAATATAAAATCTCTTTTTAAAAATAAATTTGGTAAAAATCCTTTCTTTCAAAAATATCCATAATTGAATTTAAAAATAAGAATTATTTTTACAGCTATAAAATATTTAAAATAAACGAAGATAAATAAAAATTTAAAAACTCAGGAAATGGGCTTATAATATGGACGTAAAAGGTTTGGTACTTCCGCTGGAGACTTTATGTAGACTTATCATCCTTGGCGTATTCAGAACTAAGTACGGATGGTAAGTTGAGATGACAGACACCATCAGAGGTATTATGGACGTGTTGGTAAAAAGACAATTTGGTAGGATGTTTACTCAGAGGTAATGTGGACATGGTAAACATATAATCCCATTAAAGGTATCTACTCAGAGGTTATGCGAACGTGGTGATATAACCTTGGGGGATTTAAAAAAACAATTCAGAGGTGATATAGACATGATAGTTTACTGTTGGAGGTATGGCGACACGGAGGTTGCTTAGGTGAGAATGTTTACTCAGAGATAATGTGGACATGACAAACACTCAATTTAAAGTCATCTTAACCAGAGGTTATATGGGCGTGGTTAGATAAACTCCAAAGGGTTGTAGAGGACAACTCAGAGGTAATATAGACGTGGATGTCTTCTACTGAGGGAAATTTTATGGAAATGTCCTGAAGGAGCTAGGCTCCAAGTACATGTTTGCCGAATTTTTATAGGGAAAATGACGACTGGATAGTTCAGAGGTAATATGGACATGAAGTATAACTTTTGTTGGGAGGTGGTTTTGATACATCTCCGATCCGACTGGGGATTTTGGCTCCACTGAGGAACTTATGTGGACCTACCATCCTTAGTGTGCTCAAAATTAAGTATGAATGATAAGTTTTCAACGACTGATGCTATCAGAGATATTTATGGACGTAATAGTAGAAGTTGTTTGAGGTATGAAAAATATTTTGCTCAAAGATAAGATGGACGTAGAAAAAACATAGAAGCTATTTTAGAGGACTCAAAGGTTATATAAATGTGGCAAGGTAGAGCTTTGTTGGGATATAGAAAATAATTCAGAGGTGATATGGACTTAGATGTTTTCTACTGGGAAAATGATGAGAGAATGTCTCAGAGCAGCTGGGATCCAGAGACATATAATGATCGAGAGGGGTGAACTCGATTGTTGCACTCATAGATACTTGTTGGGGATATAGTAATATAGAAATATATGCTGAGGAACTTGCCGTTTATCGGCATCATTAGCAAGTCTTGTCCTCATAGTAAAGGGTGAGGACCTTCGTGTTGATCATACGGTAGATGAAGATTTTGAACATGTAGCAATCCCGTGTTATATGGTCGGTGCACCGATGGTAATGATAATACTTTGGACCATCCACCCTATCGACCGCGTCAGGGTGTTTAGGGTCGGGCAATCTGATTTTATCACCCTACATGAGAACGTTGAAAAGCTCTATGACATTATCATCATATTAAAGGAGTAAACCTGCTTTGGCTTGGGTATCGTTACCATCTTCTGAGTGGATGTCGTTGAACCCTTGGAAATGTTGACACTCAATGCCTGCTTACCTTTGGAATCATGCCCATTGGTGTTGTTGTTGGAAGGGTGCTTTCCTCTATCTTCGAGAGCGGGGAAGCTAACCCCTAGGAGACAAGCATTCCTGGCCTTCATTTTGGCACTATCAGCACTGATAATAAATAAAGTCCAATCTGTGTATTAAGTGGAATCAACTCAAAGTTTGACTGCCAATGTCATATTCTGGTGGCAGGAATCAATTAGCACAGGCTCTGACACAGGGAGGTAATCTCAGGGCTGCTTGACGAAAGCGCTTAATGTAGGCTCGGACTGGCTCCTTCTCTTTTTGTGTAAGGTCTATGAGGGAAGACATTGTCATGTCCATTCCCCCATCATAGAATTGGAAGAGGAACAAGTGCTTTAAATCCTCGAAGGAGGATATACAGTTATCAAGGAGGCTGTAAAACTGTTCATAAGCTACCCCCTTCAATGCCCCGATAAAAAAACTTGTGAGAAGGGCATCATCTTTCGATAAGTGCCCCATCATGGAGGAGAAGTATGCCAGGTATCGGCAGGGAGGCTGCTTCCCGTCGAATATCATCAGCGATTATGGTTTATAATTTGGGTGATAAACCACGTTGTTCCACTCAAGAGAATAGGGATGCCAAATCTCGAGCTTCTGATGCTCCTCTTGTTTGTCCTTAGCCTCTACGCGAGTATGTAGATCCCTCTTGAGCTCGAACAGTTCCCCGGTTGAGGCATGAGCGGACGACTGATGCAAGATATGTTGATCAGTCCCCAAGGGAACAGACGACCGAGGGAGGGTATGGTGATCCATTCCCGAGAGTACACGTAGGGGTGGCATATTTGATTCCCCATTGGTACCTAGGTCAGGACTTACGGATGTCGGAGCCCTGGTCGTAGGGTTTGCAGCTTGTTTGCCATTAAAATCTTTTGATTGCAAATTTCAATTACAAACAGAACAGTGTTACAATATAGGACTTAGACGTAGTCCTAGGAGTACACTTTTGTTTATCTGGGTACCTTGTGCCGATAGAGCGAGTGGTAATGCGTTGACTCCGTTGACGATCTGACGACAGTTCTCGGTTCTCTGAAGGTCTGAGTTGCTCTAGGTGCCGGAGCTTGCGGAGAGGAAGAAGACGTTGAGTGTCTGTATCTGCCTCTCTCTATATGTATGTCGGTGGTTGTGCGATGTGTGTCTATCCATCTGGAAGAAGGAAATGATCCCTCTATTTATATCTTGCAGGCTGGCTGCTCATGCGCGCTAGTAGGATACGCCTGTACGCGGGGATGCCACGTGGTGGTTGCTGATGAAGGCGCACGGGCGATGCACTCTGATTGAGGAGTTGAACCCTTCTTGTTACTGTCGTGGGCTGCGGCAGAGCTGACATGTAGCAATAGAGAGGATCTTTCAGTTGCTGAGATCTTGGGTGATTAGCACCCTTTCATAGGCTGAATCAAGTTAAAGGACGCATGTCGTAGGTCCATGGCTCGAAGATCTCGGATTTGGTGGGGAGTGATCAGATAGGATGTGCCTGGGATTGGGTACATGAGGAGGCTTTGGCTCGTAACCTTTAGGAGTCACTAACCAGTCGGGGCGCACGTCTTTGAGGCGCATGCAGGGCATCAGTAGTGACTTTACTTTTGTCTTTAGGGATCAGAAAAAAGTCTGAGGTGCACGGCTTTTGAGGCACATGCAAAGATTTGGGCACACGACTACGGAGGTGCATACGAGATGGTTGGGCGGCCACATGGTTTGTAACCGCCGGAGGAAGGCAATGATGATGCTGACGTCGACGACGCTTCATTTTCTGAAAAAGTTGTCAACTGTTCAGTCCTCGGGGGACGTGCTGCCAACTATGTCAGACTTCAGCATTTAATGTTCTTTGACAGGTGATAGGATGTTGAGTGGGCGTATCGATCGGCGTTCCACTGGGCGCATGGGGACACGTGGGGGCACATCTTCGTATGGCGTTTGGTGCTGATGGGCGTATCAGTATGATGCACGGTCTGGCCAGCGCATCCCTTTTGCATGATACGTCTTTATGGGCCCGGCTGTTACGTTCTTCGAGTGCTTTAAATAGCCATTCTTGACTTGGCTGAATTCGAAGCGTCAGGTTTATCACCATTTAATGCAAATTCATTGCACAGGATTCGGAGAGCCAGTCACTTGGCGCATGGGTTTGATTTGCCCGGCCTAGAAATAATGGCATGGAGAGAGTTTGCTTTTCGTTCTCTCACTTCCTCCCGAAATAAATTTGTTTGCTCGAGCACATTCTGTTGATGAGATGCTCCCGAGGGTGAAGATGCGACGCATTGTCTTCATTGATGCACTTGAAGGTGACTGTTATATCCAAAAGTCAGAGTCGAGGGCTTCTGAGGCAGGCGGAAGGTGCCTGTTGCATCCAAAGATCGGGATACTCGAGACTCGTCTCCATTATGCTGGAAGAGCCACAGATCGGAATTACGGTGCTCCGATCATCTTTCTTGGGCTTTAGGAGAGCTCCTCCTCCCGCTAGAGTGGGTGTTTCCCATTCTGGTTGGGTCGAAAGCGGCTCCTTTAGCCGTAGGTTGATTTGCGGTGCTCTTCTCTTCCTTGGTTTGAAGAGCTCCTACTCCAGCTAGAGGGTTGATTGCCACCCTCGTTCTGCTCAATAAATACTTCATTAGTCGAAGCATTTGATGGCACATATGCTGACACTTCATGATACGCCTGACTGGGGTGCTGAAGGGCGGCACATAACTGAGCCGCTGAAGGGATACCCATAACTGAGCTGTTGAAGGGATGCACATAACTGAGGATGCACATAACCGAGCTGGTGAAGGGATACGCCTGGCTGAGAGCGCATGGCGAGATGCGCCTGATTGAGAGCGCATGGCAAAATGCGCCTGTTTTGAGAGCGCATGGTGGTTGCTGCGCCTTTTTTGTGAGCGCATGGTGGTTGTTGCGCCTAGCTGTAGACTTAGGGTCTTTTCTTTGTAGAAATTTTCCTTTGTACAGCTCTTTTTAAGACATGTAATATACTTTTATATGAAATAAAAATCTGCTTTTAATGTCTATGCTTTGCTATGCCAAGTACTTCATCTAAGCTCCCTGGCGCATGTGATGTTAGGCGCATAGGATTTCTGGTCCTAAAATTCCATGCTTCTACAAGACCCCCTTCAAAGTTTTCAAAACTTTTTGTCAAGTTTTGGAATACTTTGAATAAGAAGCATGGAGGCGTCTTCTACGGGGCACATGGCAGTTCGGGCGCATGATTACTCCGTGCATCAGTGATGGGGCGCATGCTCCTCTCAGTAAATGTAAATGATAATGCTTCGATAACCAAGAAGATTAATGATGATCTTTTTGGATTTATTTGCAGTTATCTCCTCACAGAACCCGAGGCGGAAGCTGAGGTCAGACTTCATCGGTTCACGCGTGCGAATGGGCCTATAAATAGGCGTGAGATGGAGACAGCGAGAGTTCTTCCTCTCTTTGATTTCTTCTTTTAGAGTTCTTCTTTTAAAAAACCCTAACTTCCTTCTTTCAAGAAATGGCTCCCAAGACTCCTCGCGGCGGTCCTGGCCGAGGACGAAGCAAAGGAAAAGAGCCTGTAGAGGCTGCCGCAGATGATGTCCCCCGGCCGCCCATCGACGTTCGGCCGGCGGTGATTGGTGGGTTTCATCATCCTTTACCAGATCATTCTGTACCATTTTTAGAACTTACATACGCCGATGCGCATGGACCTTGAGTCCTGATGATGTGCTGAGGTATTTTTGCCGACGCGTATGGGTATAAACCCTGATGATGCGTCGAAGCTCCACTACTGACGCACATGGGTTTGAACCCTGATGATGCGTCGAAGCTCCACTACTGATGTGTATGGGTTTAAACCCTGATGATGCGCCGAAGCTCCGCTGCTGACGCGCATGGGTTTGAACCCTGATGATGCGCCGAAGCTCCACTGCTGACGTGCATGGATTTAGACCCTGATGATGCGCCGAAGCTTCTTTTCAGATGCGCCTGAGCCTTATGCGCTTTTGATGAGAACGTGGCTCAGATTCTTTTGTTATTTCTAACATCTCTAAATCTTTGCCTTCTTTTGTTGACCACCAGTGTCGATGATTGTCCCGCTCTTGAATGAAGTGCATCTGGACGCTGTCCTCTGTCAGATAGGGGTAGATTATAATAAGAAGGTGATAAATCCTGCCTAAGCTGCCATTATGCTGGATCAGCATCCCGAAAGAATGACTCAAATCCGGGAACAACCGCATGGGTTCCTCAAACGGATGATGAAGCGTGGCATTTTGAAATCTGCCACTTCTGATAATGTAACCTTCTTGAAGCCTGAGTTCCAGTTTAGGGACCGCCTTACTTCTATTGAAGCAAAGTTGAAGGTCAAGGAAGATTGGTTCTTTATAGCAAGGAGGGTGCATATGACTGTTAAGCAACTTGAGCGTTAATGGCCTTTGACGGCTTTCTGTCGTCTTGCTTCCAATAAGAGGATGTCTTGGGAGCTAACCCCATCTCAGGGGGGGCGGTGGCAGGCATCATCAAGATCGACTCTATCTCCGATCAGAGGGATACTTTGACCGCCGTGCGGGCTGGGCCTTCTTTTACATGACGGACTCTACGTCCTGGGAGCTTCTGTCACGGTTTTAAACCGAACTCCGAGAGATTGGGCTGACTGCCGCAATCCGTGCTACTCAGGCAGGCGTCGACATTAACTGGCATATGTTCCTCGCGCTTCTGGAGATGTTTAACACCCAGACCGGGACTTTCTTCACTCCGGTGGGGGAGCTGGGACTCGCACTTCATGAAATGTACGAGGTGTCAAAGCTCCCTTGGGGATCAGAACCTTATGAGTAATACTTCCCGACCAACGAGGAGTTCCAAGTCCTGGAGGACAAGCCGAGGAGATGATGGCCGTCTTCAAGGAAGTGGCGAGTCATCATTATTATATACAGAAGAGGAATAAGGGCAGGTCACAACCTCATGTGACCGCTTGAAGAGATTACGTCTTTAAGCAAGACAAGGAGGATCCCTCTCAGTTTACCACTCCGCCAGCGCTTTCCAGTAGCGTGGTGCTCTCCGAAATGAGCAGGTTAGGTGAGAAGAATCCCCGAGAAAACGAGGAACGATAGTCGGACGAACGCTCCTATAGCTGTTTCTGGCACCTTATTCATCGGATGTCGTCAAAAGCAGTGTTAGCTGCGTATCTGATAATTTGGCTTCGGGATTATATCTTCTCGGGCGGGTCAGGCTCTGTAGAGAGGGTGACCCAGAATCTAATCCTGCCAGCTGTGAAGTTGGTTTTTGGCCGGCACCTGGCTCTACTCCCCACAATGGTGTGTAACCTGCTGCGAGGTTTACGAGAATTTATGGAAAATGTGGTTCATGAACGAGGTAGGAATGACAACTTCCCCCGTGCCGAACTGTCGTTTCATTAATTGATGGGGTGGTTAATTTTACACCATCCCAATGTCATGAGTCCGGGCTCGGAAGAAGACCACAGGGCCGGAGATGCATTCCTCCGCCGTTTCCACCAGAGGAGCTGGTTGAATGCTGGTGTTCCTGTTTGCAGGAAAGTTTTATCTCACCTTCAGGGGTGGGAGATCACCAAAGTTGGTCCTATTTTTTCGGGTTTTGAGGCCAACGAAGACTTAATAGATTTGGGTGAAGATGCCACCATTCTGCCTCCATGGGGATTCCGCAGGTTGCAAAGTATCCGGCCGTCCCATCTGGTGTACCGGAATAGAAACCAGTGTTACCTGGAACCGTATTTGCCGAGCCATTTTGTACGACAATTCGGCTATGCTCATTCGATTTTGGATAACCCCAGTATTAACCTGGGGTATACTGGAAGCTTGTTGGATGGTGCACGAGCTTGGCATTACTACAATGCCGGATGTACCGGAGCTCGCTTTACGCTGCCCATCCAGAATCTGCGGCCGTCGATTCTTTTCTCGGCCGCCAAATTTTACTGTGTTATGAATGTCGTGCCCCCCGGATATGATAGGGAGACCAGTCTCATTGCCGGCACCCAGTTAGCGGAGACCGGGAACATATTGGCGAAGGCTCGATCGTACCGTCCGCCAGAGGTGGGTTATCGAGGTACCCCTGCCGTATCCACAGGGGGTCAGGCAGAGCCCTCTATCGATCAACCGAAAAGACGTGCGGATATAGAGGCTGGCTCTGCTGCGCCAAAGAGACAGAAGAAGGCATCGCCACCGACAGTGTCATCGGACTCAGCACCTGCGGAGGTAAGGATGTCCCATATAGTCTGGTTAGGTTCAACATTTCTTGTGACCTATGCTTTCTTTTTGTAGGAGCCGCTAAAAAGGAGATCCCGTACTCCAAAATCTGGTGGCAGCAGACCAAAGGAGGTGGCGGGCTCATCTGAAGAGCGTATTCTGCCGATTGTGATATCTCCCGTGGAGGAGAACCCAGACGATGTCGTTGTTGTGGAGATTCTAGTATCTCCAGATTGTGTTGGAAGGGAAGCTGAGGTTGAAGCAGTTCCCGGAATGGTGCAAGCCGCCGTGGGGGCCTTGGACGTTGAGGGTCCAGCAGACACGGGGCTTTCAGATGAAGAAGTGGAGTGGAGTTCATCGTCTTCAGATGACGTTCCTCCAGAGATACGTGAGTCTGTTACGGGGGCAACAGACGTGATTGAAACAGATGAGAGGGTTGATTCTCCTCCTTGTCATGATGAGGGGAGGTCGGCTGTAGCGTTGTCGAGCCCTGCCCCAGGCTCAGCAGTAGACGCTGAGGTGGCTGCCGACCGGGAGGTAGTGGCAGATTCTATCCCTGCGGAGGGGTTTGATGGTGAAAATGTGACTCGTCCGCCGATCCTGACTCTAAGGGAGCCGAGTCGGGAAACAAGTGCTGATCTTGCTGCTCTGCCGGAGGGGGAATATCCTGTACGGCCTGCTGATAGAGTGCTGGGGACGGATGCGGTAGCCCCTGACGTCGGTGGTCCCTCCGAGCTTGAGAAGGGTAAGAGTTTGCTGGAACCCTCTGTTGCTCCTTCTACTTGGGGTACGATATCGACGCTTCTCTCGGCTCCTTCTGTTCTTTTGGCTCCTCGGGCTAGTAGTCAAGCCCCTGTTGAGGAAGAGTCCGTTGATGCCGAGGTTCCAACCTCGCAGGTTGAAGCCGGCGGGCCCTCTTCCGGTCTGCTGTCTAGAGCAGCTCCTCCAACTCCTGTTATGATGCCGCAGGTGCTGGCGGATGCAGATGAGTATGTGAAGTTTATTATTGAGGCGGTGTATAAGATGCTGCAGAGAGGCGTATCGGCAGTGGTGGATGCCAATGGGAGTTTCGCGACGGCAAAAACCCTGGCACTCCCTCACATCAGTTTGATACGTTCCCACCAGGGCCATGATCATATGGCCGAGATTCTGGAGGCCTCGGTGGCCGAGCTGGACCAGCTGCTTTCCGAGTTTCAGTATATCCAGTGAAATGATCTCTCCACCCTGATAGACGCAGAAAAGGAGAATTTGATTGCTGAGACTGAGTCCTCTTATCAGGCCAACGTGGGTGTCTGGGAACGCGAGGTGGCTGACACTGAGGCTGCGGTGGAGAGGCTATCCCAGTCCACGCAGGAGAAGGTAGAGTTGCGAGCCGAGTTGGACGCTAGCATAGCGGAGGTTGATGCCAAGATTCGCCTCCTTGAAGACCAGCGGGTCCTGGCGACCGTAGAGACTTAGGCGGCAGACTTGAGGCGTCAGATTGTGCAACGCCCCAGTCCCAAAATAGAAGGACTAGAACATAATCATGCCAGTTGTATACATACGATGTATATGGACCCTCGTATATATACATAAGCTGTAAAATGCAGTAACCAAGGTACTAAATCTCATCCACAAAGATAAATATGATATAAAAGCAACTTTGAATTTGTCATGTATACAATCGTTGGGCGGAGACAAATCCACTACCAACCAATTTAAATAAGCAAGAGTTATACAAGGAAAATGATTTGGTCGAGCGAAGTGAAGACGATCAAAGTGCAATCATCCTCGAAAAAATAGTGACGATCATGGCCACGGCTAGAACACCTGCGAAAGACAAGAACACACACACCTGGCGAGATAACCAGGTCCTCAGAGGGACGTAACAAGATACAATAAACATGCCATATAAATACTGAATATAAAACATGCCACAATCAAAGAAAGTGACAAGACACAATAAGGTAATCTAACCATACTAAAGTGAACATGCAGTTGAGCACAAACCTTTCGTCGCATGAGCCCTGGCTGTAAATGGGATCTGGTATAGTCCCCACTTGGGAACCAGTGACCTAAGCGCATGACGTTCAAAAACGATAGTGGCCAACCTGAGAGGCTCATACCCATATCTCCAGCGGAGCTTTCGGGTTACAAGGAAAGTGCAATCGAAGCCCATACGACAAGGAAATATTCTCCCCACCTAATGTACCTATCATGTCGTATCCACGACCGTGTAACACTACTAACTGTCAAGTCTTCTAACATACAACTGTTGACAGTTAGACCTAAAGCACGTCCTGCACGCATCAGTGATCAGCCAACACGCAAGTCCGTAGACTATATGCTACTCATAACTCACACATCTCGTGGCACAACAGTGTCAAAGTTTATGCAATGCACTAAGCTAGTGGTAGTCCCTTAACTCTAAGTCCATATGTAATCAAAGGGTAAATAACAAGGTACAACTAATATCACTGAACGGGCAGTAAATCAAGAACTGGAAATAAATGAACAGTGATATGTAATAAAAATGCAAACTGAATATAAACAGTATAATGGCAAGGTATCTTGTCTGGTGTGTCGCCTGATGTGGTGTGATACTCTGACAAGCCATGTCTGTCCAGTGGCCATGTTCGATGCAGCATGGCCCGAATTCGTATTTATCGATTTATTTGGAAAAACTCGATATTTTATAATTATATAAATATAAAACTAAAATTTTCCTTTTTAATAAGAAATACATGAATTTCTTATTTAAAAATTATAACTTAACTGCTAAGTGATAAAACATTTATTATTTTTTTCTTTTTAAAATAAAATAAATATTTATCATTTTATACTAAGTTCTCAAGACCAAAAATCATCCAGAAAGATAAAAGAAAACAACATACAATCTAAGATATTACACTTCTCACAGTAGGAAAAACAAATAGGCTTATGCCCTTTTACATACTTTATTACATAAATTTAAATAAGAAGAAGACAATGTTAGTCTCTAAAAATCCTACAATTTAATAAATAAAACTTAATAATAAATTAGTGAGTCTCAAATTTTTGGTCCAATCATCATATATAGCTAATGCCTCAACGTCCGGCGAAACCGATTTCGTTTGCACTTAGCCAGGGCCCATGGACCGGTATGGTCGTCGCCCGATAATCAAAACCAAGTTTAATAAATCTTTTGCAAAAGCCGGTTTTGGGAATTATAGATTTTATGGAAAATATTTTTATGAAAATTTGGACAGCATTCCCTCTGTTTTCGGGATAACCCAAAACTGGAAAAAATGCCAAACCAAACATCGATAACTGTCCCAAACCAGGGAACACCAATTTCCAACCAAAATAATAATAATAACCAGAACTCGAAAATAATATCGAACCCGAAAATATCTACAGCACGTTTTTCGAAATTCGGAAAACCGAACTGAACTCAGAGAACCCGAAATGAATTTCGGAAATTCCAACAGAAAACTCAAAACCAAAAGAAATATTCCAAAACTCACAGAATATTTCCGAAAAGATTTCAGAAAATCCGAAAATCTCACATACCGAATTCGTGGACCAAATTCATCATAGACTAAAAAAGATGGAAACGGGCAACGGAAATATACCAGAAATTGCTCGGCTAGAGCTCTCAGATGTTAAAAATAGAAGAAAACCAAATTTTTGCAGACTCGAAACGTGTCCAGCACTCGCGGACAGTAAAGAAATCCGTGGAGCAGCAGATCTGGGTCGGGGCACGCTGGCCGGGCGGGGCAGAGCCGTGCGGGGTGGCTCGGGAACGGCCGAGCGGAGTCGGGGGTCGGCGTGCACCGTTCGGGGAGAGGCGCCAAAGGCGAGCGCCGGCGTCGGGATAGGAAGGAGGGCGCCGTAGAGGGCTCCGACGAGGCACAGGAGGCGGCTCGGGCTCGGGTGGAGCTAAGGCACGAATTTGGGAAAAAGTTTGAGAGTGGTGATGGAGATGGTAATGGAGAAGAAGGGTTTAAATAGAGTTGGAAAAAAGGGGTTATTGGATCCGAAGGGGTGAACGGCCGGGAGAGGAAAGGTCGCCAGTTTTCGGTAGTTACGGGAGGTAGGGGGTCGGCCAAACCGAGAGACTACGGTTCTCATTAGTTGAGAACCCAACAGAATGAGAGTTATAAACTCTCTCTCTCTCTCTCTCTAGTGTAATAATGAAAGGCTTTAGCCTAATGGGTTAAAGGGTCTATGGATATGTATATTAGAATGGGTTTGAATCAAATGGGCCAACTATTCCTGGACTTGGGTTTTGGCCAAATGGTTTGGGCTTCTAACCAATGGGCTTGGTTTTAAGAAAAAAATAAAAAAAAAACCTTACATGACATGGGCTAAATTAATTGGGCTATAAAATAATAAATGATACATGATTTTCTTTTTAAAAAAATAACTAAATATTTTGTAACTCTAAAATTAATTTTAAAAAAATGTTTTTGGGTTCGGGTCTGGGCCTGACAATCAAAAAGTCCAAGTTTAGTTATTTTGAAAAGAATTTTACACTTAATAATAATGATAATACTAATATTAATTTAACAACACATAATTTAAATGATAAAAATTAATTACTAGAAAATTACGGGTTTCACAACCTTCCCTCCTTAAAAATTTCGTCCTCGAAATTTAAAGGATAGAATTAGGAGTTACCTCATGTCTCAAATAAATACGGGTACTGCTCCCGCATCTCATCTTCTCGCTCCCAGGTAGACTCGCCTGGGGAATCGTTCCTCCACATAACTCTGACTATGGGAGTCACCGAAGTCCTGGTCCTTTTCTCGCCTCTGTCCAAAATCGCCACAGGCTTCTCTGGTACTGTAAGGCTGGGTCTAATCTCTAGCTCTAAATGGTCCAAGATGTGGCTTGGATCCGGAATATAGCGTCTGAGCTGCAAAACGTGGAAGACGTTGTGCACGCCCACAAGATTAGCTGGTAGAGCTAACCGATATGCTACTTCGCCAATTTGGCTCAAAACTTCAAATGGTCCGATATCTGGGACTCAGCTTCCCAGCTCTGCCAAATCTGATAGTTCCTCTGGTAGAAGAAATCTTCGCAAAGACACTATCTCCTTCTTCAAGCTCCAGTTGTCGACGATTGCTATCTGCCCAATGCTTCTGCCTGTCTTGGGCAATCCTGAGCTATTCTCTGATCACCTTCACCTTCTCTGCTGCGTCAGTTACCATCTCTGGTCCTAGCAGTACTCTTTCTCCCACGTCGTCCCATAAAAGTGGTGTACGGTAACGACGTCCATAGAGTGCTTCAAATGGTGTCATACCAATGCTAGCTTGGTAACTGTTGTTGTAGGAGAATTCTACCAAATGTAAGTGGTCTTCCCAAGACCCTCTAAATTCTAAGACGCATGATCTCAGCATGTCCTCTAGCGTCTGGATGGTCCTCTCAGATTGTCCGTCAGTTTGGGGATGATAGGCTGTACTGAACTTCAGTTTTGTTCCCAAACTGTCATGCAAACTCTTCCAAAAGTGTGAGATAAATCTAGTATCTCGGTCAGATACAATACTTACCGGTACTCCATGAATCCGGTAGATATGCCGCATATACAGTGCCGCCAACTTCTCGGTGGATAAACCAACCTTGAAGGGAATAAAGTGAGCCGACTTAGTCAGTCGGTCCACAATAACCCAAATGGCGTCCTTCCCTCCTTGAGATCGAGGCAATCCTGACACAAAGTCCATTGTTATATGCTCCCACTTCCACTCCGGAATGTCCAGCGGCTGTAGAAGTCCTGCGGGTCTCTGTCTGCTAGCCTTCACTTGTTGGCAAATCAAGCATCTAGCCACAAATCTGGATACATCCTTCTTCATTCCATACCACCAAACGATGGTATGCATATCCCGATACATCTTATTAGCTCCAGGATGTGAGGAATACTGCGACTGGTGCGCTTCTTGCATCAGCTCATTCCTCAATTCGCTAGATGGTACAGACAGCCTCGTACCATTCTTCAATGCTCCGTCACTGGCGATAGAGAAACCTTCAAGTGTTCCTGCCAGCACATCATCTCTGAGTTTGTAAAGCGTCTCGTCTTGGAATTGTGTCTCCTTTACTTTGTCCATCAGACTTGAACGCAATTGCAACTGTATCATGGTTGAGTCAGCTCCAGGTACAATAGCTTCTCGCCCCAGTTTCTTCTTCTCCTCAGACAGTACAATCTCCAGACTAAGCTTCTGTATGTCCTCCAATAAGTACCGCTCCTTGGTCAAGAACATCGCCACTTGGTATCGACTAAGTGCATCTGCTACCACATTAGCCTTACCCGGATGGTACTGCAGGTCGATGTCAAAATCTTTCATCAATTCTAGCCACCTTCTTTGTCTCATGTTCAGCTCTTTCTGAGTGAAAACATATTTCAGACTTTTGTGGTCTGTATATATTTCCACTCTCTCTCCATATAGATAATGCTTCCATAGCTTCAATACAAAGATGACTGCAGCAAGCTCTAGGTCATGTGTGGGATAGTTCTTCTCATGAGTCCGTAATTGCCTAGATGCGTAAGCAATTACTTTTCTATTTTGTTGAAGAACGCAACCCAGTCCTTTTCCAGAGGCATCACTATAGATTGAGAAACCACCGGTTCCTGCGGGTAGCGCAAGGATTGGTACAGTGGTAAGCCTCTTCTTCAGCTCCTCAAATGCCGCTTGGCAATCTTCCGTCTAGATGAACTCTTCATTCTTTCGAGTGAGCTTCGTCATCGGTTTAGCAATTCTGGCAAAATCCTTCACAAACTTCCGGTAGTAGCCAGCCAAGCCTAAGAAACTTCTGATTTTAGCAACCGAGCTTGGGGTAGACCACTTCTCTACAGCAGCTATCTTCTTAGGATCCACCGAAATTCCGTCTCCTGTGACAACATGGCCAAAAAAATCCACCTTGTCTAGAAAGAATTCACATTTGGATAGCTTACCATATAACTTCTCCTTCCTCAAAGTTTCCAGAACTTTCCTGAGGTGCTCCTCATGCTCCTCTTCAGTCTTCGAATAGATCAAAATGTCATCGATAAAGACAACGACAAACTGATCTAGGTATTCATGGAAAACCTTGTTCATAAGGTTCATGAATATAGCAGGAGCATTCGTCAGTCCAAACGGCATGACCAAGAATTCAAACTGCCCATACTTGGTGTTGAACGCCGTCTTGGGAATGTCCTCCTTCCTGACCTTGATCTGATGGTAGCCAGATCTGAGGTCAATCTTCGAAAACACCTTGGCTCCACTGAGTTGATCAAACAGGTCATCGATCCGGGGCAGAGGGTACTTGTTCTTGATGGTGATATTGTTCAGCGCCCGGTAGTCGATGCACATCCTCACAGTTCCGTCCTTCTTGGGAACAAACAAGATAGGTGCTCCCCAGGGTGAAGCTCCGTCTCGGATAAATCCCAAAGCTTTCAGTTCATTGATCTGATCCTTCATCTCCTTGGCCTCCTTTGGATTGACTCTGTAGCATCCCTTAGAAATAGGAGAAGAGCCGGAGACTAGGTCAATGGTGAACTCTATGTCTCGATCTGGGGGTAACCCAGGAAGATTATCAGGGAAGACATCCATAAATTTTGCTATGATAGGATGGGGAGGTCCGGGTTCTTCTGTGATAGAGGTGTAGGTAACACACTCCATATCCTCCAGAGTTCGAGAGATTTCAAACTCCGATTCTCCAGGTGGGCTGAAGACTACACATCCTCTGTGACAGTCTATCAGCGCATGCTGCTTACTCAACCAGTCCATCCCTAGGACTATATCATAATTGGGTAAGGGCATCACAAGCAAAGGTGCTATGAATTTGTGGCCTGATATGGTAATAGGGCAGTTACAAGTCTCAGTGATGGATAGGGGTCCTCCACCGGTCATGACTCTACAAATCTTCTTGCTAAATCCCCTATCTATGTGGTATGCAGAGATGAATTTTGTGGATATGAAACTATGTGATGCACCCGAATCAAATAAAGCTAAGGCAGGATAGGAATGCACATAAATAAAACCTGCAATGACATCAGCCGTAGGTTCCTGCTCTGGCTCTTGTTCCTCTGCTGCTAGGGCAAAAGCTCGCCCAGTTTTCTGTTGATGTTGCCCAAATTGTTGTTGCTGAGTGGGCAAAGAACCTTTCTGTTGAGATGCTCCAGTCCGGTGGGCCGCCGAGGGGCAGTCCTTCACAAGACCCACAGACTAGGCAATGTCCTAGTCTCTTTCTGCAGATATTTGCTTGATGCCCCGGCCTTTTGCAATAGTCGCAGACAGAGATCTGCCTCTGAGGGGCTTTATCATTGTTCCTCGCCTGCTGCTGCTGGTGGTAAGAAGGCCGATTGTTGTTGTTGTTGTTGTTAGGCTTCTTCTGATTACCCTAGAAGTTGTTAGTTCCAGGATAATCCCTCTTTGAGCGAGCGGATTGGCTCTTCTCTATATCTTAAGCTCGCTCCAGGATCTTTTCATAGGTCTTAGCACCGCCTGAGATCACATGGGTGCGGATCTTCTCTCTCTCAGTCCATGTCTAAACCTTTTAGCACTATCATTAGGGTCAGCCACCAGGTTCTTGGCAAAACGGCTGAGTTGGCCGAATTCTGCCGCATATTCTCCAACAGTCATATTTTCTTGCTTCAGGTTCTGAAATTGCCTCTCCATCTTCCGCAACTCTGATGTTGGGAAGAACTTCCTCTTGAACAACCTCTTGAAGGTATCCCAGTCAAGCTGCCTGTCCTGGAGTCGAGGTTCATTCTGATACCAGGTGCTTGCTACACTTTGCAGTTGGAGTCCCACTGCTTCAGCCTTGAGGTCTTCTGGAAGTCGAGCGACGCTTAGGAGACGCTCCATGCTATCGAGCCATTCATCAGTATAGACGATTCCTTCGGTTCCCTTGAAGGGTCGAGGGTTCTGCTTCTTGAAACTCTCAATATCGCCCACCTTGGCAATATGATTCCCATTAATTTAAATGGCCTTAATATTACATAAATTAATCCTTAGATTTATGTTTACCTTGGCAGGCCTTGGTTCCTGTTGAGCTGCTTCTCCTCTCTCCAGTGCAGCCATTGCCACGCTATGGGCATTCTCCATACCTTCCTTCATAATCGCCGTCTGCTCGCGATGAGCTTCAGCTTGAGTTCTCTGAGCTTCTAGCACTCCTCGTAGTAGACCTATGAGGTCGGTGGGGTCCACAGGCACCGGTGGGGCAGCTGGAGTGGGCAATACCATAGGGGGCTGCATCTCCGTCTGGGAAGATGATGGATCCACCATTGTATTATGGGGACGGTCGGCCAGCTGCCGAGGTGTAGGCTCCGGACTTGATTGGGGAGGTGGGGTATGATAGGGTGAAGATACCCCTCGCCAGCAGGATTGGTCTTGTCAGTGGCCATTCTCTGGAAGGTTTAGGATATAAACATAAGCAAGGTAGCCTACCCGTCTATAACAAACAAAAATATTTACATATATAATTCGGACCTATTATTGTGACAAATCAATGTTCTAGTGTTCTAATTGTCTCTAGATAGGTTTTCCTAAGTTGTTGATATGACCTGCATGGGCCACCACTAAAAACATGTCACGACCCGGTCCCAATTACTTGGGTCGAATCGGATCATGTCCAGCCTGCACCGTTAATGAGACGGCAGCAGTAATCTGTATCTCCATATGCAGGTAATCAACAACTCAATCTAATTTGCCACAATCTTTATTATTCGATAAATTAAAACTTGTTCAGTACAAAGTACAATCATAAAACCACCAACTGAAATAACATTATTTTTAGACAAAACTATCAAACTGGAAAATAGCATCCAAAGAGAAGCAACATCATCATCAAGTACGCCATCCTCAGGAAGCACAGCAGGGTATAGCTCAGGGTCATAATAGCTACTAATCAGTAGCTCTGCATCCTCAAAAGGACCTAAAAATATAGTCTCCAGTCATGAGGGAGCAAAGTACAATTCATGATATTTTAACAATTAAAATTAATAATGGAATTATGCACTTTTAAACTGTCACGCCCCAGAACCAGAATATTGGAGAGCGGGGGCGAACATAGCCAGCTACGTATATTGAAATGAAGTCCATCTCGCTATACGGTCACGGCTGTCTAGATATGAGGGTTTACTACAAGCCAACAGTCTCTTAAGGTCAAGCCTACTGTCTCAATCTCAAGCAAATAATATAATTACAAGATGTTTGACCACCAAATATACAATAAAAGTCATCCCAAATATTACATATCAGCTGATCATGAAGCTAGTCGTACAAAATGCTAGGACTAGCAAGAGTTAAGTCATACATGATCAACCCTAGGATTTGTTAATCATGTTTACAGCCCGTAGGCAGACAGTAAGTAAATGTGCATCGAGCTAACAGGTGCTCGTCGACTAAACGCCTCAAAAGAATAATTTACAATAGAGTGAGCGAAACAAAATAGAAAAAACCCACTCGTAGCCCGGGTTCCTTCTAGTCGCCACCATTGGGCTGGAGGTTCGGAAGATCCTCGGGAGCTGCTCCGAAATCTGGCCACACAAAACCAGCTGGGTCAAACCCCAGAAAGAGCAAGTGCCACAAAGGAGGCCACGAAATAAGAACAAAAGCCAGCATATCAGAACATAAGAAAAATGGAAGAAAAGTACAAGTAATAGAAGTACAGCAGGACAATAAACGACTAGGGACATGGAACCATTCTGGGAGCCAGATTACAACCCGTAAACCAAACAAGGACCGGGGTTGTAACCCTTCGCCTGAATAGCTTCTGTCTCTACCCATTTATTGTTAAGATAAGTAAAACAATCATGTACAGGAGTGCCAAGTACAGGGACTAGACCAGACTTAGACAGGGCTAGACAACATCCATTCACAAGCGGCCAAGCAAATACTACGGCTTACTACTTTAACTAACTAGGGTTATCACAAGCCTAATTACTAACAAGATAGAAGTAAGAAATTTCCAGTCCCAAGCCCTGCAGACCATCTAGTTATCCTTCCGCGGGTTGAGAGTATGATTGGGTACATCGCCCCGGAGGCGATATACCCTTAGGTGACTTAGAGGGTACAACACATGACAGTGCGCTGGAAATGTGCTCTACCCGTCGGCAAGCTACAAGTCCAATTAAGAGCGCCCAGATAACGAGATTGCCTGTGACTGAAAATTCTCCATGAACTATAGTTTGATCTAGTCATTAGCCTAATCCATATTCAGTATGAATCCCTGACCGTGGGAACCAGGGAGTCACGTCCTAGACATGATGCAAGACAAGACAAGTGGATTGCACAAGCAAGCAAGCAGGAACACCCACGGTGTCAAATTGATTATACGAGTCAAGTTAGCCGTCGCAACAGCATCAAGATAAATCATGTCAGGGTACTTGTCAGGAGTGCGCCACGACGGGCCACTATCATGTCAGGTTGGTCATGTCTGGAGTGTACCTCTACGGGTCACTGTCGTGTTATGCTAGTTCCTTATCATACCATGCCATGTACAATAGTCATTCCAAACATATTAAGTAAAATCAAGTTCATGACAAAAGGCGTAAGGATATAAAATAGGCGTAAAATATCTAATAAAATATCAATATACAGGGCTATAGAAGAGCCAAGCTTAAGGAAAAACGAAACCAATTCTCCATGATTGGACAGATTGCGCAAGGGTCCTTGGGGTCGGGTTGCACAGGAGTCAAGTGCGCCAGGGGCCAACTGCACAGGAGTGAGCTGCGCAGAAGTCGGCTTGCGCTGAGTTGGTTGGCGCAGGGGTCAGATTGCGCATGAATGAAGTACGCGGGGATAGATGGCGCATGGATCAGATTGCGCATGAGTGAAGTACGCGGGGATGGATGAAGCATGGATCAGATTGTGCATGAGTAAAGTGCGCAGGGATGGATGGAGCATGGGTCAGATTGCGCATGAGTGAAGTGCGCGGGGATGGATGAAGCATGGGTCAGATTGCGCATGAGTGAAGTGCGCGGGGATGGATGGCGCATGGATCAGATTACGCATGAGTAAAGTGCGCGGGGATGGATGAAGCATGGGTCAGATTGCACTTGAGTGAAGTGCGCGGGAGCAGACTGCGCAAGAGTCCCTGCGCGCTGGGGTTGAGCGCAGTTCACCATGGGGCAAGCTGCGCGGTCGGTGCTGCACTAAAGAGCGCAGGCCGAGAGGAGGATGCACAGTCCAGCACTGCGCTAAAGAGCGCAGGCTGTAGTCTGCTACTCCAAGCCGAGAGGAACTCTTCAAGAACACCAAAGTTCAAATCTTCATATCTTGGTCAAATCAAAACCAAATCTAGATTTTCAAAGGTCTAACTTGAGTAAAATTGAATTCTCTTCCACATAGAAGCTTCAAAACCCACAAAAATCCAACCAAAATAGATCAAAACCATTTAAATCCAAAAATAGTTAAAACCTAGATCTAAAACAATGGAGACTCCAAATCACAAAATGTCAAGCACTAATGTTGATCACCATGGCCTAATCTAGCTAATGAACAAATAAAATATGGTTCTCGTGTGGTGGCAAGGTGCACTTGCCTATGGGTGGAGTGTTGTGTAGAGGAAGGAAGAAGAAGAAGAAGAAATTAATGGAAGGAAGTAATAAGGAGAGAGAGTGTTAGGTGGGGATAATAAAGAGGGTGGGTTGTGGTGGAATGAGGGTTGAACATAGGCTAAGGTGTTCCAATGCATGTTAACGAAACCAAACCAAATCAAACCAATTCTCCTCTACATAATAAACCAAGCCAGGTAAAACCCAATTACGAGAACCAAAATCTGCAAGTCAAGCCAATTACAAGTACATGCCAAAATCCGAGAAAATAAATACAGGTCTGAAATACATGCAAGCTTGACAAAATACGTATTCAGAATATGGGTGTTACAACTCTACCCACCTTAAAAGAATTCTGTCCTCGGAATTTAATTAAGAGGCTAGAGAGACAAGAACAAGCTATATTAATCACAGGTAAGCTATAACCAGACAAGCAATCAGATAATCATACATGCAAGCAAGGGATGGAAAACATAAGGCATAAGGAAGACATTATACCTTACGAGTCAAAAAGGTAGGGATATCGCGATCGGATATCATCCTCACGCTCCCTCGTTGACTCACCTAGAGAGTGATGACCCCAAGCAACACGGACTAAACTAATAGTCTTGTTCTTGAGTATCTTCTCTCTCCGGTCCAATATAGACACGGGCCTCTCCTCATACGAAAGGTTAGTACCGACAACCAGTTCCGAATGGTCTAGGATGTGGCTCGGGTCCGGGACGTACCGTCGTAATTGGGACACATGGAATACATCATGCACCTCACTTAGCGACGGCGGAAGAGCAAGATGATAGGATACATCTCCTACTCTCTCCAGGATATCGAACGGCCCTATATACCTAGGACTAAGCTTTTTCCGCACGCCAAAGCGAATGAAGCCACGGTTAGGCGAGATCCTAAGGAATACATGGTCGCCAATAGCAAACTCCAAGGGACGTCGATGAGCATCGGCCCAATGCCGCTGGCGATCTTGGGCAACTCGAAGACGATCTCTGATCCTTGTGACCACTTCAACTGTCTAGGCAATCATCTCTGGACCAAGCATCTGCCTCTCTCCGACATCATCCTATGCTAGCGGAGATCTGCACTTCCTACCATACAGAGCCTCGAACGGAGCCATCTGGATACTGGCCTGGAAACTATTGTTGTACGAGAATTCCACAAGATGCTGGTGATCTTCCCACGAACCACCGAAGTCGAGGGTGCAAGACCTCAACATGTCTTCAAGAGTCTGGATAGTGCGCTCTGACTGGCCATCTGTCTGTGGATGATATACCAAACTGAACTGGAGACGAGTCCCCAAACTCTCTTGTAAGCTATACCAAAAGTGCGATGTAAACCTTGAATCTCGGTCCGAGGTAATACTGACGGGCACATCGTGAAGCCAGACAATCTATCTGAGGTACATCTCTGCCAACTGAGCCGTTGACTGCCCAACTCTAAATGGAAGAAAATGAGCCACCTTCGTGAGTCGGTCAACTATAACCCAAATAGCATCTCGACCAGCTGGGGATCTAGGCAATCCAGTCACAAAATCCATGGTCACATGCTTCCACTTCCATTCTGGAATTGGCAAGGACTGAAGAAGTCCAGCGGGCCTCTGATGTTCAGCTTTAACCTGCTGGCAAACCAAACACCGAGAGACAAACCGGGCTATCTCCTTCTTCATGCCATTCCACCAGAAGTGCTGACGGATATCACGGTACATCTTCGTGCCACCGGGATGAATAGAATACTACGAACTGTGAGCTTCTGTCATGACTTCCTGTCTGATATCTCCACTGGGTACATAAAGACGAAAGCCGTGTCGAAGTGTACCATCTTCATGAATGCACAACTCTGGCCTTCTTCCTGCCTCACACTCTGCTCTGAGCCGCTGAAGCTTAGAATCTGTAGACTGCACCATCCGGATCCTCATAACTATGCTGGACTGAACTTGTAGGCTGGCCATCAACGCCACGTTGGTAGGAAGAACCACTTCAATTCCCATCTTCTAAAAATCTGCCAATAACTCTGGTTGTGCCGTTAGGAAATAAACTCCGGCTCTCCGGGTCAACGCATCTGCTACAACGTTGGCCTTTCCTGGGTGATACTGCAAATCCACATCGTAGTCCACCAATAGCTCAAGCTATCTTCTCTGCCGCATATTAAGGTCCTTCTGGGTAAAAACATACTTCAGGCTCTTATGATCAGTAAATATCTCCACTCTATCTCCGTACAAGTAGTGCCTCCACAACTTAAGTGCAAATACTACTGCTGCTAGCTCCAAGTCGTGGGTCGGGTAATTCTTCTCATGGTCACGAAGTTAGCGTGATGCATAAGATATTACCTTCCCATGCTGCATCAAGACACATCCCAATCCTCTACCTGAAGCGTCGTAATAAACTGTGAATCCTCCGGTCCCATCTGGAAGTGTAAGAATGGGAGCCATTATCAAACCTCGCTTCAACTTCTCGAATGATTCCTGACACTCAGCTGTCCAAACAAACGGCACATCCTTACGAGTCAACTGGGTCATCGGTGCTGAAATCCTTGCAAAATCTGAAACGAATTGCCGGTAGTAGCCGGCCAATCCAAGGAAGCTGCGAACCTCTGCCACTGAACTAGGTGCTGGCCAAGTCTCGATAGCCACAATCTTCTGGAGATCCACTTCCACTCCTCCTCGAGTAATGATGTGACCCAAGTACGAAATACGATCGAGCCAGAACTCGCATTTACTGAACTTGGCGTACAACGGGTGCTCCCTAAGCGTCTGAAGAACGATTCTGAGATGCTGCTCATGCTCAGCTTCGCTCTTACTGTAGACCAGGATATCATCTAGGAACACGATCACGAACTGATCTAAGTAAGGCATGAAAATGTGATTCATGAGGTCCATGAATACGGCTGGCGCATTGGTCGCTCCAAAGGGCATAACAAGGAACTTCCAATGTCCATATCTCGATCTAAATGCTGTCGTCGGGATGTCCTGCTCTCTGACTCTGATCTGGTGGTATCCTGACCGCAAGTCTATCTTCGAGAACACTGAAGCCCCTTTGAGTTGATCAAACAAGTCATCTATCCTCGGGAGAGGGTATCTGTTCTTGATTGTCACTGAGTTCAAGGTACGATAATCTACACATAACCTGGACGTACCATCCTTCTTTTTCACAAGAAGCATCGGGGCTCCCCAAGGCGATCCACTTGCACGAATGAATCCCTTGGTCCGGAGTTCTTCAATCATCTTGTACAAAATCTCCAACTCTGAAGGTGCCATCCTGTAGACTCGCTCTGATACTGGTGCTGTCCCGGGGATCAAGTCTATAGTGAACTCGATCTCCCTCTCTGGCGGCATCCCTAGAAGTTCCTCTGGGAAGACATCTGGGAACTCTTCAACTATCCTAGGCAACTGCACTGCTGCTACTGCCATTCGCAACACTGGGGAGGATGGCTCCACCGTGCCTCTGGAAAATAAAAACTCTGGCTCGCCTGGAATACTAAAGATAACCCTGCCAACATGGCAGTCTATCCTAGCATACTGGTTCCTCAACCAATCCATGCCTAAGACTACATCATAGTCTGCCATAGGGAATTATTTGAATCTAGCGGGGAACTCTCTACCGCTAACTACGATCCGACACGAGGAAAACACTCGATCTACCCCTACAAGACCATTACCAGTAAGTATATTGAGCCTCACTGATAATGACTCGGGCTCCAATCCTATCCGTGTCGTGAATCATACAGACATGAATGAATACGATGCACCAGAATTAAATAATACTGAAGCTGGAAAGGAGTTGACGAGAATAGTACATGCCACTACCTCACCTGGTGCAACTTCTTCTTCCATAGCCATCATCATGGCCTGACCTCTAGCTGCGGGTCCCCTCTGCTAGAAACCTCTCTGCCTGCTCTGTACTGGAGCCTGGGCACACTGCTGCTGGAATGCCTGGGCCTGAGGCAACAATGGCCTTGGATACTGCAGCTGCTGCATGGGTGCTGGTCCCCTAACTGATGGACTGGTTAGGTTGGAAGAGGAAGAACTACCCCTATTCGGGCAGGCTCCTATCTTGTGATCTGTCGCTCCACAAGCTAGGCACAATCCTTGTGCCCTACGACAATCTGCCACTACATGGCCTGGCTTCCCGCAATGTGAACATCCTATTGCGGAAGTCTGCTTCTGCTTCTGCTGCTGCGGGTACGTCAGGGTCGAATGCTGAACCGACGTTACTGAGGCCGCCCGCCTCGGAGTTCCAATGGTCAAACTTCTAGCTGCTGGGACTGGAGCTGATGATTGGTGCATCTGACTGTGGGACCGCTTCCTGCCTCCGGTCCTATCCACGATCCGCTGAGAGGTGTACTCATGCCTCCTAGCTGCCCTCAATACTGCATCGAACGTCTGGTGCTCGAACTGCTCGACTGCCAACAAGATCTCCAAATATAGTCCCTGCTGGAACCGCTGGGCCCTATCAAACTCGGTCGCCACCAAGGTGGGGGCAAACCTACTGAGTCTAGAAAACTCAGTCGCATAACTGTCGACTGTTCTGCCTCCTTGCTTCAAGTTGGTAAATCTGGTCTGTAGGTCGTATCGAGCCACAGCATCAAAATACTTCGTCTGGAATCTCTCTCTAAACACCGCCCAAGCAATGGGTGCCACTAACCCCATGGCTTGCGTCGCCCACCAACTGCGAGCTAAGTCCAGCAACTGCAGACGTACCACCGCCACCTTCTCATTCTCAGGTGTCCTAGCTGCTTCCAGAATCACCTCGGTATCCTGAAGCCAAGCGTCCACGGCAATCGCATCCTCGCTGCCGTCGAAGAAAGGAGGGTTCAAGCGTTTGAAGCTGTTGGCCGCGCTGTTCCCTGGATGACCGCCTCTGGTCAAAGCATCTGCCACAGTCTGGTGCAAGGCGTCTCCTCGACGATCCTGGAAAGCTATCAAGGTCCTGATAAGACCTACCAAGGTGCCATCATCCGGCTCGGCAGGCTGAACGGGTTGAACTGGGGGTTCTCCTCCAGTAGGTATCACTCTGGAGGCGACTCCGGAATACTGGGCTTGATCTCCAGGTTGTTGCTGGTCTACGGGAGGTGCTCCTCCTTGCTGATCGGCAGGGTCAGGTATAGTGCCGCTGAAGAAGACTACACAGGGAAATAATAAGGAAGGACAAGGGCAGATCAACGATACAAGCATGTAATCAGGGCAAGAATTTCAGGGATTTGAAAATACAGGCGGAGATCAAGGGCGAATACTGATTGAGACATCTATTCGGTAAACCCTCACATTTCTTGATTGACAAGACCTGTATGGGCCACCACTTAAGCCATGTCACGCCCCAGAACCAGAATACTGGAGAGCGGGGGCGAACATAGCCAGCTACGTATATTGAAATGAAGTCCATCTCGCTATACGGTCACGGCTGTCTAGATATGAGGGTTTACTACAAGCCAACAGTCTCTTAAGGTCAAGCCTACTGTCTCAACCTCAAGCAAATAATATAATTACAAGATATTTGACCACCAAATATACAATAAAAGGCGTTCCAAATATTACATATCAGCTGATCATGAACTAGTCGTACAAAATGCTAGGACTAGCAAGAGTCAAGTCATACATAATCAACCCTAGGATTTGTTAATCATGTTTACATTCTGTAGGCAGACAGTAAGTAAATGTGCATCGAGCTAACAGGTGCTCGTCGGCTAAACGCCTCAAAAGAATAATTTACAATAGAGTGAGCGAAACAAAATAGAAAAAACCCACTCGTAGCCCGGGTTCCTTCTAGTCGCCACCATCGGACTGGAGGTTCGAAAGATCCTCGGGAGCTGCTCCGAAATTTGGCCACACAAAACCAGCTGGGTCAAACCCCAGAAAGGACAAGTGCCACAAAGGAGGCCACGAAATAAGAACAAAAGCCAGCATATCAGAACATAAGAAAAATGGAAGAAAAGTACAAGTAATAGAAGTACAGCAGGATAATAAATGACTAGGGACATTGAACCATTCCGGGAGCCAGATTACAACCCGTAAACCAAACAAGGACCGGGGTTGTAATCCTTCGCCTGAATAGCTTCTGTCTCTACCCATTTATTGTTAAGATAAGTAAAACAATCATGTACAGGAGTGCCAAGTACAGGGACTAGACCAGACTTAGACAGGGCTAGACAACATCCATTCACAAGCGGCCAAGCAAATACTACGGCTTACTACTTTAACTAACTAGGGTTATCACAAGCCTAATTACTAACAAGATGCAAGTGAGAAATTTCCAGTCCTAAGCCCTGCAGACCATCTAGTTATCCTTTCGCGGGTTGAGAGTATGGTTAGGTACATCGCCCCGGAGGCAATATATCCTTAGGTGACTTAGAGGGTGCAACACATGACAGTGCGCTGGAAATGTGCTCTACTCGTCGGCAAGCTACAAGTCCAATTAAGAGCGCCCAGATAACGAGATTGCCTGTGACTGGAAATTCTCCATGAACTATAGTTTGATCTAGTCATTAGCCTAATCCATATTCAGTATGAATCCCTGACCGTGGGAACCAGGGAGTCACGTCCTAGACATGATGCAAGACAAGACAAGTGGATTGCACAAGCAAGCAACTAGGAACACCTACGGTGTCAAGTTGATTATACGAGTCAAGTTAGCCATCGCAACAGCATCAAGATAAATCATGTCAGGGTACTTGTCAGGAGTGCGCCACGACGGGCCACTATCATGTCAGGTTGGTCATGTCTGGAGTGCACCTCTACGGGTCACTGTCGTGTTATACTAGTTCCTTGTCATACCATGCCATGTACAATAGTCATTCCAAACATATTAAGTAAAATCAAGTTCATGACAAAAGGCGTAAGGATATAAATTGGGCGTAAAATATCTGATAAAATATCAATATACAGGGCTATAGAAGAGCCAAGCTTAAGGAAAAATGAAACCAATTCTCCATGATTGGACAGATTGCGCAAGGGTCCTTGGGGTCGGGTTGCGCAGGAGTCAAGTGCGCCAGGGGCCAACTGCGCAGGAGTGAGCTGCGCAGAAGTCGGCTTGCGCTGTGTTGGTTGGCGCAGGGGTCAGATTGCGCATGAGTGAAGTACACGGGGATGGATGGCGCATGGATCAGATTGTGCATGAGTGAAGTGCGCGAGGATGGATGAAGCATGGGTCAGATTGCGCATGAGTGAAGTGCGCGGGGATGGATGGCGCATGGATCAGATTGCGCATGAGTGAAGTACGCGGGGATGGATGAAGCATGGGTCAGATTGCGCATGAGTGAAGTGCGCGGGGATGGATGGCACATGGATCAGATTGTGCATGAGTGAAGTGCGCGGGGATGGATGAAGCAAGGGTCAGATTGCGCATGAGTGAAGTACGCGGGAGCAGATTGCGCAAGAGTCCCTGCACGCTGGGGTTGAGCGCAGTTCACCATGGGGCAAGCTGTGCGGTCGGCGCGGCGCTAAAGAGCGCAGGCCGAGAGGAGGATGCGCAGTCCAGCACTGAGCTAAAGAGCGCAGGCTGCAGTCTGCTACTCCAGGCCGAGAGGAACTCTTCAAGAACACCAAAGTTCAAATCTTCATATCTTGGTCAAATCAAAACCAAATCTAGATTTTCAAAGGTCTAACTTGAGTAAAATTTGAATTCTCTTCCACATGGAAGCATCAAAACCCACAAAAATCCAACCAAAATAGATCAAAACCATGTAAATCAAAAAATAGTTAAACCCTAGATCTAGAACAATGGAGACTCCAAATCACAAAATGTCAAGCACTAATGTTGATCACCATGGCCTAATCTAGCTAATGAACAAATAAAATGTGGTTCTCATGTGGTGGCAAGGTGCACTTGCCTATTGGTGGAGTGTTGTGTAGAGGAAGGAAGAAGAAGAAGAAGAAATTAATGGAGGGAAGTAATAAGGAGAGAGAGTGTTAGGTGGGGATAATAAAGAGGGTGGGTTGTGGTGGAATGAGGGTTGAACATAGGCTAAGGTGTTCCAATGCATGTTAAACCAAACCAAACCAAATCAAACCAATTCTCCTCTACATAATAAACCAAGCCAGATAAAACCCAATTACGAGAACCAAAATCTGCAAGTCAAGCCAATTACAAGTACATGCCAAAATCCGAGAAAATAAATACAGGTCTGAAATACATGCAAGCTTGACAAAATACGTATTCAGAATATAGGTGTTACAACTCTACCCACCTTAAAAGAATTCTGTCCTCGGAATTTAATTAAGAGGCTAGAGAGACAAGAACAAGCTATATTAATCACAGGTAAGCTATAACCAGACAAGCAATCAGATAATCATACATGCAAGCAAGGGATGGAAAACATAAGGCATAAGGAAGACATTATACCTTACGAGTCAAAAAGGTAGGGATATCGCGATCGGATATCATCCTCACGCTCCCTCGTTGACTCACCTAGAGAGTGATGACCCCAAGCAACACGGACTAAACTAATAGTCTTGTTCTTGAGTATCTTCTCTCTCCGGTCCAATATAGACACGGGCCTCTCCTCATACGAAAGGTTAGTACCAACAACCAGTTCCGAATGGTCTAGGATGTGGCTCGGGTCCGGGATGTACCGTCGTAATTGGGACACATGGAATACATCATGCACCTCACTTAGCGACGGCAGAAGAGCAAGATGATAGGATACATCTCCTACTCTCTCCAGGATATCGAACGGCCCTATATACCTAGGACTAAGCTTTTCCCGCACGCCAAAGCGAATGAAGCCACGGTTAGGCGAGATCCTAAGGAATACATGGTCGCCAATAGCAAACTCCAAGGGACGTCGATGAGCATCGGCCCAATGCCGCTGGCGATCTTGGGCAACTCGAAGACGATCTCTGATCCTTGTGACCACTTCAACTGTCTAGGCAATCATCTCTGGACCAAGCATCTGCCTCTCTCTGACATCATCCTATGCTAGCGGAGATCTGCACTTCCTACCATACAGAGCCTCGAACGGAGCCATCTGGATACTGGCCTGGAAACTATTATTGTACGAGAATTCCACAAGATGCAGGTGATCTTCCCACGAACTACCGAAGTCGAGGGTGCAAGACCTCAACATGTCTTCAAGAGTCTGGATAGTGCGCTCTGACTGGCCATCTGTCTGTGGATGATATACCAAACTGAACTGGAGACGAGTCCCCAAACTCTCTTGTAAGCTATACCAAAAGTGCGATGTAAACCTTGAATCTCGGTCCGAGGTAATACTGACGGGCACATCGTGAAGCCAGACAATCTATCTGAGGTACATCTCTGCCAACTGAGCCGTTGACTGCCCAACTCTAAATGGAAGAAAATGAGCCACCTTCGTGAGTCGGTCAACTATAACCCAAATAGCATCTCGACCAGCTGGGGATCTAGGCAATCCAGTCACAAAATCCATGGTCACATGCTTCCACTTCCATTCTGGAATTGGCAAGGGCTGAAGAAGTCCAGCGGGCCTCTGATGTTCAGCTTTAACCTGCTGGCAAACCAAACACCGAGAGACAAACCGGGCTATCTCCTTCTTCATGCCATTCCACCAGAAGTGCTGACGGATATCACGGTACATCTTCGTGCCACCGGGATGAATAGAATACTGCGAACTGTGAGCTTCTGTCATGACTTCCTGTCTGATATCTCCATTGGGTACACAAAGACGAAAGCCGTGTCGAAGTGTACCATCTTCATGAATGCACAACTCTGGCCTTCTTCCTGCCTCACACTCTGCTCTGAGCCGCTGAAGCTTGGAATCTGTAGACTGCACCATCCGGATCCTCATAACTATGCTGGACTGAACTTGTAGGCTGGCCATCAACGCCACGTTGGTAGGAAGAACCACTTCAATTCCCATCTTCTAAAAATCTGCCAATAACTCTGGTTGCGCCGTTAGGAAATAAACTCCGGCTCTCCGGGTCAACGCATCTGCTACAACGTTGGCCTTTCCTGGGGGATACTGCAAATCCACATCGTAGTCCACCAATAGCTCAAGCTATCTTCTCTGCCGCATATTAAGGTCCTTCTGGGTAAAAACATACTTCAGGCTCTTGTGATCAGTAAATATCTCCACTCTATCTCCGTACAAGTAGTGCCTCCACAACTTAAGTGCAAACACTACTGCTGCTAGCTCCAAGTCGTGGGTCGGGTAATTCTTCTCATGGTCACGAAGTTGGCGTGATGCATAAGATATTACCTTCCCATGCTGCATCAAGACACATCCCAATCCTCTACCTGAAGCGTCGTAATAAACTGTGAATCCTCCGGTCCCATCTGGAAGTGTAAGAATGGGAGCCATTATCAAACCTCGCTTCAACTTCTCGAATGATTCCTGACACTCAGCTGTCCAAACAAACGGCACATCCTTACGAGTCAACTGGGTCATCGGTGCTGAAATCCTTGCAAAATCTGAAACGAATTGCCGGTAGTAGCCGGCCAATCCAAGGAAGCTGCGAACCTCTGCCACTGAACTAGGTGCTGGCCAAGTCTCGATAGCCACAATCTTCTGGAGATCCACTTCCACTCCTCCTCGAGTAATGATGTGACCCAAGTACGAAATACGATCGAGCCAGAACTCGCATTTACTGAACTTGGCATACAACGGGTGCTCCCTAAGCGTCTGAAGAACGATTCTGAGATGCTGCTCATGCTCAGCTTCGCTCTTACTGTAGACCAGGATATCATCTAGGAACACGATCACGAACTGATCTAAGTAAGACATGAAAATGTGATTCATGAGGTCCATGAATACGGCTGGCGCATTGGTCGCTCCAAAGGGCATAACAAGGAACTTCCAATGTCCATATCTCGATCTAAATGCTGTCGTCGGGATGTCCTGCTCTCTGACTCTGATCTGGTGGTATCCTGACCGCAAGTCTATCTTCGAGAACACTGAAGCCCCTTTGAGTTGATCAAACAAGTCATCTATCCTCGGGAGAGGGTATCTGTTCTTGATTGTCACTGAGTTCAAGGTACGATAATCTACACATAACCTGGACGTACCATCCTTCTTTTTCACAAGAAGCATCGGGGCTCCCCAAGGCGATCCACTTGCACGAATGAATCCCTTGGTCCGGAGTTCTTCAATCATCTTGTACAAAATCTCCAACTCTGAAGGTGCCATCCTGTAGACTCGCTCTGATACTGGTGCTGTCCCGGGGATCAAGTCTATAGTGAACTCGATCTCCCTCTCTGGCGGCATCCCTAGAAGTTCCTCTGGGAAGACATCTGGGAACTCTTCAACTATCCTAGGCAACTGCACTGCTGCTACTGCCATCCGCAACACTGGGGAGGATGGCTCCACCGTGCCTCTGGAAAATAAAAACTCTGGCTCGCCTGGAATACTAAAGATAACCCTGCCAACATGGCAGTCTATCCTAGCATACTGGTTCCTCAACCAATCCATGCCTAAGACTACATCATAGTCTGCCATAGGGAATTCTTTGAATCTAGCGGAGAACTCTCTACCGCTAACTACGATCCGACACGAGGAAAACACTCGATCTACCCCCACAAGACCATTACCAGTAAGTATATTGAGCCTCACTGATAATGACTCGGGCTCCAATCCTATCCGTGTCGTGAATCATACAGACATGAATGAATACGATGCACCAGAATTAAATAATACTGAAGCTGGAAAGGAGTTGACGAGAATAGTACATGCCACTACCTCACCTGGTGCAACTTCTTCTTCCATAGCCATCATCATGGCCTGACCTCTAGCTGCGGGTCCCCTCTGCTAGAAACCTCTCTGCCTGCTCTGTACTGGAGCCTGGGCACACTGCTGCTGGAATGCCTGGGCCTGAGGCAACAATGGCCTTGGATACTGCAGCTGCTGTATGGGTGCTGGTCCCCTAACTGATAGACTGGTTAGGTTGGAAGAGGAAGAACTACCCCTATTCGGGCAGGCTCCTATCTTGTGATCTGTCGCTCCACAAGCTAGGCACAATCCTTGTGCCCTACGACAATCTGCCACTACATGGCCTGGCTTACCGCAATGTGAACATCCCATTGCGGAAGTCTGCTTCTGCTTCTGCTGCTGCGGGTACGTCAGGGTCGAATGCTGAACCGACGTTACTGAGGCCGCCCGCCTCGGAGTTCCAATGGTCAAACTTCTAGCTGCTGGGGCTGGAGCTGATGATTGGTGCATCTGACTGTGGGACCGCTTCCTGTCTCCGGTCCTATCCACGATCCGCTGAGAGGTGTACTCATGCCTCCTAGCTGCCCTCAATACTGCATCGAACGTCTGGTGCTCGAACTGCTCGACTGCCAACAAGATCTCCAAATACAGTCCCTGCTGGAACCGCTGGGCCCTATCAAACTCGGTCGCCACCAAGGTGGGGGCAAACCTACTGAGTCTAGAAAACTCAGTCGCATAACTGTCGACTGTTCTGCCTCCTTGCTTCAAGTTGGTAAATCTGGTCTGTAGGTCGTATCGAGCCACAGCATCAAAATACTTCGTCTGGAATCTCTCTCTAAACACCGCCCAAGCAATGGGTGCCACTAACCCCATGGCTTGCGTCGCCCACCAACTGCGAGCTAAGTCCAGCAACTGCAGACGTACCACCGCCACCTTCTCATTCTCAGGTGTCCTAGCTGCTTCCAGAATCACCTCGGTATCTTGAAGCCAAGCGTCCACGGCAATCGCATCCTCGCTGCCGTCGAAGAAAGGAGGGTTCAAGCGTTTGAAGCTGTTGGCCGCGCTGTTCCCTGGATGACCGCCTCTGGTCAAAGCATCTGCCATAGTCTGGTGCAAGGCGTCTCCTCGACGATCCTGGAAAGCTATCAAGGTCCTGATGAGACCTACCAAGGTGCCATCATCCGGCTCGGCAGGCTGAACGGGTTGAACTGGGGGTTCTTCTCCAGTAGGTATCACTCTGGAGGCGACTCCGGAATACTGGGCTTGATCTCCAGGTTGTTGCTGGTCTACGGGAGGTGCTCCTCCTTGCTGATCGGCAGGGTCAGGTATAGTGCCGCTGAAGAAGACTACACAGGGAAACAATAAGGAAGGACAAGGGCAGATCAACGATACAAGCATGTAATCAGGGCAAGAATTTCAGGGATTTGAAAATACAGACGGAGATCAAGGGCGAATACTGATTGAGACATCTATTCGGTAAACCCTCACATTTCTTGATTGACAAGACCTGCATGGGCCACCACTTAAGCCATGTCACGCCCAGAACCAGAATACTGGAGAGCGGGGGCGAACATAGCCAGCTACGTATATTGAAATGAAGTCCATCTCGCTATACGGTCACGGCTGTCTAGATATGAGGGTTTACTACAAGCCAACAGTCTCTTAAGGTCAAGCCTACTGTCTCAACCTCAAGCAAATAATATAATTACAAGATGTTTGACCACCAAATATACAATAAAAGGCGTTCCAAATATTACATATCAGCTGATCATGAAGCTAGTCGTACAAAATGCTAGGACTAGCAAGAGTCAAGTCATACATAATCAACCCTAGGATTTGTTAATCATGTTTACATCCCGTAGGCAGACAGTAAGTAAATGTGCATCGAGCTAACAGGTGCTCGTCGGCTAAACGCCTCAAAAGAATAATTTACAATAGAGTGAGCGAAACAAAATAGAAAAAACCCACTCGTAGCCCGGGTTCCTTCTAGTCGCCACCATCGGGCTAGAGGTTCGAAAGATCCTCGGGAGCTGCTCCGAAATCTGGCCACACAAAACCAGCTGGGTCAAACCCCAGAAAGGACAAGTGCCACAAAGGAGGCCACGAAATAAGAACAAAAGCCAGCATATCAGAACATAAGAAAAATGGAAGAAAAGTACAAGTAATAGAAGTACAGCAGGATAATAAATGACTAGGGACATTGAACCATTCCGGGAGCCAGATTACAACCCGTAAACCAAACAAGGACCGGGGTTGTAATCCTTCGCCTGAATAGCTTCTGTCTCTACCCATTTATTGTTAAGATAAGTAAAACAATCATGTACAGGAGTGCCAAGTACAGGGACTAGACCAGACTTAGACAGGGCTAGACAACATCCATTCACAAGCGGCCAAGCAAATACTACGGCTTACTACTTTAACTAACTAGGGTTATCACAAGCCTAATTACTAACAAGATGCAAGTGAGAAATTTCCAGTCCTAAGCCCTGCAGACCATCTAGTTATCCTTTCGCGGGTTGAGAGTATGGTTAGGTACATCGCCCCGGAGGCAATATATCCTTAGGTGACTTAGAGGGTGCAACACATGACAGTGCGCTGGAAATGTGCTCTACTCGTCGGCAAGCTACAAGTCCAATTAAGAGCGCCCAGATAACGAGATTGCCTGTGACTGGAAATTCTCCATGAACTATAGTTTGATCTAGTCATTAGCCTAATCCATATTCAGTATGAATCCCTGACCGTGGGAACCAGGGAGTCACGTCCTAGACATGATGCAAGACAAGACAAGTGGATTGCACAAGCAAGCAACTAGGAACACCCACGGTGTCAAGTTGATTATACGAGTCAAGTTAGCCGTCGCAACAGCATCAAGATAAATCATGTCAGGGTACTTGTCAGGAGTGCGCCACGACGGGCCACTATCATGTCAGGTTGGTCATGTCTGGAGTGCACCTCTACGGGTCACTGTCGTGTTATACTAGTTCCTTGTCATACCATGCCATGTACAATAGTCATTCCAAACATATTAAGTAAAATCAAGTTCATGACAAAAGGCGTAAGGATATAAATTGGGCATAAAATATCTGATAAAATATCAATATACAGGGCTATAGAAGAGCCAAGCTTAAGGAAAAATGAAACCAATTCTCCATGATTGGACAGATTGCGTAAGGGTCCTTGGGGTCGGGTTGCGCAGGAGTCAAGTGCGCCAGGGGCCAACTGCGCATGAGTGAGCTGCGCAGAAGTCGGCTTGCGCTGTGTTGGTTGGCGCAGGGGTCAGATTGCGCATGAGTGAAGTACACGGGGATGGATGGCGCATGGATCAGATTGTGCATGAGTGAAGTGCGCGAGGATGGATGAAGCATGGGTCAAATTGTGCATGAGTGAAGTGCACGGGGATGGATGGCGCATGGATCAGATTGCGCATGAGTGAAGTACGCGGGGATGGATGAAGCATGGGTCAGATTGCGCATGAGTGAAGTGCGCGGGGATGGATGGCACGTGCATCAGATTGTGCATGAGTGAAGTGCGCGGGGATGGATGAAGCAAGGGTCAGATTGCGCATGAGTGAAGTACGCGGGAGCAGATTGCGCAAGAGTCCCTGCGCGCTGGGGTTGAGCGCAGTTCACCATGGGGCAAGCTGTACGGTCGGCGCGACGCTAAAGAGCGCAGGCCGAGAGGAGGATGCGCAGTCCAGCACTGAGCTAAAGAGCGCAGGCTGCAGTCTGCTACTCCAGGCCGAGAGGAACTCTTCAAGAACACCAAAGTTCAAATCTTCATATCTTGGTCAAATCAAAACCAAATCTAGATTTTTAAAGGTCTAACTTGAGTAAAATTTGAATTCTCTTCCACATGGAAGCATCAAAACCCACAAAAATCCAACCAAAATAGATCAAAACCATGTAAATCAAAAAATAGTTAAACCCTAGATCTAGAACAATGGAGACTCCAAATCACAAAATGTCAAGCACTAATGTTGATCACCATGGCCTAATCTAGCTAATGAACAAATAAAATGTGGTTCTCATGTGGTGGCAAGGTGCACTTGCCTATGGGTGGAGTGTTGTGTAGAGGAAGAAAGAAGAAGAAGAAGAAATTAATTGAGGGAAGTAATAAGGAGAGAGAGTGTTAGGTGGGGATAATAAAGAGGGTGGGTTGTGGTGGAATGAGGGTTGAACATAGGCTAAGGTGTTCCAATGCATGTTAAACCAAACCAAACCAAATCAAACCAATTCTCCTCTACATAATAAACCAAGCCAGATAAAACCCAATTACGAGAACCAAAATCTGCAAGTCAAGCCAATTACAAGTACATGCCAAAATCCGAGAAAATAAATACAGATCTGAAATACATGTAAGCTTGACAAAATACGTATTCAGAATATGGGTGTTACAACTCTACCCACCTTAAAATAATTCTGTCCTCGGAATTTAATTAAGAGGCTAGAGAGACAAGAACAAGCTATATTAATCACAGGTAAGCTATAACCAGACAAGCAATCAGATAATCATACATGCAAGCAAGGGATGGAAAACATAAGGCATAAGGAAGACATTATACCTTACGAGTCAAAAAGGTAGGGATATCGCGATCGGATATCATCCTCACGCTCCCTCGTTGACTCACCTAGAGAGTGATGACCCCAAGCAACACGGACTAAACTAATAGTCTTGTTCTTGAGTATCTTCTCTCTCCGGTCCAATATAGACACGGGCCTCTCCTCATACGAAAGGTTAGTACCGACAACCAGTTCCGAATGGTCTAGGATGTGGCTCGGGTCCGGGACGTACCATCGTAATTGGAACACATGGAATACATCATGCACCTCACTTAGCGACGGCGGAAGAGCAAGATGATAGGATACATCTCCTACTCTCTCCAGGATATTGAACGGCCCTATATACCTAGGACTAAGCTTTTCCCGTACGCCAAAGCGAATGAAGCCACGGTTAGGCGAGATCCTAAGGAATACATGGTCGCCAATAGCAAACTCCAAGGGACGTCGATGAGCATCGGCCCAATGCCGCTGGCGATCTTGTGTTGACACAAGGTCACAGTCAACCAAATATTGACTACATTGACCAAATAATATTTGTATTAATTCAATACGACACACGACGACTGCATTCAGTTCAAGACAAATGACAGCTCAGTCTCCGGCTCTCAGTGTGTTCTGGAGTCTGTATTTTATAATTTTATTGAGTCTAGATTTATGTACTCTGAGTCTTGCTGAGCTCTTGGAACTTAGTCTATAACCTACCCAAAATCCCAAGCTCCACTGAACCAAAAACTGCCCACTGGTCCCCTTAGAACCACTCTGTGCTCTGGAGACAGAGTTCGGGCCGAACTCTGCCTCCACACAGAGTTCGGGCCGAACTCTGTCCCCTAGAAATCAGGAACCCTAATTTTAGGGATAGCTGGTTGCTAGTTGTCCAACGGCCAAATTTTTTGAATATTCCTACCCGAATTCTGGCCGAATTCTGCCTATAAAAACACTATAAATAGGGCATGAATTCTCTCATTTCAATTCATCCAATCTTCTCTTCTCTTCTCTCTTATAAGCTCAATAAGCCATACCCTTCCCATCTACTAGCCACAAGCCTCCTAAGTCTCGAGTGCTCAGCATCTCTCAGTTAGGATTCTTGTGCAAGAGTTGAAGAAGTCGCTTGGACAATTCCAAGCAAATCGCCACTGCGATCCTCTGTTAAGAAGTTGACGTGCTCTTCTGAAGAAAAGGCACGGGTTGTAAACTACTATTTCACAAATAGTGGATTTAATCCTGAGCTAGAGTTCTCAGGCCTGGACTAGTCCTCCACGAGGGAAACCAGGTTAAAATCGCTGTGTTTGCGTATGCTCTTCTGCTCTTCATTTATTTTCCGCACTTTACTCTGATTATTTATTGTTGGTGAAAGAGTTATTTTTAATTGGCTATTTTTCTATATAAACTCTATTCACCCCCCTCTAGAGTTGCCAAACTGTTCTTCAATTGGTATCAGAGCTCTGTTCTCTTTACAAGGATTAACATCCTAAGAGCTGATCCATGGCAACCACACAATCCTTGATTTCCAATCATGGTGAAGGTCAGTCCACTCATAGGCCTCCCCTATTTGATGGGACTAACTACACATATTGGAAAACAAGGATGAGCTTCTATCTTAAGTCTCTAGACTTTGACCTGTGGACTGTCGTCACTGACGGTTACAAAAAGCCCGCCAGGATAGTTGTCGATGGTGACCTCATTGAGAAACCACACGACAAATATTCTGTCGAGAAGAAGAAACAGGCAAGTCTAGATGCTAGGGCTATTAATGCTTTATTCTGTGCTATAGACAGGAATGAGTTCAACAGGGTTTCTACTTGCACCACTGCTCATGAAGTATGGAGACTTCTAGAAGTGACGCATGAAGGAACCACACAGGTCAAGGAATCTAAAATAAACCGTCTCACTCAAGAATACGAAGCCTTCAAGATGAAGCCAAGTGAGACGATCACTCAAATGATCACAAGATTCCTCGATATCATCAATCCTCTATCTTCGCTCGGAAAGCAGTACTCAAACCACGAGAAGATTCGTAAGCTGCTCAGAGGGCTACCAAAGATTTGGAACCCTAAGGTGACAGCCATCATAGAAGGAAACGATCTCACAACAATGTCAATGGAGACCTTGATGGGTAAGCTTATGACTCACGAGCTTGACCTCAAGGACTTCGAAGAGCCTGCTCCGAAGACCAGGGAGATCGCACTCAAAGCTCATCAACGAAGAGCTAATCATGATGAGACCGAAGAAGATAATTCGGATGATGAAGACCAAGCTCTCATGGTTCGCAACTTCAGGAAATTCCTTCGCTTCAATCGAAGGAAGAAGGAATCTCAAGAAGACGATGAAGAAGAACCAACTTGTTACGGTTGCAAGAAAACTGGACATGTCCGAAAAGACTGCCCATTCATGAAGAAGAGCAACCGCTATGAGAAGCCATACAAAAAGAACTCATCAAAGAAATATGCCAACACAGGCATCTGGCATGAAAGTAAAGCAAGTGACTCTGAGGAAGAAAAGGATTCTCCTCAAGATACAGCAAATGTGTGCCTGATGGCAACTTCTAACAAGGTATCTAACGAAACTCTGGATGACTTCTCTTTTGATGAACTTGGCGATGCTTTCACTGATTTACTCGATGATCATAAAAAGGTCATCGGTAAATATAAACATGCCAAGGACAAAATCAAAAGTCTAGAAGATGAGATACAAAGAATTTCCTTACTTCTTGATAATGTTAGAGACACATCACCCACTAATGACGCTGATGAAGTATCCAAGCTCAAATTAAGCTTGCATGATGCTGAAGCACGTATTGAGCAACAAACTCAAGAAATCACTACACTCAACACGTTGCTTGCTGAAGAAAAGAGTAGACACAAGATTTCTATGACTAAAATATATGGCTTAAATATTAAGGTTAATGAACTGCAAGCTGGTACCAAAAGATTAGAAACCAAATTGGGTAAACAGGTTGTTCAACCTCAAACCCAATCACATGAGCACAACACCACTCATGCTAGTCAACCACGTCATTCTCATACAGCACATAACCATGCATTCATATACACAAACTTTCACAAATCACGTGCACGTAAGAACAATTCTCACTCAGTACACAAGCATCATGCACAAAGACACAATCAACAGCACTTCACACATAAAAACCCTCATATACCATATAGACAAGACCATCATGCAATGCCATATAGACAAGACCCTCATATACCATATAGACAAAATCATCATGTCATGCCATATAGACAAAATCATCATGCCATGCCATCTAGACAATATCAGCATGTCACTCATCATAGACAATACCATCATTCTATGCCTCAAAGACACCATCACCATGCCACTTATTCCATGCATAATCATCCTCACCATGCTAACTCTTCACATCATGTCCATCCTCATCCTGTTGCTTATAAATACTATTCTCATACTCCTAGTATAAACAAGAATGCTATCTGTACTTATTGTGGATTACATGGACACATCTCACCACAGTGCAGAGTTAGAAGACTTGTAGATAAAAGGATATATGCTTGGTTCCCAAAGACTAACTTTTCAGGACCCTCAAGAACTCGGGTACCAAAGGTCACATCTACTCTTGATGTAGGTGGACCTTCCCTCCTCAACTGAAAGTAAGTGGATTCTCGATAGTGGATGCTCGCGACATATGACGGGAGACGCAAACCTTTTTGCATCACTATCGATGAAGAGAGAAGGATACGTATCCTTCGGTAACAATCTCAAAGGGCACATTATAGGTAATGGTATCATTGGTCATCCTCCCTCTCCTGTAATAAAGGATGTCTGCCTAGTGACCGAGTTAAAGCATAACCTGCTCAGCATTAGTCATCTTGCTGATCATGGATATGACATTAACTTTGGACAAAACAGTTGCTACATCTATGATAGGTCAACAGGAGACATTGCTTTTGAAGGGAAAAGAGAGGATAACATCTATATTTTCTATCTTTCTATAAATACTAACAATGCAGGTAGATGTTTATATGCCCACAAAGACGAACGACTACTTTGGCACCAGCGTCTTGGTCACGCCAACATGGATGCTATATCCAGGCTTTCTACCAAGAAGCTAGTGAGAGGATTGCCTGACATCACATTCAAAAAGGACACGGTATGTGCCGAATGTGAACTAAACAAGGCAACAAAATCCTCGTTTCATTCCATCAACTCTGTAAGTACTACTAGACCCTTGCAACTACTTCATATGGATTTATTTGGTCCTAGTAGAATAGCTAGCCTTGGTGGCAAACTGTATGCATTTGTTATTGTTGATGATTTTTCGAGATTTACTTGGGTTTTCTTTCTCGCTAATAAGAGCGATGCTATTTCTGCTTTCAAAGTTTTTGTAAAGAAAGTTCAAACGAAAAAGGCTACATGATTACTCGAATCCGAAGTGATCATGGAGGCGAATTCGTAAATTATGATTTTGAAAGTTTTTGTAATGCAAATGGTTTTGATCATGAATTTTCTTGTCCTAGAACTCCTCAACAAAATGGTATTGTGGAGCGGAAGAATAGAACTCTCGGCGATATGGCCAGAGTCATGTTGAATAAATTTTCACTTCCGAAATACTTTTGGGCAGAAGCTGTTAGTACAGCATGCCATATTTTGAATAGGGTGCTGATTCGTCCCATTACGAAGAAAACACCCTATGAGCTTTGGTTTGGGAGAACCCCCAATGTTTCTTATTTTAAAGTTTTTGGTTGTAGATGTTTTATCCTTAACACCAAAGACAACTTAGGCAAATTTGATGCCAAAGCTGACGATGGTATCTTTCTTGGTTATGCCGCCAAGAGTAAGGGATATAGAGTTTTCAATAAACGCTCACTTATTGTGGAAGAGTCAACAAATGTGACTTTTGATGAAGACAACAGTGCAGCAAGTACTCTTGATGATGACGTTGAGCCATCAACTTCTACTCCAATGAATACTTCAACCGAAACTAATTCTCTGGAGGGTTTGCCTAAGAAATTTTCTTTCAAACCTTCTCATCCAGAAAATTTAGTTATAGGAGAAGTTTCACGTGGAGTAACTACTAGATCATCACTAAGAGACTCTGTTGCTAGCACTGCCTTCATTTCACAAGTAGAGCCTAAAAACATTTCTGAAGCTTTTAATGATGAATTTTGGATTTCTGCTATGCAAGAAGAACTCAACCAATTCGAGAGAAGCCAAGTATGGGAACTCGTTCCTAGACCGGTTAATCACTCTATAATTGGTACTAAATGGGTTTTTAGAAACAAAGTAAATGAAGATGGTTCAGTCACACGTAACAAAGCTCGTCTAGTAGCTCAAGGATACAACCAAGAGGAAGGTATCGACTACGATGAGACGTATGCTCCTGTTGCTAGACTAGAATCCATTCGGATGCTTTGTACTTTTGCTAATTTTCAAAACTTTAAATTATTTCAAATGGATGTGAAAAGTGCCTTTCTGAATGGTTTTATTAAGGAGGAAGTTTATGTGAAACAACCTCCTGGCTTTGAAAATCACAAATTTCCCGACCACGTGTTCAAGCTAAAGAAAGCACTTTATGGCCTCAAACAAGCCCCCAGAGCTTGGTATGAAAGGCTAAGTAGCTTCTTACTTGAGAAAGGTTTTTCAAAAGGGAAAATTGACACTACACTGTTTATAAAATCTTTTAAAGACACTATTTTGTTGATTCAAATTTATGTTGATGATATTATTTTTGGGTCTACTGATGAAACTCTTTGTCAAGAATTTGCCAAGTGTATGCAGACAGAATTTGAGATGAGCATGATGGGAGAGCTCAACTACTTTCTTGGCCTGCAAGTAAACAACTGGCAAATAGAACTTTCATCTGTCAATCGAAGTATACCAAGGACATGCTGAAGAAGTTCGACCTTGACAACGTCAAACCAATTAGCACGCCAATGGCTACTTCAACCAAACTCGAACCAGATGAGAGCGGCAAACCCGTTGATCAACGTAAGTATCGAGGTATGATAGGCAGCTTACTTTATTTAACTGCTAGTCGCCCCGATATCATGTTTAGTGTTTGCCTATGTGCTAGATATCAAGCAAATCCTAAGGAATCTCACATGACCGCGGTTAAGCGTATCTTTCGATACCTTAAGGGTACGGTTACAGTGGGCCTATGGTATCCCAAGTCAACATCATTTGACCTCATCGGTTACTCTGATGCTGACTTTGTTGGATGCAAGGTCGACCGTAAAAGTACGAGCGGCACGTGTCATTTGTTAGGAAAGGCTTTAGTCTCATGGTTTAGCAAGAAGCAGAACTCTGTCGCACTATCCACAACAGAAGCTGAATACATAGCAGCTGGGCGTTGTTGTGCACAGATTCTGTGGATGAAGCAAACCCTTGAAGACTATAAGTTATCTTTCATGCATATTCTGTGACAATACTAGTGCCATCAATTTGACTAAGAACCCTGTCTGCCACTCACGCACTAAACACATTGAGATCAGATACCACTTTTTGCGTGATCATCAGCAAAATGGCACGATTAACTTAGATTTTATTGACACTGATCATCAGCTAGCAGATTTCTTTACTAAGCCATTATCCGAAGAGCGCTTCAATTTTCTTTGTCGTGAACTCGGAATTTTGGATGAAGCAGTTATAAGTTGAGACTTACTTGCATAAATATCGAGTATATTTTGATTCTTTTATGACAAATTTATTATGGGTACAAGCCGAAAGGGTCCTTCTGACAAAAAGGTGTAAAAGCCTAAGCGACACGGTGCACTAGTCCTCAGGACTACCGCTAGCTGGGATCCGGCCCCTGCAGCTAACCCATGGCAAATTTGAAATACTGAATTACAATATATTTTCTTATTTATTATATGGTTTGTTACGATTTATTATTGCCAAATTGATCTTCCTAAAGTTCATTCTGACCATTGTGAATCTCTCTATGTACTTTATTGGGTTTATCAAAATTGTATCTCTTTTTGTTCAACACTTAATCATTTTTCAGCCCAACTTTTGTTCTGGACCACTGATCCGGAACTCAGGCCGAACTCTGCCCCTAACAGAGTTCGGGCCGAGTTCGGTCCCTAGGTTCCAGAATCGGGATCTGGCTCTACCGTTGGATCTATTCCAATCCAATGGTCACTATTCTACCCGACCAAAGACAAAGCCATACTTTATGTCGGGATTCCTTCTCTTTCCTCCCATATTTCTTTCTTCTCCACCTCTTCCATCATCTTCCTTCCAAACCCTAACCCTAGTTCTTGATCTAGAGGGCTCTATTCCTTCTCAAAATCAAGGGAAAGGGGTTTTTCAACGTTCTCTTCAACTGTTTGACATTATTTTCAGGTATAACTCTCTCTTTCTCTCCATTTCAAGTTATCCAATTTCTTGCAAATGGCTCCACGCTTGCCCAATCGTGGGAAGAGGATCCGAACCGAGGGTGCTTCCTCTTCGAATCCTCCTCCTCCGATTGAACAAGTAGTTAAACAACACCCCATTCATCCGTTGTTCAATCCGCCGAGTCTCGATGACCCTAACACATACGACGACCGTCTATTTGTATCGCTAGACGCCTCTAATGAATGGTTTAGCAATTTTAGGACTCGTCCGGTGTTTGGGGGCCATCCCATCAATTTCACAATATTTTCTCAATATGCATCTTTATTTCGTGATGTTTGTTTGGATGAACTAGTTGCTTCCAATTCTGTCATTTACCATAGTGCAATCCAAATATTCTACTGTTATCTGACTCACGATGCAACCCACATCTATTCCCGGGTTGCTGGCATTAACATTGCCTTCAATGATTCTGAGTTGGGAGACTTTCTTGCTCTCCCGGATCTTGATGTGTGGGACAAGCTTGTGGAAGCACGTCAACTTCAATTTGTTGGCGATACTTCCCTTGAAGGTTTCAAGGAGGATTTATGTGCTCCTAACGTAAGTCCTCGCAAGCTAAAGGCCAAGCATCTCACCCCCTACTTTTATGAACTTCATCGCATCGTGTTCAATACTATCTTGCCCAAGGCTGGCTCAACAGATGAAGTCACTTATCTTGAGATCTCCGCCTTATATCATCTCCACTATCGTATTCCATTCAACTTTCCACGGACTATGATGGATTGGATGATCAACTGTCGGAAGAAACCAAGAGCTTTGGTTTATCCTCTCTATCTTCCTTTAGTTTTTCGTGCTTTCATCATTCCTATCCATGATTGTCCGTCCTTCCTGCCTGCACCTGCTTTTCTATCCAAAGCACGATGCCTTCAGCCTGTCGCTGCTTCTGAGTCATCTGAGCATTCTGCTGATGAGGAGCCTGACGCCCCTCCTCTTGGTCAGGATGCACCACCTCCACCTGCCACTCTTGACTCCATCCAGACCATGCTCCGGGAACGTTTCGACTTGGAGGACGATCGGTGGGCTCAGATGGACTACCGCACTACCTTGCAGATGAGTGCACTTAGCAACTCGCTGCATGATATTCGGTACTCCATGTCCCATCATCCTGCTATGCCCATTCCCATGCAGCGGGATCCCGATCGTGAGGGTTATCGCATTGATGATCCGTGGGTCTTGCGTTACCTGGATTCGGGTGCTGCTTTGTGGATCCCAGACGCTCAGACACTCCCGGACCATCTCGTGCTCCGTGATGGAGATTGGCTACCATCTGCTGCTGCTGCTTACTTGCTGATGATCTTAGTTACTTTTACTTTCAGTTATTTAGTTTATCATGGATTTTTGTAGCTGGTTTATGTACTCTGTTTATGAGTTGGCCACTTGGTTTGGTGGATGACATTATCTGTCTTTATTATCATTTTATTTCAGTGACTTATTTTGCTTAGTATTTCACTGTTTCTTCTCTGCTTGGTGTGGTTGCATTACTATTCATTGCTTCTTTATATTGCTAACTGCCAAAAGGGGGAGAAATAATGTATATTTTTGTGCTTGTCTTGCTTTTGGGAGATATTATCTATCAGGCCACTGGTTCTATGCATTCGTATATCTGTGTACTTCTTGCTCTGGAAAATATTATCTATCAGATCATAGGTACTACGTATTTTGTACGGGGGAGAGCTATAGCTTCTAGCTCGACACCGTTCATGGTTTACGGGGGAGCTATTTTCTCTTAGCTCAGGCATCGTTTATGGGGGAGCTATGTTACAATCAACTGTGTCCAGGTATGAATATTGAAATATACATATATTATTTTGTCAATTATCAATATGGGGGAGATTGTTGACACAAGGTCACAGTCAACCAAATATTGACTACATTGACCAAATAATATTTGTATTAATTCAATACGACACACGACGACTGCATTCAGTTCAAGACAGATGACAGCTCAGTCTCCGGCTCTCAGTGTGTTCTGGAGTCTGTATTTTATAATTTCATTGAGTCTAGATTTATGTACTCTGAGTCTTGCTGAGCTCTTGGAACTTAGTCTATAACCTACCCAAAATCCCAAGCTCCACTGAACCAAAAACTGCCCACTGGTCCCCTTAGAACCACTCTGTGCTCTGGAGACAGAGTTCGGGCCGAACTCTGCCTCCACACAGAGTTCGGGCCGAACTCTGTCCCCTAGAAATCAGGAACCCTAATTTTAGGGATAGCTGGTTGCTAGTTGTCCAACGGCCAAATTTTTGAATATTCCTACCCGAATTCTGGCCGAATTCTGCCTATAAAAAACTATAAATAGGGCATGAATTCTCTCATTTCAATCATCCAATCTTCTCTTCTCTTCTCTCTTATAAGCTCAATAAGCCATACCCTTCCCATCTACTAGCCACAAGCCTCCTAAGTCTCGAGTGCTCAGCATCTCTCAGTTAGGATTCTTGTGCAAGAGTTGAAGAAGTCGCTTGGACAATTCCAAGCAAATCGCCACTGCGATCCTCTGTTAAGAAGTTGACGTGCTCTTCTGAAGAAAAGGCACGGGTTGTAAACTACTATTTCACAAATAGTGGATTTAATCCTGAGCTAGAGTTCTCAGGCCTGGACTAGTCCTCCACGAGGGAAACCAGGTTAAAATCGCTGTGTTTGCGTATGCTCTTCTGCTCTTCATTTATTTTCCGCACTTTACTCTGATTATTTATTGTTGGTGAAAGAGTTATTTTTAATTGGCTATTTTTCTCTATAAACTCTATTCACCCCCCTCTAGAGTTGCCAAACTGTTCTTCATCTTGGGCAACTCGAAGACGATCTCTGATTCTTGTGACCACTTCAACTGTCTAGGCAATCATCTCTGGACCAAGCATCTGCCTCTCTCCGACATCATCCTATGCTAGCGGAGATCTGCACTTCCTACCATACAGAGCCTCGAACGGAGCCATCTGGATACTGGCCTGGAAACTATTGTTGTACGAGAATTCCACAAGATGCAGGTGATCTTCCCATGAACCACCGAAGTCGAGGGTGCAAGACCTCAACATGTCTTCAAGAGTCTGGATAGTGCGCTCTGACTGGCCATCTGTCTGTGGATGATATACCAAACTGAACTGTAGATGAGTCCCCAAACTCTCTTGTAAGCTATACCAAAAGTGCGATGTAAACCTTGAATCTTGGTCCGAGGTAATACTGACGGGCACATCGTGAAGCCAGACAATCTATCTGAGGTACATCTCTGCCAACTGAGCCGTTGACTGCCCAACTCTAAATGGAAGAAAATGAGCCACCTTCGTGAGTCGGTCAACTATAACCCAAATAGCATCTCGACCAGCTGGGGATCTAGGCAATCCAGTCACAAAATCCATGGTCACATGCTTCCACTTCCATTCTGGAATTGGCAAGGGCTGAAGAAGTCCAGCGGGCCTCTGATGTTCAGCTTTAACCTGCTGGCAAACCAAACACCGAGAGACAAACCGGGCTATCTCCTTCTTCATGCCATTCCACCAGAAGTGCTGACGGATATCACGGTACATCTTCGTGCCACCGGGATGAATAGAATACTGCGAACTGTGAGCTTCTGTCATGACTTCCTGTCTGATATCTCCACTGGGTACACAAAGACGAAAGCCGTGTCGAAGTGTACCATCTTCATGAATGCACAACTCTGGCCTTCTTCCTGCCTCACACTCTGCTCTGAGCCGCTGAAGCTTGGAATCTGTAGACTGCACCATCCGGATCCTCATAACTATGCTGGACTGAACTTGTAGGCTGGCCATCAACGCCACGTTGGTAGGAAGAACCACTTCAATTCCCATCTTCTAAAAATCTGCCAATAACTCTGGTTGTGCCGTTAGGAAATAAACTCCGGCTCTCCGGGTCAACGCATCTGCTACAACGTTGGCCTTTTCTGGGTGATACTGCAAATCCACATCGTAGTCCACCAATAGCTCAAGCTATCTTCTCTGCCGCATATTAAGGTCCTTCTGGGTAAAAATACTTCAGGCTCTTATGATCAGTAAATATCTCCACTCTATCTCCGTACAAGTAGTGCCTCCACAACTTAAGTGCAAACACTACTGCTGCTAGCTCCAAGTCATGGGTCGGGTAATTCTTCTCATGGTCACGAAGTTGGCGTGATGCATAAGATATTACCTTCCCATGCTGCATCAAGACACATCCCAATCCTCTACCTGAAGCGTCGTAATAAACTGTGAATCCTCCCGGTCCCATCTGGAAGTGTAAGAATGGGAGCCATTATCAAACCTCGCTTCAACTTCTCGAATGATTCCTGACACTCAGCTGTCCAAACAAACGGCACATCCTTACGAGTCAACTGGGTCATCGGTGCTGAAATCCTTGCAAAATCTGAAACGAATTGCCGGTAGTAGCCGGCCAATCCAAGGAAGCTGCGAACCTCTGCCACTGAACTAGGTGCTGGCCAAGTCTCGATAGCCACAATCTTCTGGAGATCCACTTCCACTCCTCCTCGAGTAATGATGTGACCCAAGTACGAAATACGATCGAGCCAGAACTCGCATTTACTGAACTTGGCGTACAACGGGTGCTCCCTAAGCGTCTGAAGAACGATTCTGAGATGCTGCTCATGCTCAGCTTCGCTCTTACTGTAGACCAGGATCATCTAGGACACGATCACGAACTGATCTAAGTAAGGCATGAAAATGTGATTCATGAGGTCCATGAATACGGCTGGCGCATTGTCGCTCCAAAGGGCATAACAAGGAACTTCCAATGTCCATATCTCGATCTAAATGCTGTCGTCGGGATGTCCTGCTCTCTGACTCTGATCTGGTGGTATCCTGACCGCAAGTCTATCTTCGAGAACACTGAAGCCCCTTTGAGTTGATCAAACAAGTCATCTATCCTCGGGAGAGGGTATCTGTTCTTGATTGTCACTGAGTTCAAGGTACGATAATCTACACATAACCTGGACGTACCATCCTTCTTTTTCACAAGAAGCATCGGGGCTCCCCAAGGCGATCCACTTGCACGAATGAATCCCTTGGTCCGGAGTTCTTCAATCATCTTGTACAAAATCTCCAACTCTGAAGGTGCCATCCTGTAGACTCGCTCTGATACTGGTGCTGTCCCGGGGATCAAGTCTATAGTGAACTCGATCTCCCTCTCTGGCGGCATCCCTAGAAGTTCCTCTGGGAAGACATCTGGGCTCTTCAACTATCCTAGGCAACTGCACTGCTGCTACTGCCATTCGCAACACTGGGGAGGATGGCTCCACCGTGCCTCTGGAAAATAAAAACTCTGGCTCGCCTGGAATACTAAAGATAACCCTGCCAACATGGCAGTCTATCCTAGCATACTGGTTCCTCAACCAATCCATGCCTAAGACTACATCATAGTCTGCCATAGGGAATTATTTGAATCTAGCGGGAACTCTCTACCGCTAACTACGATCCGACACGAGGAAAACACTCGATCTACCCCCACAAGACCATTACCAGTAAGTATATTGAGCCTCACTGATAATGACTCGGGCTCCAATCCTATCCGTGTCGTGAATCATACAGACATGAATGAATACGATGCACCAGAATTAAATAATACTGAAGCTGGAAAGGAGTTGACGAGAATAGTACATGCCACTACCTCACCTGGTGCAACTTCTTCTTCCATAGCCATCATCATGGCCTGACCTCTAGCTGCGGGTCCCCTCTGCTAGAAACCTCTCTGCCTGCTCTGTACTGGAGCCTGGGCACACTGCTGCTGGAATGCCTGGGCCTGAGGCAACAATGGCCTTGGATACTGCAGCTGCTGCATGGGTGCTGGTCCCCTAACTGATGGACTGGTTAGGTTGGAAGAGGAAGAACTACCCTATTCGGGCATCCTATCTTGTGATCTGTCGCTCCACAAGCTAGGCACAATCCTTGTGCCCTACGACAATCTGCCACTACATGGCCTGGCTTCCCGCAATGTGAACATCCTATTGCGGAAGTCTGCTTCTGCTTCTGCTGCTGCGGGTACGTCAGGGTCGAATGCTGAACCGACGTTACTGAGGCCGCCCGCCTCGGAGTTCCAATGGTCAAACTTCTAGCTGCTGGGACTGGAGCTGATGATTGGTGCATCTGACTGTGGGACCGCTTCCTCGCCTCCGGTCCTATCCACGATCCGCTGAGAGTGTACTCATGCCTCCTAGCTGCCCTCAATACTGCATCGAACGTCTGGTGCTCGAACTGCTCGACTGCCAACAAGATCTCCAAATATAGTCCCTGCTGGAACCGCTGGGCCCTATCAAACTCGGTCGCCACCAAGGTGGGGGCAAACCTACTGAGTCTAGAAAACTCAGTCGCATAACTGTCGACTGTTCTGCCTCCTTGCTTCAAGTTGGTAAATCTGGTCTGTAGGTCGTATCGAGCCACAGCATCAAAATACTTCGTCTGGAATCTCTCTCTAAACACCGCCCAAGCAATGGGTGCCACTAACCCCATGGCTTGCGTCGCCCACCAACTGCGAGCTAAGTCCAGCAACTGCAGACGTACCACCCCCCTTCTCATTCTCAGGTGTCCTAGCTGCTTCCAGAATCACCTCGGTATCCTGAAGCCAAGCGTCCACGGCAATCGCATCCTCGCTGCCGTCGAAGAAAGGAGGGTTCAAGCGTTTGAAGCTGTTGGCCGCGCTGTTCCCTGGATGACCGCCTCGACGTCTGAAAGCTATCAGGTCTGACCTACCAAGGTGCCATCATCCGCGTCTCCTCGACGATCCTGGAAAGCTATCAAGTCCTGATACCTACCAAGGTGCCATCATCCGGCTCGGCAGGCTGAACGGGTTGAACTGGGGGTTCTCCTCCAGTAGGTATCACTCTGGAGGCGACTCCGGAATACTGGGCTTGATCTCCAGGTTGTTGCTGGTCTACGGGAGGTGCTCCTCCTTGCTGATCGGCAGGGTCAGGTATAGTGCCGCTGAAGAAGACTACACAGGGAAATAAGGAAGGACAAGGGCAGATCAACGATACAAGCATGTAATCAGGGCAAGAATTTCAGGGATTTGAAAATACAGGCGGAGATCAAGGGCGAATACTGATTGAGACATCTATTCGGTAAACCCTCACATTTCTTGATTGACAAGACCTGTATGGGCCACCACTTAAGCCATGTCACGCCCCAGAACCAGAATACTGGAGAGCGGGGGCGAACATAGCCAGCTACGTATATTGAAATGAAGTCCATCTCGCTATACGGTCACGGCTGTCTAGATATGAGGGTTTACTACAAGCCAACAGTCTCTTAAGGTCAAGCCTACTGTCTCAACCTCAAGCAAATAATAATTACAAGATGTTTGACCACCAAATACAATAAAAGGCGTTCCAAATATTACATATCAGCTGATCATGAACTAGTCGTACAAAATGCTAGGACTAGCAAGAGTCAAGTCATACATAATCAACCCTAGGATTTGTTAATCATGTTTACATTCTGTAGGCAGACAGTAAGTAAATGTGCATCGAGCTAACAGGTGCTCGTCGGCTAAACGCCTCAAAAGAATAATTTACAATAGAGTGAGCGAAACAAAATAGAAAAAACCCACTCGTAGCCCGGGTTCCTTCTAGTCGCCACCATCGGACTGGAGGTTCGAAATCCTCGGGAGCTGCTCCGAAATTGGCCACACAAAACCAGCTGGGTCAAACCCCAGAAAGGACAAGTGCCACAAAGGAGGCCACGAAATAAGAACAAAAGCCAGCATATCAGAACATAAGAAAATGGAAGAAAAGTACAAGTAATAGATACAGCAGGATAATAAATGACTAGGGACATTGAACCATTCCGGGAGCCAGATTACAACCCGTAAACCAAACAAGGACCGGGGTTGTAATCCTTCGCCTGAATAGCTTCTGTCTCTACCCATTTATTGTTAAGATAAGTAAAACAATCATGTACAGGAGTGCCAAGTACAGGGACTAGACCAGACTTAGACAGGGCTAGACAACATCCATTCACAAGCGGCCAAGCAAATACTACGGCTTACTACTTTAACTAACTAGGGTTATCACAAGCCTAATTACTAACAAGATGCAAGTGAGAAATTTCCAGTCCTAAGCCCTGCAGACCATCTAGTTATCCTTTCGCGGGTTGAGAGTATGGTTAGGTACATCGCCCCGGAGGCAATATCCTTAGGTGACTTAGAGGGTGCAACACATGACAGTGCGCTGGAAATGTGCTCTACTCGTCGGCAAGCTACAAGTCCAATTAAGAGCGCCCAGATAACGAGATTGCCTGTGACTGAAATTCTCCATGAACTATAGTTTGATCTAGTCATTAGCCTAATCCATATTCAGTATGAATCCCTGACCGTGGGAACCAGGGAGTCACGTCCTAGACATGATGCAAGACAAGACAAGTGGATTGCACAAGCAAGCAACTAGGAACACCCACGGTGTCAAGTTGATTATACGAGTCAAGTTAGCCATCGCAACAGCATCAAGATAAATCATGTCAGGGTACTTGTCAGGAGTGCGCCACGACGGGCCACTATCATGTCAGGTTGGTCATGTCTGGAGTGCACCTCTACGGGTCACTGTCGTGTTATACTAGTTCCTTGTCATACCATGCCATGTACAATAGTCATTCCAAACATATTAAGTAAAATCAAGTTCATGACAAAAGGCGTAAGGATATAAATTGGGCGTAAAATATCTGATAAAATATCAATATACAGGGCTATAGAAAGCCAAGCTTAAGGAAAAATGAAACCAATTCTCCATGATTGGACAGATTGCGCAAGGGTCCTTGGGGTCGGGTTGCGCAGGAGTCAAGTGCGCCAGGGGCCAACTGCGCAGGAGTGAGCTGCGCAGAAGTCGGCTTGCGCTGTGTTGGTTGGCGCAGGGGTCAGATTGCGCATGAGTGAAGTACACGGGGATGGATGGCGCATGGATCAGATTGTGCATGAGTGAAGTGCGCGAGGATGGATGAAGCATGGGTCAGATTGCGCATGAAGTGCGCGGGGATGGATGGCGCATGGATCAGATTGCGCATGAGTGAAGTACGCGGGGATGGATGAAGCATGGGTCAGATTGCGCATGAGTGAAGTGCGCGGGGATGGATGGCACATGGATCAGATTGTGCATGAGTGAAGTGCGCGGGGATGGATGAAGCAAGGGTCAGATTGCGCATAGTGAAGTACGCGGGAGCAGATTGCGCAAGAGTCCCTGCACGCTGGGGTTGAGCGCAGTTCACCATGGGGCAAGCTGTGCGGTCGGCGCGGCGCTAAAGAGCGCAGGCCGAGAGGAGGATGCGCAGTCCAGCACTGAGCTAAAGAGCGCAGGCTGCAGTCTGCTACTCCAGCCGAGAGGAACTCTTCAAGAACACCAAAGTTCAAATCTTCATATCTTGGTCAAATCAAAACCAAATCTAGATTTTCAAAGGTCTAACTTGAGTAAAATTTGAATTCTCTTCCACATGGAAGCATCAAAACCCACAAAAATCCAACCAAAATAGATCAAAACCATGTAAATCAAAAAGTTAAACCTAGATCTAGAACAATGGAGACTCCAAATCACAAAATGTCAAGCACTAATGTTGATCACCATGGCCTAATCTAGCTAATGAACAAATAAAATGTGGTTCTCATGTGGTGGCAAGGTGCACTTGCCTATGGTGGAGTGTTGTGTAGAGGAAGGAAGAAGAAGAAGAAGAAATTAATGGAGGGAAGTAATAAGGAGAGAGAGTGTTAGGTGGGGATAATAAGAGGGTGGGTTGTGGTGGAATGAGGGTTGAACATAGGCTAAGGTGTTCCAATGCATGTTAAACCAAACCAAACCAAATCAAACCAATTCTCCTCTACATAATAAACCAAGCCAGATAAAACCCAATTACGAGAACCAAAATCTGCAAGTCAAGCCAATTACAAGTACATGCCAAAATCCGAGAAAATAAATACAGGTCTGAAATACATGCAAGCTTGACAAAATACGTATTCAGAATATGGTGTTACAACTCTACCCACCTTAAAAGAATTCTGTCCTCGGAATTTAATTAAGAGGCTAGAGAGACAAGAACAAGCTATATTAATCACAGGTAAGCTATAACCAGACAAGCAATCAGATAATCATACATGCAAGCAAGGGATGGAAAACATAAGGCATAAGGAAGACATTATACCTTACGAGTCAAAAGGTAGGGATATCGCGATCGGATCATCCTCACGCTCCCTCGTTGACTCACCTAGAGAGTGATGACCCCAAGCAACACGGACTAAACTAATAGTCTTGTTCTTGAGTATCTTCTCTCTCCGGTCCAATATAGACACGGGCCTCTCCTCATACGAAAGGTTAGTACCAACACCAGTTCCGAATGGTCTAGGATGTGGCTCGGGTCCGGGATGTACCGTCGTAATTGGGACACATGGAATACATCATGCACCTCACTTAGCGACGGCAGAAGAGCAAGATGATAGGATACATCTCCTACTCTCTCCAGGATATCGAACGGCCCTATATACCTAGGACTAAGCTTTTCCCGCACGCCAAAGCGAATGAAGCCACGGTTAGGCGAGATCCTAAGGAATACATGGTCGCCAATAGCAAACTCCAAGGGACGTCGATGAGCATCGGCCCAATGCCGCTGGCGATCTTGGGCAACTCGAAGACGATCTCTGATCCTTGTGACCACTTCAACTGTCTAGGCAATCATCTCTGGACCAAGCATCTGCCTCTCTCTGACATCATCCTATGCTAGCGGAGATCTGCACTTCCTACCATACAGAGCCTCGAACGGAGCCATCTGGATACTGGCCTGGAAACTATTGTACGAGAATTCCACAAGATGCAGGTGATCTTCCCACGAACTACCGAAGTCGAGGGTGCAAGACCTCAACATGTCTTCAAGAGTCTGGATAGTGCGCTCTGACTGGCCATCTGTCTGTGATATACCAAACTGAACTGGAGACGAGTCCCCAAACTCTCTTGTAAGCTATACCAAAAGTGCGATGTAAACCTTGAATCTCGGTCCGAGGTAATACTGACGGGCACATCGTGAAGCCAGACAATCTATCTGAGGTACATCTCTGCCAACTGAGCCGTTGACTGCCCAACTCTAAATGGAAGAAAATGAGCCACCTTCGTGAGTCGGTCAACTATAACCCAATAGCATCTCGACCAGCTGGGGATCTAGGCAATCCAGTCACAAAATCCATGGTCACATGCTTCCACTTCCATTCTGGAATTGGCAAGGGCTGAAGAAGTCCAGCGGGCCTCTGATGTTCAGCTTTAACCTGCTGGCAAACCAAACACCGAGAGACAAACCGGGCTATCTCCTTCTTCATGCCATTCCACCAGAAGTGCTGACGGATATCACGGTACATCTTCGTGCCACCGGGATGAATAGAATACTGCGAACTGTGAGCTTCTGTCATGACTTCCTGTCTGATATCTCCATGGGTACACAAAGACGAAAGCCGTGTCGAAGTGTACCATCTTCATGAATGCACAACTCTGGCCTTCTTCCTGCCTCACACTCTGCTCTGAGCCGCTGAAGCTTGGAATCTGTAGACTGCACCATCCGGATCCTCATAACTATGCTGGACTGAACTTGTAGGCTGGCCATCAACGCCACGTTGGTAGGAAGAACCACTTCAATTCCCATCTTCTAAAAATCTGCCAATAACTCTGGTTGCGCCGTTAGGAAATAAACTCCGGCTCTCCGGGTCAACGCATCTGCTACAACGTTGGCCTTTCCTGGGGATACTGCAAATCCACATCGTAGTCCACCAATAGCTCAAGCTATCTTCTCTGCCGCATATTAAGGTCCTTCTGGGTAAAAACATACTTCAGGCTCTTGTGATCAGTAAATATCTCCACTCTATCTCCGTACAAGTAGTGCCTCCACAACTTAAGTGCAAACACTACTGCTGCTAGCTCCAAGTCGTGGGTCGGGTAATTCTTCTCATGGTCACGAAGTTGGCGTGATGCATAAGATATTACCTTCCCATGCTGCATCAAGACACATCCCAATCCTCTACCTGAAGCGTCGTAATAAACTGTGAATCCTCCGGTCCCATCTGGAAGTGTAAGAATGGGAGCCATTATCAAACCTCGCTTCAACTTCTCGAATGATTCCTGACACTCAGCTGTCCAAACAAACGGCACATCCTTACGAGTCAACTGGGTCATCGGTGCTGAAATCCTTGCAAAATCTGAAACGAATTGCCGGTAGTAGCCGGCCAATCCAAGGAAGCTGCGAACCTCTGCCACTGAACTAGGTGCTGGCCAAGTCTCGATAGCCACAATCTTCTGGAGATCCACTTCCACTCCTCCTCGAGTAATGATGTGACCCAAGTACGAAATACGATCGAGCCAGAACTCGCATTTACTGAACTTGGCATACAACGGTGCTCCCTAAGCGTCTGAAGAACGATTCTGAGATGCTGCTCATGCTCAGCTTCGCTCTTACTGTAGACCAGGATATCATCTAGGAACACGATCACGAACTGATCTAAGTAAGACATGAAAATGTGATTCATGAGGTCCATGAATACGGCTGGCGCATTGGTCGCTCCAAAGGGCATAACAAGGAACTTCCAATGTCCATATCTCGATCTAAATGCTGTCGTCGGGATGTCCTGCTCTCTGACTCTGATCTGGTGGTATCCTGACCGCAAGTCTATCTTCGAGAACACTGAAGCCCCTTTGAGTTGATCAAACAAGTCATCTATCCTCGGGAGAGGGTATCTGTTCTTGATTGTCACTGAGTTCAAGGTACGATAATCTACACATAACCTGGACGTACCATCCTTCTTTTTCACAAGAAGCATCGGGGCTCCCCAAGGCGATCCACTTGCACGAATGAATCCCTTGGTCCGGAGTTCTTCAATCATCTTGTACAAAATCTCCAACTCTGAAGGTGCCATCCTGTAGACTCGCTCTGATACTGGTGCTGTCCCGGGGATCAAGTCTATAGTGAACTCGATCTCCCTCTCTGGCGGCATCCCTAGAAGTTCCTCTGGGAAGACATCTGGGAACTCTTCAACTATCCTAGGCAACTGCACTGCTGCTACTGCCATCCGCAACACTGGGGAGGATGGCTCCACCGTGCCTCTGGAAAATAAAAACTCTGGCTCGCCTGGAATACTAAAGATAACCCTGCCAACATGGCAGTCTATCCTAGCATACTGGTTCCTCAACCAATCCATGCCTAAGACTACATCATAGTCTGCCATAGGGAATTCTTTGAATCTAGCGGAGAACTCTCTACCGCTAACTACGATCCGACACGAGGAAAACACTCGATCTACCCCCACAAGACCATTACCAGTAAGTATATTGAGCCTCACTGATAATGACTCGGGCTCCAATCCTATCCGTGTCGTGAATCATACAGACATGAATGAATACGATGCACCAGAATTAAATAATAGCTGAAGCTGGAAAGGATTGACGAGAATATACATGCCACTACCTCACCTGGTGCAACTTCTTCTTCCATAGCCATCATCATGGCCTGACCTCTAGCGCGGGTCCCCTCTGCTAGAAACCCTCTCCTGCCTGCTCTGTACTGGAGCTGGGCACCTGCGCTGGAATGCCTGGCCTGAGGCAACAATGGCCTTGGATACTGCAGCTGCTGTATGGGTGCTGGTCCCCTAACGATAGACTGGTTAGGTTGGAAGAGGAAGAACTACCCCTATTCGGCAGGCTCCTATCTTGTGTCGTCGCTCCACAAGCTAGGCACAATCCTTGTGCCCTAACGACAATCTGCCACTACATGGCCTGGCTTACCGCAATGTGAACATCCCATTGCGGAAGTCTGCTTCTTGCTTCTGCTGCTCTGCGGTACGTCAGGTCGATGCTGAACCGACGTTACTGAGGCCGCCCCCTCGGAGTTCCAATGGTCAAACTTCTAGCTGCTGGGGCTGGAGCTGATGATGGTGCATCTGTGGACCGCTTCCTGTCTCCGGTCCTATCCACGATCCCTGAGAGGTGTACTCATGCCTCCTAGCTGCCCTCAATACTGCATCGAACGTCGGTGCTCGAACTGCTCGACTGCCAACAAGATCTCCAAATACATCCCTGCTGGAACCGCTGGCCCTATCAAACTCGGTCGCCACCAAGGTGGGGGCAAACCTACTGAGTCTAGAAAACTCATCGCATAACTGTCGACTGTTCTGCCTCCTTGCTTCAAGTTGGTAAATCTGGTCTGTAGTCGTTCGAGCCACCAGCATCAAATACTTCGTCTGGAATCTCTCTCTAAACACCGCCCAAGCAATGGGTGCCACTAACCCCATGGCTTGCGTCGCCCACCAACTGCGAGCTAAGTCCAGCAACTGCAGACGTACCACCGCCACCTTCTCATTCTCAGTGTCCTAGCTGCTTCCAGAATCACCTCGGTATCTTGAAGCCAAGCGTCCCGGCAATCGCATCCTCGCTGCCGTCCCGAAGAAAGGAGGGTTCAAGCGTTTGAACTGTTGGCCGCGCTGTTCCCTGGATACCGCCTCTGTCAAAGCATCTGCCTAGTCTGGTGCAAGGCGTCTCCTCGACGATCCTGGAAAGCTATCAAGGTCCTGATGGACCTACCAAGGTGCCATCATCCGGCTCGGCAGGCTGAACGGGTTGAACTGGGGGTTCTTCTCCAGTAGGTATCACTCTGGAGGCGACTCCCGGAATACTGGCTTGATCTCCAGTTGTTGCTGGTCTACGGAGGTGCTCCTCCTTGCTGATCGCAGGGTCAGGTATAGTGCCGCTGAAGAAACTACACAGGAAACAATAAGGAAGGACAAGGGCAGATCAACGATACAAGCATGTAATCAGGGCAAGAATTTCAGGGATTTGAAAACAGACGGAGATCAAGGGCGAATACTGATTGACATCTATTCGGTAAACCCTCACATTTCTTGATTGACAAGACCTGCATGGGCCACCACTTAAGCCATGTCACGCCCAGAACCAGAATACTGGAGAGCGGGGGCGAACATAGCCAGCTACGTATATTGAAATGAAGTCCATCTCGCTATACGGTCACGGCTGTCTAGATATGAGGTTTACTACAAGCCAACAGTCTCTTAAGGTCAAGCCTACTGTCTCAACCTCAAGCAAATAATATAATTACAAGATGTTTGACCACCAAATATACAATAAAAGGCGTTCCAAATATTACATATCAGCTGATCATGAAGCTAGTCGTACAAAATGCTAGGACTAGCAGAGTCAAGTCATACATATCAACCCTAGGATTTGTTAATCATGTTTACATCCCGTAGGCAGACAGTAAGTAAATGTGCATCGAGCTAACAGTGCTCGTCTAAACGCCTCAAAAGAATAATTTACAATAGAGTGAGCGAAACAAAATAGAAAAACCCACTCGTAGCCCGGGTTCCTTCTAGTCGCCACCATCGGGCTAGAGGTTCGAAAGATCCTCGGGAGCTGCTCCGAAATCTGGCCACACAAAACCAGCTGGGTCAAACCCCAGAAAGGACAAGTGCCACAAAGGAGGCCACGAAATAAGAACAAAGCCAGCATATCAGAACATAAGAAAATGGAAGAAAAGTACAAGTAATAGAAGTACAGCAGGATAATAAATGACTAGGGACATTGAACCATTCCGGGAGCCAGATTACAACCCGTAAACCAACAAGGACCGGGTTGTAATCCTTCGCCTGAATAGCTTCTGTCTCTACCCATTTATTGTTAAGATAAGTAAACAATCATGTACAGGAGTGCCAAGTACAGGGACTAGACCAGACTTAGACAGGGCTAGACAACATCCATTCACAAGCGGCCAAGCAAATACTACGGCTTACTACTTTAACTAACTAGGGTTATCACAAGCCTAATTACTAACAAGATGCAAGTGAGAAATTTCCAGTCCTAAGCCCTGCAGACCATCTAGTTATCCTTTCGCGGGTTGAGAGTATGGTTAGGTACATCGCCCCGGAGGCAATATATCCTTAGGTGACTTAGAGGGTGCAACACATGACAGTGCGCTGGAAATGTGCTCTACTCGTCGCAAGCTACAAGTCCAATTAAGAGCGCCCAGATAACGATTGCCTGTGACTGGAAATTCTCCATGAACTATAGTTTGATCTAGTCATTAGCCTAATCCATATTCAGTATGAATCCCTGACCGTGGGAACCAGGGAGTCACGTCCTAGACATGATGCAAGACAAGACAAGTGGATTGCACAAGCAAGCAACTAGGAACACCCACGGTGTCAAGTTGATTATACGTCAAGTTAGCCGTCGCAACAGCATCAAGATAAATCATGTCAGGGTACTTGTCAGGAGTGCGCCACGACGGGCCACTATCATGTCAGGTTGGTCATGTCTGGAGTGCACCTCTACGGTCACTGTCGTGTTATACTAGTTCCTTGTCATACCATGCCATGTACAATAGTCATTCCAAACATATTAAGTAAAATCAAGTTCATGACAAAAGGCGTAAGGATATAAATTGGGCATAAAATATCTGATAAAATATCAATATACAGGGCTATAGAAGAGCCAAGCTTAAGGAAAAATGAAACCAATTCTCCATGATTGGACAGATTGCGTAAGGGTCCTTGGGGTCGGGTTGCGCAGGAGTCAAGTGCGCCAGGGGCCAACTGCGCATGAGTGAGCTGCGCAGAAGTCGGCTTGCGCTGTGTTGGTTGGCGCAGGGGTCAGATTGCGCATGAGTGAAGTACACGGGGATGGATGGCGCATGGATCGAATTGTGCATGAGTGAAGTGCGCGAGGATGGATGAAGCATGGTCAAATTGTGCATGAGTGAAGTGCACGGGGATGGATGGCGCATGGATCAGATTGCGCATGAGTGAAGTACGCGGGGATGGATGAAGCATGGGTCAGATTGCGCATGAGTGAAGTGCGCGGGGATGGATGGCACGTGCATCAGATTGTGCATGAGTGAAGTGCGCGGGGATGGATGAAGCAAGGGTCAGATTGCGCATGAGTGAAGTACGCGGGCAGATTGCGCAAGAGTCCCTGCGCGCTGGGTTGAGCGCAGTTCACCATGGGGCAAGCTGTACGGTCGCGCGACGCTAAAGAGCGCAGGCCGAGAGGAGGATGCGCAGTCCAGCACTGAGCTAAAGAGCGCAGGCTGCAGTCTGCTACTCCAGCCGAGAGGAACTCTTCAAGACACCAAAGTTCAAATCTTCATATCTTGGTCAAATCAAACCAAATCTAGATTTTTAAAGGTCTAACTTGAGTAAAATTTGAATTCTCTTCCACATGGACATCAAAACCCACAAAAATCCAACCAAAATAGATCAAAACCATGTAAATCAAAAAATAGTTAAACCCTAGATCTAGAACAATGGAGACTCCAAATCACAAAATGTCAAGCACTAATGTTGATCACCATGGCCTAATCTAGCTAATGAACAAATAAAATGTGGTTCTCATGTGGTGGCAAGGTGCACTTGCCTATGGGTGGAGTGTTGTGTAGAGGAAGAAAGAAGAAGAAGAAGAAATTAATTGAGGGAAGTAATAAGGAGAGAGAGTGTTAGGTGGGGATAATAAAGAGGGTGGGTTGTGGTGGAATGAGGGTTGAACATAGGCTAAGGTGTTCCAATGCATGTTAAACCAAACCAAACCAAATCAAACCAATTCTCCTCTACATAATAAACCAAGCCAGATAAAACCCAATTACGAGAACCAAAATCTGCAAGTCAAGCCAATTACAAGTACATGCCAAAATCCGAGAAAATAAATACAGATCTGAAATACATGTAAGCTTGACAAAATACGTATTCAGAATATGGGTGTTACAACTCTACCCACCTTAAAATAATTCTGTCCTCGGAATTTAATTAAGAGGCTAGAGAGACAAGAACAAGCTATATTAATCACAGGTAAGCTATAACCAGACAAGCAATCAGATAATCATACATGCAAGCAAGGGATGGAAAACATAAGGCATAAGGAAGACATTATACCTTACGAGTCAAAAAGGTAGGGATATCGCGATCGGATATCATCCTCACGCTCCCTCGTTGACTCACCTAGAGAGTGATGACCCCAAGCAACACGGACTAAACTAATAGTCTTGTTCTTGAGTATCTTCTCTCTCCGGTCCAATATAGACACGGGCCTCTCCTCATACGAAAGGTTAGTACCGACAACCAGTTCCGAATGGTCTAGGATGTGGCTCGGGTCCGGGACGTACCATCGTAATTGGAACACATGGAATACATCATGCACCTCACTTAGCGACGGCGGAAGAGCAAGATGATAGGATACATCTCCTACTCTCTCCAGGATATTGAACGGCCCTATATACCTAGGACTAAGCTTTTCCCGTACGCCAAAGCGAATGAAGCCACGGTTAGGCGAGATCCTAAGGAATACATGGTCGCCAATAGCAAACTCCAAGGGACGTCGATGAGCATCGGCCCAATGCCGCTGGCGATCTTGTGTTGACACAAGGTCACAGTCAACCAAATATTGACTACATTGACCAAATAATATTTGTATTAATTCAATACGACACACGACGACTGCATTCAGTTCAAGACAAATGACAGCTCAGTCTCCGGCTCTCAGTGTGTTCTGGAGTCTGTATTTTATAATTTATTGAGTCTAGATTTATGTACTCTGAGTCTTGCTGAGCTCTTGGAACTTAGTCTATAACCTACCCAAAATCCCAAGCTCCACTGAACCAAAAACTGCCCACTGGTCCCCTTAGAACCACTCTGTGCTCTGGAGACAGAGTTCGGGCCGAACTCTGCCTCCACACAGAGTTCGGGCCGAACTCTGTCCCCTAGAAATCAGGAACCCTAATTTTAGGGATAGCTGGTTGCTAGTTGTCCAACGGCCAAATTTTTTGAATATTCCTACCCGAATTCTGGCCGAATTCTGCCTATAAAAACACTATAAATAGGGCATGAATTCTCTCATTTCAATTCATCCAATCTTCTCTTCTCTTCTCTCTTATAAGCTCAATAAGCCATACCCTTCCCATCTACTAGCCACAAGCCTCCTAAGTCTCGAGTGCTCAGCATCTCTCAGTTAGGATTCTTGTGCAAGAGTTGAAGAAGTCGCTTGGACAATTCCAAGCAAATCGCCACTGCGATCCTCTGTTAAGAAGTTGACGTGCTCTTCTGAAGAAAAGGCACGGGTTGTAAACTACTATTTCACAAATAGTGGATTTAATCCTGAGCTAGAGTTCTCAGGCCTGGACTAGTCCTCCACGAGGGAAACCAGGTTAAAATCGCTGTGTTTGCGTATGCTCTTCTGCTCTTCATTTATTTTCCGCACTTTACTCTGATTATTTATTGTTGGTGAAAGAGTTATTTTTAATTGGCTATTTTTCTATATAAACTCTATTCACCCCCCTCTAGAGTTGCCAAACTGTTCTTCAATTGGTATCAGAGCTCTGTTCTCTTTACAAGGATTAACATCCTAAGAGCTGATCCATGGCAACCACACAATCCTTGATTTCCAATCATGGTGAAGGTCAGTCCACTCATAGGCCTCCCCTATTTGATGGGACTAACTACACATATTGGAAAACAAGGATGAGCTTCTATCTTAAGTCTCTAGACTTTGACCTGTGGACTGTCGTCACTGACGGTTACAAAAAGCCCGCCAGGATAGTTGTCGATGGTGACCTCATTGAGAAACCACACGACAAATATTCTGTCGAGAAGAAGAAACAGGCAAGTCTAGATGCTAGGGCTATTAATGCTTTATTCTGTGCTATAGACAGGAATGAGTTCAACAGGGTTTCTACTTGCACCACTGCTCATGAAGTATGGAGACTTCTAGAAGTGACGCATGAAGGAACCACACAGGTCAAGGAATCTAAAATAAACCGTCTCACTCAAGAATACGAAGCCTTCAAGATGAAGCCAAGTGAGACGATCACTCAAATGATCACAAGATTCCTCGATATCATCAATCCTCTATCTTCGCTCGGAAAGCAGTACTCAAACCACGAGAAGATTCGTAAGCTGCTCAGAGGGCTACCAAAGATTTGGAACCCTAAGGTGACAGCCATCATAGAAGGAAACGATCTCACAACAATGTCAATGGAGACCTTGATGGGTAAGCTTATGACTCACGAGCTTGACCTCAAGGACTTCGAAGAGCCTGCTCCGAAGACCAGGGAGATCGCACTCAAAGCTCATCAACGAAGAGCTAATCATGATGAGACCGAAGAAGATAATTCGGATGATGAAGACCAAGCTCTCATGGTTCGCAACTTCAGGAAATTCCTTCGCTTCAATCGAAGGAAGAAGGAATCTCAAGAAGACGATGAAGAAGAACCAACTTGTTACGGTTGCAAGAAAACTGGACATGTCCGAAAAGACTGCCCATTCATGAAGAAGAGCAACCGCTATGAGAAGCCATACAAAAAGAACTCATCAAAGAAATATGCCAACACAGGCATCTGGCATGAAAGTAAAGCAAGTGACTCTGAGGAAGAAAAGGATTCTCCTCAAGATACAGCAAATGTGTGCCTGATGGCAACTTCTAACAAGGTATCTAACGAAACTCTGGATGACTTCTCTTTTGATGAACTTGGCGATGCTTTCACTGATTTACTCGATGATCATAAAAAGGTCATCGGTAAATATAAACATGCCAAGGACAAAATCAAAAGTCTAGAAGATGAGATACAAAGAATTTCCTTACTTCTTGATAATGTTAGAGACACATCACCCACTAATGACGCTGATGAAGTATCCAAGCTCAAATTAAGCTTGCATGATGCTGAAGCACGTATTGAGCAACAAACTCAAGAAATCACTACACTCAACACGTTGCTTGCTGAAGAAAAGAGTAGACACAAGATTTCTATGACTAAAATATATGGCTTAAATATTAAGGTTAATGAACTGCAAGCTGGTACCAAAAGATTAGAAACCAAATTGGGTAAACAGGTTGTTCAACCTCAAACCCAATCACATGAGCACAACACCACTCATGCTAGTCAACCACGTCATTCTCATACAGCACATAACCATGCATTCATATACACAAACTTTCACAAATCACGTGCACGTAAGAACAATTCTCACTCAGTACACAAGCATCATGCACAAAGACACAATCAACAGCACTTCACACATAAAAACCCTCATATACCATATAGACAAGACCATCATGCAATGCCATATAGACAAGACCCTCATATACCATATAGACAAAATCATCATGTCATGCCATATAGACAAAATCATCATGCCATGCCATCTAGACAATATCAGCATGTCACTCATCATAGACAATACCATCATTCTATGCCTCAAAGACACCATCACCATGCCACTTATTCCATGCATAATCATCCTCACCATGCTAACTCTTCACATCATGTCCATCCTCATCCTGTTGCTTATAAATACTATTCTCATACTCCTAGTATAAACAAGAATGCTATCTGTACTTATTGTGGATTACATGGACACATCTCACCACAGTGCAGAGTTAGAAGACTTGTAGATAAAAGGATATATGCTTGGTTCCCAAAGACTAACTTTTCAGGACCCTCAAGAACTCGGGTACCAAAGGTCACATCTACTCTTGATGTAGGTGGACCTTCCCTCCTCAACTGAAAGTAAGTGGATTCTCGATAGTGGATGCTCGCGACATATGACGGGAGACGCAAACCTTTTTGCATCACTATCGATGAAGAGAGAAGGATACGTATCCTTCGGTAACAATCTCAAAGGGCACATTATAGGTAATGGTATCATTGGTCATCCTCCCTCTCCTGTAATAAAGGATGTCTGCCTAGTGACCGAGTTAAAGCATAACCTGCTCAGCATTAGTCATCTTGCTGATCATGGATATGACATTAACTTTGGACAAAACAGTTGCTACATCTATGATAGGTCAACAGGAGACATTGCTTTTGAAGGGAAAAGAGAGGATAACATCTATATTTTCTATCTTTCTATAAATACTAACAATGCAGGTAGATGTTTATATGCCCACAAAGACGAACGACTACTTTGGCACCAGCGTCTTGGTCACGCCAACATGGATGCTATATCCAGGCTTTCTACCAAGAAGCTAGTGAGAGGATTGCCTGACATCACATTCAAAAAGGACACGGTATGTGCCGAATGTGAACTAAACAAGGCAACAAAATCCTCGTTTCATTCCATCAACTCTGTAAGTACTACTAGACCCTTGCAACTACTTCATATGGATTTATTTGGTCCTAGTAGAATAGCTAGCCTTGGTGGCAAACTGTATGCATTTGTTATTGTTGATGATTTTTCGAGATTTACTTGGGTTTTCTTTCTCGCTAATAAGAGCGATGCTATTTCTGCTTTCAAAGTTTTGTAAAGAAAGTTCAAAACGAAAAAGGCTACATGATTACTCGAATCCGAAGTGATCATGGAGGCGAATTCGTAAATTATGATTTTGAAAGTTTTTGTAATGCAAATGGTTTTGATCATGAATTTTCTTGTCCTAGAACTCCTCAACAAAATGGTATTGTGGAGCGGAAGAATAGAACTCTCGGCGATATGGCCAGAGTCATGTTGAATAAATTTTCACTTCCGAAATACTTTTGGGCAGAAGCTGTTAGTACAGCATGCCATATTTTGAATAGGGTGCTGATTCGTCCCATTACGAAGAAAACACCCTATGAGCTTTGGTTTGGGAGAACCCCCAATGTTTCTTATTTTAAAGTTTTTGGTTGTAGATGTTTTATCCTTAACACCAAAGACAACTTAGGCAAATTTGATGCCAAAGCTGACGATGGTATCTTTCTTGGTTATGCCGCCAAGAGTAAGGGATATAGAGTTTTCAATAAACGCTCACTTATTGTGGAAGAGTCAACAAATGTGACTTTTGATGAAGACAACAGTGCAGCAAGTACTCTTGATGATGACGTTGAGCCATCAACTTCTACTCCAATGAATACTTCAACCGAAACTAATTCTCTGGAGGGTTTGCCTAAGAAATTTTCTTTCAAACCTTCTCATCCAGAAAATTTAGTTATAGGAGAAGTTTCACGTGGAGTAACTACTAGATCATCACTAAGAGACTCTGTTGCTAGCACTGCCTTCATTTCACAAGTAGAGCCTAAAAACATTTCTGAAGCTTTTAATGATGAATTTTGGATTTCTGCTATGCAAGAAGAACTCAACCAATTCGAGAGAAGCCAAGTATGGGAACTCGTTCCTAGACCGGTTAATCACTCTATAATTGGTACTAAATGGGTTTTTAGAAACAAAGTAAATGAAGATGGTTCAGTCACACGTAACAAAGCTCGTCTAGTAGCTCAAGGATACAACCAAGAGGAAGGTATCGACTACGATGAGACGTATGCTCCTGTTGCTAGACTAGAATCCATTCGGATGCTTTGTACTTTTGCTAATTTTCAAAACTTTAAATTATTTCAAATGGATGTGAAAAGTGCCTTTCTGAATGGTTTTATTAAGGAGGAAGTTTATGTGAAACAACCTCCTGGCTTTGAAAATCACAAATTTCCCGACCACGTGTTCAAGCTAAAGAAAGCACTTTATGGCCTCAAACAAGCCCCCAGAGCTTGGTATGAAAGGCTAAGTAGCTTCTTACTTGAGAAAGGTTTTTCAAAAGGGAAAATTGACACTACACTGTTTATAAAATCTTTTAAAGACACTATTTTGTTGATTCAAATTTATGTTGATGATATTATTTTTGGGTCTACTGATGAAACTCTTTGTCAAGAATTTGCCAAGTGTATGCAGACAGAATTTGAGATGAGCATGATGGGAGAGCTCAACTACTTTCTTGGCCTGCAAGTAAAACAACTGGCAAATAGAACTTTCATCTGTCAATCGAAGTATACCAAGGACATGCTGAAGAAGTTCGACCTTGACAACGTCAAACCAATTAGCACGCCAATGGCTACTTCAACCAAACTCGAACCAGATGAGAGCGGCAAACCCGTTGATCAACGTAAGTATCGAGGTATGATAGGCAGCTTACTTTATTTAACTGCTAGTCGCCCCGATATCATGTTTAGTGTTTGCCTATGTGCTAGATATCAAGCAAATCCTAAGGAATCTCACATGACCGCGGTTAAGCGTATCTTTCGATACCTTAAGGGTACGGTTACAGTGGGCCTATGGTATCCCAAGTCAACATCATTTGACCTCATCGGTTACTCTGATGCTGACTTTGTTGGATGCAAGGTCGACCGTAAAAGTACGAGCGGCACGTGTCATTTGTTAGGAAAGGCTTTAGTCTCATGGTTTAGCAAGAAGCAGAACTCTGTCGCACTATCCACAACAGAAGCTGAATACATAGCAGCTGGGCGTTGTTGTGCACAGATTCTGTGGATGAAGCAAACCCTTGAAGACTATAAGTTATCTTTCATGCATATTCTGTGACAATACTAGTGCCATCAATTTGACTAAGAACCCTGTCTGCCACTCACGCACTAAACACATTGAGATCAGATACCACTTTTTGCGTGATCATCAGCAAAATGGCACGATTAACTTAGATTTTATTGACACTGATCATCAGCTAGCAGATTTCTTTACTAAGCCATTATCCGAAGAGCGCTTCAATTTTCTTTGTCGTGAACTCGGAATTTTGGATGAAGCAGTTATAAGTTGAGACTTACTTGCATAAATATCGAGTATATTTTGATTCTTTTATGACAAATTTATTATGGGTACAAGCCGAAAGGGTCCTTCTGACAAAAAGGTGTAAAAGCCTAAGCGACACGGTGCACTAGTCCTCAGGACTACCGCTAGCTGGGATCCGGCCCCTGCAGCTAACCCATGGCAAATTTGAAATACTGAATTACAATATATTTTCTTATTTATTATATGGTTTGTTACGATTTATTATTGCCAAATTGATCTTCCTAAAGTTCATTCTGACCATTGTGAATCTCTCTATGTACTTTATTGGGTTTATCAAAATTGTATCTCTTTTTGTTCAACACTTAATCATTTTTCAGCCCAACTTTTGTTCTGGACCACTGATCCGGAACTCAGGCCGAACTCTGCCCCTAACAGAGTTCGGGCCGAGTTCGGTCCCTAGGTTCCAGAATCGGGATCTGGCTCTACCGTTGGATCTATTCCAATCCAATGGTCACTATTCTACCCGACCAAAGACAAAGCCATACTTTATGTCGGGATTCCTTCTCTTTCCTCCCATATTTCTTTCTTCTCCACCTCTTCCATCATCTTCCTTCCAAACCCTAACCCTAGTTCTTGATCTAGAGGGCTCTATTCCTTCTCAAAATCAAGGGAAAGGGGTTTTTCAACGTTCTCTTCAACTGTTTGACATTATTTTCAGGTATAACTCTCTCTTTCTCTCCATTTCAAGTTATCCAATTTCTTGCAAATGGCTCCACGCTTGCCCAATCGTGGGAAGAGGATCCGAACCGAGGGTGCTTCCTCTTCGAATCCTCCTCCTCCGATTGAACAAGTAGTTAAACAACACCCCATTCATCCGTTGTTCAATCCGCCGAGTCTCGATGACCCTAACACATACGACGACCGTCTATTTGTATCGCTAGACGCCTCTAATGAATGGTTTAGCAATTTTAGGACTCGTCCGGTGTTTGGGGGCCATCCCATCAATTTCACAATATTTTCTCAATATGCATCTTTATTTCGTGATGTTTGTTTGGATGAACTAGTTGCTTCCAATTCTGTCATTTACCATAGTGCAATCCAAATATTCTACTGTTATCTGACTCACGATGCAACCCACATCTATTCCCGGGTTGCTGGCATTAACATTGCCTTCAATGATTCTGAGTTGGGAGACTTTCTTGCTCTCCCGGATCTTGATGTGTGGGACAAGCTTGTGGAAGCACGTCAACTTCAATTTGTTGGCGATACTTCCCTTGAAGGTTTCAAGGAGGATTTATGTGCTCCTAACGTAAGTCCTCGCAAGCTAAAGGCCAAGCATCTCACCCCCTACTTTTATGAACTTCATCGCATCGTGTTCAATACTATCTTGCCCAAGGCTGGCTCAACAGATGAAGTCACTTATCTTGAGATCTCCGCCTTATATCATCTCCACTATCGTATTCCATTCAACTTTCCACGGACTATGATGGATTGGATGATCAACTGTCGGAAGAAACCAAGAGCTTTGGTTTATCCTCTCTATCTTCCTTTAGTTTTTCGTGCTTTCATCATTCCTATCCATGATTGTCCGTTCCTGCCTGCACCTGCTTTTCTATCCAAAGCACGATGCCTTCAGCCTGTCGCTGCTTCTGAGTCATCTGAGCATTCTGCTGATGAGGAGCCTGACGCCCCTCCTCTTGGTCAGGATGCACCACCTCCACCTGCCACTCTTGACTCCATCCAGACCATGCTCCGGGAACGTTTCGACTTGGAGGACGATCGGTGGGCTCAGATGGACTACCGCACTACCTTGCAGATGAGTGCACTTAGCAACTCGCTGCATGATATTCGGTACTCCATGTCCCATCATCCTGCTATGCCCATTCCCATGCAGCGGGATCCCGATCGTGAGGGTTATCGCATTGATGATCCGTGGGTCTTGCGTTACCTGGATTCGGGTGCTGCTTTTGTGGATCCCAGACGCTCAGACACTCCCGGACCATCTCGTGCTCCGTGATGGAGATTGGCTACCATCTGCTGCTGCTGCTACTGCTGATGATCTTAGTTACTTTTACTTTCAGTTATTTAGTTTATCATGGATTTTTGTAGCTGGTTTATGTACTCTGTTTATGAGTTGGCCACTTGGTTTGGTGGATGACATTATCTGTCTTTATTATCATTTTATTTCAGTGACTTATTTTGCTTAGTATTTCACTGTTTCTTCTCTGCTTGGTGTGGTTGCATTACTATTCATTGCTTCTTTATATTGCTAACTGCCAAAAGGGGGAGAAATAATGTATATTTTTGTGCTTGTCTTGCTTTTGGGAGATATTATCTATCAGGCCACTGGTTCTATGCATTCGTATATCTGTGTACTTCTTGCTCTGGAAAATATTATCTATCAGATCATAGGTACTACGTATTTTGTACGGGGGAGAGCTATAGCTTCTAGCTCGACACCGTTCATGGTTTACGGGGGAGCTATTTTCTCTTAGCTCAGGCATCGTTTATGGGGGAGCTATGTTACAATCAACTGTGTCCAGGTATGAATATTGAAATATACATATATTATTTTGTCAATTATCAATATGGGGGAGATTGTTGACACAAGGTCACAGTCAACCAAATATTGACTACATTGACCAAATAATATTTGTATTAATTCAATACGACACACGACGACTGCATTCAGTTCAAGACAGATGACAGCTCAGTCTCCGGCTCTCAGTGTGTTCTGGAGTCTGTATTTTATAATTTCATTGAGTCTAGATTTATGTACTCTGAGTCTTGCTGAGCTCTTGGAACTTAGTCTATAACCTACCCAAAATCCCAAGCTCCACTGAACCAAAAACTGCCCACTGGTCCCCTTAGAACCACTCTGTGCTCTGGAGACAGAGTTCGGGCCGAACTCTGCCTCCACACAGAGTTCGGGCCGAACTCTGTCCCCTAGAAATCAGGAACCCTAATTTTAGGGATAGCTGGTTGCTAGTTGTCCAACGGCCAAATTTTTTGAATATTTCTACCCGAATTCTGGCCGAATTCTGCCTATAAAAACACTATAAATAGGGCATGAATTCTCTCATTTCAATTCATCCAATCTTCTCTTCTCTTCTCTCTTATAAGCTCAATAAGCCATACCCTTCCCATCTACTAGCCACAAGCCTCCTAAGTCTCGAGTGCTCAGCATCTCTCAGTTAGGATTCTTGTGCAAGAGTTGAAGAAGTCGCTTGGACAATTCCAAGCAAATCGCCACTGCGATCCTCTGTTAAGAAGTTGACGTGCTCTTCTGAAGAAAAGGCACGGGTTGTAAACTACTATTTCACAAATAGTGGATTTAATCCTGAGCTAGAGTTCTCAGGCCTGGACTAGTCCTCCACGAGGGAAACCAGGTTAAAATCGCTGTGTTTGCGTATGCTCTTCTGCTCTTCATTTATTTTCCGCACTTTACTCTGATTATTTATTGTTGGTGAAAGAGTTATTTTTAATTGGCTATTTTTCTCTATAAACTCTATTCACCCCCCTCTAGAGTTGCCAAACTGTTCTTCATCTTGGGCAACTCGAAGACGATCTCTGATTCTTGTGACCACTTCAACTGTCTAGGCAATCATCTCTGGACCAAGCATCTGCCTCTCTCCGACATCATCCTATGCTAGCGGAGATCTGCACTTCCTACCATACAGAGCCTCGAACGGAGCCATCTGGATACTGGCCTGGAAACTATTGTTGTACGAGAATTCCACAAGATGCAGGTGATCTTCCCATGAACCACCGAAGTCGAGGGTGCAAGACCTCAACATGTCTTCAAGAGTCTGGATAGTGCGCTCTGACTGGCCATCTGTCTGTGGATGATATACCAAACTGAACTGTAGATGAGTCCCCAAACTCTCTTGTAAGCTATACCAAAAGTGCGATGTAAACCTTGAATCTTGGTCCGAGGTAATACTGACGGGCACATCGTGAAGCCAGACAATCTATCTGAGGTACATCTCTGCCAACTGAGCCGTTGACTGCCCAACTCTAAATGGAAGAAAATGAGCCACCTTCGTGAGTCGGTCAACTATAACCCAAATAGCATCTCGACCAGCTGGGGATCTAGGCAATCCAGTCACAAAATCCATGGTCACATGCTTCCACTTCCATTCTGGAATTGGCAAGGGCTGAAGAAGTCCAGCGGGCCTCTGATGTTCAGCTTTAACCTGCTGGCAAACCAAACACCGAGAGACAAACCGGGCTATCTCCTTCTTCATGCCATTCCACCAGAAGTGCTGACGGATATCACGGTACATCTTCGTGCCACCGGGATGAATAGAATACTGCGAACTGTGAGCTTCTGTCATGACTTCCTGTCTGATATCTCCACTGGGTACACAAAGACGAAAGCCGTGTCGAAGTGTACCATCTTCATGAATGCACAACTCTGGCCTTCTTCCTGCCTCACACTCTGCTCTGAGCCGCTGAAGCTTGGAATCTGTAGACTGCACCATCCGGATCCTCATAACTATGCTGGACTGAACTTGTAGGCTGGCCATCAACGCCACGTTGGTAGGAAGAACCACTTCAATTCCCATCTTCTAAAAATCTGCCAATAACTCTGGTTGTGCCGTTAGGAAATAAACTCCGGCTCTCCGGGTCAACGCATCTGCTACAACGTTGGCCTTTTCTGGGTGATACTGCAAATCCACATCGTAGTCCACCAATAGCTCAAGCTATCTTCTCTGCCGCATATTAAGGTCCTTCTGGGTAAAAACATACTTCAGGCTCTTATGATCAGTAAATATCTCCACTCTATCTCCGTACAAGTAGTGCCTCCACAACTTAAGTGCAAACACTACTGCTGCTAGCTCCAAGTCATGGGTCGGGTAATTCTTCTCATGGTCACGAAGTTGGCGTGATGCATAAGATATTACCTTCCCATGCTGCATCAAGACACATCCCAATCCTCTACCTGAAGCGTCGTAATAAACTGTGAATCCTCCGGTCCCATCTGGAAGTGTAAGAATGGGAGCCATTATCAAACCTCGCTTCAACTTCTCGAATGATTCCTGACACTCAGCTGTCCAAACAAACGGCACATCCTTACGAGTCAACTGGGTCATCGGTGCTGAAATCCTTGCAAAATCTGAAACGAATTGCCGGTAGTAGCCGGCCAATCCAAGGAAGCTGCGAACCTCTGCCACTGAACTAGGTGCTGGCCAAGTCTCGATAGCCACAATCTTCTGGAGATCCACTTCCACTCCTCCTCGAGTAATGATGTGACCCAAGTACGAAATACGATCGAGCCAGAACTCGCATTTACTGAACTTGGCGTACAACGGGTGCTCCCTAAGCGTCTGAAGAACGATTCTGAGATGCTGCTCATGCTCAGCTTCGCTCTTACTGTAGACTAGGATATCATCTAGGAACACGATCACGAACTGATCTAAGTAAGGCATGAAAATGTGATTCATGAGGTCCATGAATACGGCTGGCGCATTAGTCGCTCCAAAGGGCATAACAAGGAACTTCCAATGTCCATATCTCGATCTAAATGCTGTCGTCGGGATGTCCTGCTCTCTGACTCTGATCTGGTGGTATCCTGACCGCAAGTCTATCTTCGAGAACACTGAAGCCCCTTTGAGTTGATCAAACAAGTCATCTATCCTCGGGAGAGGGTATCTGTTCTTGATTGTCACTGAGTTCAAGGTACGATAATCTACACATAACCTGGACGTACCATCCTTCTTTTTCACAAGAAGCATCGGGGCTCCCCAAGGCGATCCACTTGCACGAATGAATCCCTTGGTCCGGAGTTCTTCAATCATCTTGTACAAAATCTCCAACTCTGAAGGTGCCATCCTGTAGACTCGCTCTGATACTGGTGCTGTCCCGGGGATCAAGTCTATAGTGAACTCGATCTCCCTCTCTGGCGGCATCCCTAGAAGTTCCTCTGGGAAGACATCTGGGAACTCTTCAACTATCCTAGGCAACTGCACTGCTGCTACTGCCATCCGCAACACTGGGGAGGATGGCTCCACCGTGCCTCTGGAAAATAAAAACTCTGGCTCGCCTGGAATACTAAAGATAACCCTGCCAACATGGCAGTCTATCCTAGCATACTGGTTCCTCAACCAATCCATGCCTAAGACTACATCATAGTCTGCCATAGGGAATTCTTTGAATCTAGCGGGGAACTCTCTACCGCTAACTACGATCCGACACGAGGAAAACACTCGATCTACCCCCACAAGACCATTACCAGTAAGTATATTGAGCCTCACTGATAATGACTCGGGCTCCAATCCTATCCGTGTCGTGAATCATACAGACATGAATGAATACGATGCACCAGAATTAAATAATACTGAAGCTGGAAAGGAGTTGACGAGAATAGTACATGCCACTACCTCACCTGGTGCAACTTCTTCTTCTATAGCCATCATCATGGCCTGACCTCTAGCTGCGGGTCCCCTCTGCTAGAAACCTCTCTGCCTGCTCTGTACTGGAGCCTGGGCACACTGCTGCTGGAATGCCTGGGCCTGAGGCAACAATGGCCTTGGATACTGCAGCTGCTGCATGGGTGCTGGTCCCCTAACTGATGGACTGGTTAGGTTGGAAGAGGAAGAACTACCCCTATTCGGGCAGGCTCCTATCTTGTGATCTGTCGCTCCACAAGCTAGGCACAATCCTTGTGCCCTACGACAATCTGCCACTACATGGCCTGGCTTCCCGCAATGTGAATATCCCATTGCGGAAGTCTGCTTCTGCTTCTGCTGCTGCGGGTACGTCAGGGTCGAATGCTGAACCGACGTTACTGAGGCCGCCCGCCTCGGAGTTCCAATGGTCAAACTTCTAGCTGCTGGGGCTGGAGCTGATGATTGGTGCATCTGACTGTGGGACCGCTTCCTGCCTCCGGTCCTATCCACGATCCGCTGAGAGGTGTACTCATGCCTCCTAGCTGCCCTCAATACTGCATCGAACGTCTGGTGCTCGAACTGCTCGACTGCCAATAAGATCTCCAAATACAGTCCCTGCTGGAACCGCTGGGCCCTATCAAACTCGGTCGCCACCAAGGTGGGGGCAAACCTACTGAGTCTAGAAAACTCAGTCGCATAACTGTCGACTGTTCTGCCTCCTTGCTTCAAGTTGGTAAATCTGGTCTGTAGGTCGTATCGAGCCACAGCATCAAAATACTTCGTCTGGAATCTCTCTCTAAACACCGCCCAAGCAATGGGTGCCACTAACCCCATGGCTTGCGTCGCCCACCAACTGCGAGCTAAGTCCAGCAACTGCAGACGTACCACCGCCACCTTCTCATTCTCAGGTGTCCTAGCTGCTTCCAGAATCACCTCGGTATCCTGAAGCCAAGCGTCCACGGCAATCGCATCCTCGCTGCCGTCGAAGAAAGGAGGGTTCAAGCGTTTGAAGCTGTTGGCCGCGCTGTTCCCTGGATGACCGCCTCTGGTCAAAGCATCTGCCACAGTCTGGTGCAAGGCGTCTCCTCGACGATCCTGGAAAGCTATCAAGGTCCTGATGAGACCTACCAAGGTGCCATCATCCGGCTCGGCAGGCTGAACGGGTTGAACTGGGGGTTCTCCTCCAGTAGGTATCACTCTGGAGGCGACTCCGGAATACTGGGCTTGATCTCCAGGTTGTTGCTGGTCTACGGGAGGTGCTCCTCCTTGCTAATCGGCAGGGTCAGGTATAGTGCCGCTGAAGAAGACTACACAGGGAAACAATAAGGAAGGACAAGGGCAGATCAACGATACAAGCATGTAATCAGGGCAAGAATTTCAGGGATTTGAAAATGCAGGCGGAGATCAAGGGCGAATACTGATTGAGACATCTATTCGGTAAACCCTCACATTTCTTGATTGACAAGACCTGCATGGGCCACCACTTAAGCCATGTCACGCCCCAGAACCAGAATACTGGAGAGCGGGGGCGAACATAGCCAGCTACGTATATTGAAATGAAGTCCATCTCGCTATACGGTCACGGCTGTCTAGATATGAGGGTTTACTACAAGCCAACAGTCTCTTAAGGTCAAGCCTACTGTCTCAACCTCAAGCAAATAATATAATTACAAGATGTTTGACCACCAAATATACAATAAAAGGCGTTCCAAATATTACATATCAGCTGATCATGAAGCTAGTCGTACAAAATGCTAGGACTAGCAAGAGTCAAGTCATACATAATCAACCCTAGGATTTGTTAATCATGTTTACATCCCGTAGGCAGACAGTAAGTAAATGTGCATCGAGCTAACAGGTGCTCGTCGGCTAAACGCCTCAAAAGAATAATTTACAATAGAGTGAGCGAAACAAAATAGAAAAAACCCACTCGTAGCCCGGGTTCCTTCTAGTCGCCACCATCGGGCTGGAGGTTCGAAAGATCCTCGGGAGCTGCTCCGAAATCTGGCCACACAAAACCAGCTGGGTCAAACCCCAGAAAGGACAAGTGCCACAAAGGAGGCCACGAAATAAGAACAAAAGCCAGCATATCAGAACATAAGAAAAATGGAAGAAAAGTACAAGTAATAGAAGTACAGCAGGATAATAAATGACTAGGGACATTGAACCATTCCGGGAGCCAGATTACAACCCGTAAACCAAACAAGGACCGGGGTTGTAATCCTTCGCCTGAATAGCTTCTGTCTCTACCCATTTATTGTTAAGATAAGTAAAACAATCATGTACAGGAGTGCCAAGTACAGGGACTAGACCAGACTTAGACAGGGCTAGACAACATCCATTCACAAGCGGCCAAGCAAATACTACGGCTTACTACTTTAACTAACTAGGGTTATCACAAGCCTAATTACTAACAAGATGCAAGTGAGAAATTTCCAGTCCTAAGCCCTGCAGACCATCTAGTTATCCTTTCGCGGGTTGAGAGTATGGTTAGGTACATCGCCCCGGAGGCAATATATCCTTAGGTGACTTAGAGGGTGCAACACATGACAGTGCGCTGGAAATGTGCTCTACTCGTCGGCAAGCTACAAGTCCAATTAAGAGCGCCCAGATAACGAGATTGCCTGTGACTGGAAATTCTCCATGAACTATAGTTTGATCTAGTCATTAGCCTAATCCATATTCAGTATGAATCCCTGACCGTGGGAACCAGGGAGTCACGTCCTAGACATGATGCAAGACAAGACAAGTGGATTGCACAAGCAAGCAACTAGGAACACCCACGGTGTCAAGTTGATTATACGAGTCAAGTTAGCCGTCGCAACAGCATCAAGATAAATCATGTCAGGGTACTTGTCAGGAGTGCGCCACGACGGGCCACTATCATGTCAGGTTGGTCATGTCTGGAGTGCACCTCTACGGGTCACTGTCGTGTTATACTAGTTCCTTGTCATACCATGCCATGTACAATAGTCATTCCAAACATATTAAGTAAAATCAAGTTCATGACAAAAGGCGTAAGGATATAAATTGGGCGTAAAATATCTGATAAAATATCAATATACAGGGCTATAGAAGAGCCAAGCTTAAGGAAAAATGAAACCAATTCTCCATGATTGGACAGATTGCGCAAGGGTCCTTGGGGTCGGGTTGCGCAGGAGTCAAGTGCGCCAGGGGCCAACTGCGCAGGAGTGAGCTGCGCAGAAGTCGGCTTGCGCTGTGTTGGTTGGCGCAGGGGTCAGATTGCGCATGAGTGAAGTACACGGGGATGGATGGCACATGGATCAGATTGTGCATGAGTGAAGTGCGCGAGGATGGATGAAGCATGGGTCAGATTGCGCATGAGTGAAGTGCGCGGGGATGGATGGCGCATGGATCAGATTGCGCATGAGTGAAGTACGCGGGGATGGATGAAGCATGGGTCAGATTGCGCATGAGTGAAGTGCGCGGGGATGGATGGCACATGGATCAGATTGTGCATGAGTGAAGTGCGCGGGGATGGATGAAGCAAGGGTCAGATTGCGCATAAGTGAAGTACGCGGGAGCAGATTGCGCAAGAGTCCCTGCGCGCTAGGGTTGAGCGCAGTTCACCATGGGGCAAGCTGTGCGGTCGGCGCGGCGCTAAAGAGCGCAGGCCGAGAGGAGGATGCGCAGTCCAGCACTGAGCTAAAGAGCGCAGGCTGCAGTCTGCTACTCCAGGCCGAGAGGAACTCTTCAAGAACACCAAAGTTCAAATCTTCATATCTTGGTCAAATCAAAACCAAATCTTAATTTTCAAAGGTCTAACTTGAGTAAAATTTGAATTCTCTTCCACATGGAAGCATCAAAACCCACAAAAATCCAACCAAAATAGATCAAAACCATGTAAATCAAAAAATAGTTAAACCCTAGATCTAGAACAATGGAGACTCCAAATCACAAAATGTCAAGCACTAATGTTGATCACCATGGCCTAATCTAGCTAATGAACAAATAAAATGTGGTTCTCATGTGGTGGCAAGGTGCACTTGCCTATGGGTGGAGTGTTGTGTAGAGGAAGGAAGAAGAAGAAGAAGAAATTAATTGAGGGAAGTAATAAGGAGAGAGAGTGTTAGGTGGGGATAATAAAGAGGGTGGGTTGTGGTGGAATGAGGGTTGAACATAGGCTAAGGTGTTCCAATGCATGTTAAACCAAACCAAACCAAATCAAACCAATTCTCCTCTACATAATAAACCAAGCCAGATAAAACCCAATTACGAGAACCAAAATCTGCAAGTCAAGCCAATTACAAGTACATGCCAAAATCCGAGAAAATAAATACAGGTCTGAAATACATGCAAGCTTGACAAAATACGTATTCAGAATATGGGTGTTACAACTCTACCCACCTTAAAAGAATTTCGTCCTCGAAATTTAATTAAGAGGCTAGAGAGACAAGAACAAGCTATATTAATCACAGGCAAACTATAACCAGATAAGCAATCAGACAATCATACATGCAAGCAAGGGATGGAAAACATAAGGCATAAGGAAGACATTATACCTTACGAGTCAAACAGGTAGGGATATCGTGATCGGATATCATCCTCACGCTCCCTCGTTGACTCACCTAGAGAGTGATGACCCCAAGCAACACGGACTAAACTAATAGTCTTATTCTTGAGTATCTTCTCTCTCCGGTCCAATATAGACACGGGCCTCTCCTCATACGAAAGGTTGGTACCAACAACCAGTTTCGAATGGTCTAGGATGTGGCTCGGGTCCGGGACGTACCGTCGTAATTGGGACACATGGAATACATCATGCACCTCACTTAGCGACGACGGAAGAGTAAGATGATAGGATACATCTCCTACTCTCTCCAGGATATCGAACGGCCCTATATACCTAGGACTAAGCTTTCCCCGCACGCCAAAGCGAATGAAGCCACGGTTAGGCGAGATCCTAAGGAATACATGGTCGCCAATAGCAAACTCCAAGGGACGTCGATGAGCATCGGCCCAATACCGCTGGCGATCTTGGGCAACTCGAAGACGATCTCTGATCCTTGTGACCACTTCAACTGTCTGGGCAATCATCTCTGGACCAAGCATCTGCCTCTCTCCGACATCATCCTATGCTAGCGGAGATCTGCACTTCCTACCATACAGAGCCTCGAACGGAGCCATCTGGATACTGGCCTGGAAACTATTATTGTACGAGAATTCCACAAGATGCAGGTGATCTTCCCATGAACCACCGAAGTCGAGGGTGCAAGACCTCAACATGTCTTCAAGAGTCTGGATAGTGCGCTCTGACTGGCCATCTGTCTGTGGATGATATACCAAACTGAACTGGAGACGAGTCCCCAAACTCTCTTGTAAGCTACGCCAAAAGTGCGATGTAAACCTTGAAGCTCGGTCCGAGGTAATACTGACGGGCACATCGTGAAGCCAGACAATCTGTTTGAGGTACATCTCTGCCAACTAAGCCGTTGACTGCCCAACTCTAAATAGAAAAAAATGAGCCACCTTCGTGAGCAGGTCAACTATAACCCAAATAGCATCTCGACCAGCTGGGGATCTAGGCAATTCAGTCACAAAATCCATGGTCACATGCTTCCACTTCCATTCTGGAATCGGCAAGGCCTGAAGAAGTCCAGCGGGCCTCTGATGTTCAGCTTTAATCTGCTGGCAAACCAAACACCGAGAGACGAACCGGGCTATCTCCCTCTTCATGCCATTCTACCAGAAGTGCTGGCGGATATCACGGTACATCTTCGTGCCACCGGGATGAATAGAATACTGTAAACTGTGAGCTTCTGTCATGACTTCCTGTCTGATATCTCTACTGGGTACACAAAGACGAAAGCCGTGTCGAAGTATACCATCTTCATGAATGCACAACTCTGGCCTTCTTCCTGCCTCATACTCTGCTCTGAGCCGCTGAAGCTTGGAATCTGTAGACTGCGCCATCCGGATCCTCTCAACTATGCTGGACTGAACTTGTAGGCTGGCCATCAACGCCACGTTGGTAGGAAGAACCACTTCAATTCCCATCTTCTGAAAATCTGCCAATAACTCTGGTTGCGCCGATAGGAAATAAACTCCGGCTCTCCGGCTCAACGCATCTGCTACAACGTTGGCCTTTCCTGGGTGATACTGTAAATCCACATCATAGTCTACCAATAGCTCAAGCTATCTTCTCTGCCACATATTAAGGTCCTTCTGGGTGAAAACATACTTCAGGCTCTTGTGATCAGTAAATATCTCCACTCTATCTCCGTACAAGTAGTGCCTCCATAACTTAAGTACAAACACTACTGCTGCTAGCTCCAAGTCGTGGGTCGGGTAATTCTTTTCATGGTCACGAAGTTGGCGTGATGCATAAGATATTACCTTCCCATGCTGCATTAAGACACACCCCAATCCTCTACCTGAAGCGTCACAATAAACTGTGAATCCTCCGGTCCCATCTGGAAGTGTAAGAATGGGAGCCGTTATCAAAACTCGCTTCAACTTCTCGAATGATTACTGACACTCTGCTGTCCAAACAAACGGCACATCCTTACGAGTCAACTGGGTCATCGGCGCTGAAATCCTTGCAAAATCTGAAACGAATCGCCGGTAGTAGCCGACCAATCCAAGGAAGCTGCGAACCTCTGCCACTGAACTAGGTGCTGGCCAAGTCTCGATAGCCACAATCTTCTGGGGATCCACTTCCACTCCTCCTCGAGTAATGATGTGACCCAAGTACGAAATACGATCGAGCCAGAACTCGCATTTACTGAACTTGGCGTACAACTGGTGCTCCCTAAGCGTCTGAAGAACGATTCTGAGATGCTGTTCATGCTCAGCTTCGCTCTTACTGTAGACCAGGATATCATCTAGGAACACGATCACGAACTGATACAAGTAAGGCATGAAAATGTGATTCATGAGGTCCATGAATACGGCTGGCGCATTGGTCGCACCAAAGGGCATAACAAGAAACTCCCAATGTCCATATCTCGATCTAAATGCTGTCGTCGGGATGTTCTGCTCTCTGACTCTGATCTGGTGGTATCCTGACCGCAAGTCTATCTTCGAGAACACTGAAGCCCCTTTGAGTTGATCAAACAAGTCATCTATCCTCGGGAGAGGGTATCTGTTCTTGATTGTCACTGAGTTCAAGGTACGATAATCTACACATCACCTGGACGTATCATCCTTCTTTTTCACAAGAAGCATCAGGGCTCCCCAAGGCGATCTACTTGCACGAATGAATCCCTTGGTCCGGAGTTCTTCAATCATCTTGTACAAAATCTCCAACTCTGAAGGCGCCATCCTGTAGACTCGCTCTGATACTGGTGCTGTCCCGGGGATCAAGTCTATAGTGAATTCGATCTCCCTCTCTGGCGGCATCCCTAGAAGTTCCTTTAGGAAGACATCTGGGAACTCTTCAACTATCCTAGGCAACTGCACTGCTGCTACTGCCATCCGCAATACTGGGGAGGATGGCTCCACCGTGCCTCTGGAAAATGAAAACTCTGGCTCGTCTGGAATACTAAAGATAACCCTGCCAACATGGCAGTCTATCCTAGCATACTGGTTCCTCAACTAATCCATGCCTAAGACTACATCATAGTCTGCCATAGGGAATTCTATGAATCTAGCGGGGAACTCTCTACCGCTAACTACGATCCGATACGAGGAAAATACTCGATCTACCCCCACAAGACCATTACCAGTAAGTATATTGAGCCTCACTGATAATGACTCGGGCTCCATTCCTATCCGTGTCGCGAATCATACAGACATGAATGAATGCGATGCACCAGAATTAAATAATACTGAAGCTGGAAAGGAGTTGACGAGAATAGTACCTGCCACTACCTCACCTGGTGCAACTTCTTCTTCCATAGCCATCATCATGGCCTGACCTCTAGCTGCGGGTCCCCTCTGCTGGAAACCTCTCTGCCTGCTCTGTACTGGAGCCTGGGCACACTGCTGCTGGAATGCCTGGGCCTGAGGCAACAATGGCCTTGGGTACTGCTGCTGCTGCATGGGTGCTGGTCCCCTAACCGATGGACTGGTTAGGTTGGAAGAGGAAGAACTACCCCTATTCGGGCAGGCTCCTATCTTGTGATCTGTCGCTCCACAAGCTAGGCACATTCCTTGTGCCCTACGACAATCTGCCACTACATGGCCTGGCTTTCCGCAATGTGAACATCCCATTGCGGAAGTCTGCTTCTGCTTCTGCTGTTGCGGGTACGTCGGGGTCGAATGCTGAACCGATGTTACTGAGGCCGCCCGCCTCGGAGTTCCAATGGTCAAACTTCTAGCTGCTGGGGCTGGAGCTGATGATTGGTGCATCTGACTGTGGGACCGCTTCCTGCCTCCGGTCCTATCCACGATCCGCTGAGAGGTGTACTCATGCCTCCTAGCTGCCCTCAATACTGCATCGAACGTCTGGTGCTCGAACTGCTCGACTGCCAACAAGGTCTCCAAATGCAGTCCCTGCTGGAACCGCTGGGCCCTATCAAACTCGGTCGCCACCAAGGTGGGGGCAAACCTACTGAGTCTAGAAAACTCAGTCGCATAACTGTCGACTGTTCTGCCTCCTTGCTTCAAGTTGGTAAATCTGGTCTGCAGGTCCTATCGAGCCACAGCATCAAAATACTTCCTCTGGAATCTCTCTCTAAACATCGCCCAAGCAATGGGTGCCACTAACCCCATGGCTTGCGTCGCCCACCAACTGCGAGCTAAGTCCAGCAACTGCAGACGTATCACCGCCACCTTCTCATTCTCAGGTGTCCTAGCTGCTTCCAGAATCACCTCGATATCCTGAAGCCAAGCGTCCACGGCAATTACATCCTCGCTGCCGTCGAAGAAAGGAGGGTTCAAGAGTTTGAAGCTGTTGGCCACGTTGTTCCCTGGATGACCGCCTTTGGTCAAAGCATCTGCCACAGTCTGGTGCAAGGCGTCTCCTCGACGATCCTGGGAAGCTATCAAGGTCCTGATGAGACCTACCAAGGTGCCATCATCCGGCTCGGCAGGCTGAACGGGCTGAACTGGGGGTTCTCCTCCAGTAGGTATCACTCTGGAGGCGACTCCAGAATACTGGGCTTGATCTCCAGGTTATTGCTGGTCTACGGGAGGTGCTCCTCCTTGCTGATCGGTAGGGTCAGGTATAGTGCCGCTGAAGAAGACTACACAGGGAAACAATAAGGAAGGACAAGGGCAGATCAACGATACAAGCATGTAATCAGGGCAAGAATTTCAGGGATTTGAAAATACAGACGGAGATCAAGGGCGAATACTGATTGAGACATCTATTCGGTAAACCCTCACATTTCTTGATTGACAAGACCTGCATGGGCCACCACTTAAACCATGTCACGCCCCAGAACCAGAATACTGGAGAGCGGGGGCGAACATAGCCAGCTACGTATATTGAAATGAAGTCCATCTCGCTATACGGTCACGGCTGTCTAGATATGAGGGTTTACTATAAGCCAACAGTCTCTTAAGGTCAAGCCTACTGTCTCAACCTCAAGCAAATAATATAATTACAAGATGTTTGACCACCAAATATACAATAAAAGGCGTTCCAAATATTACATATCAGCTGATCATGAAGCTAGTCGTACAAAATACTGGGACTAGCAAGAGTCAAGTCATACATGATCAACCCTAGGATTTGTTAATCATGTTTACATCCCGTAGGCAGACAGTAAGTAAATGTGCATCGAGCTAACAGGTGCTCGTCGGCTAAACGCCTCAAAAGAATAATTTACAATAGAGGGAGCGAAACAAAATAGAAAAAAACCCACTCGTAGCCCGGGTTCCTTCTAGTCGCCACCATCGGGCTGGAGGTTCGGAAGATCTTCGGGAGCTGCTCCAAAATCTGGCCACACAAAACCAGCTGGGTCAAACCCCAGAAAGGACAAGTGCCACAAAGGAGGCCACGAAATAAGAACAAAAGCCAGCATATCAGAACATAAGAAAAATGGAAGAAAAGTACAAGTAATAGAAGTACAGCAGGATAATAAACGACTAGGGACATTGAACCATTCCGGGAGCCAGATTACAACCCGTAAACCAAACAAGGACCGGGGTTGTAATCCTTCGCCTGAATAGCTTCTGTCTCTACCCATTTATTGTTAAGATAAGTAAAACAATCATGTACAGGAGTGCCAAGTACAGGGACTAGACCAGACTTAGACAGGGCTAGACAACATCCATTCACAAGCGGCCAAGCAAATACTACGGCTTACTACTTTAACTAACTAGGGTTATCACAAGCCTAATTACTAACAAGATGCAAGTGAGAAATTTCCAGTCCTAAGCCCTGCAGACCATCTAGTTATCCTTCTGCGGGTTGAGAGTATGGTTAGGTACATCGCCCCGGAGGCGATATATCCTTAGGTGACTTAGAGGGTGCAACACATGACAGTGCGCTGGAAATGTGCTCTACTCGTCGGCAAGCTACAAGTCCAATTAAGAGCGCCCAGATAACGAGATTGCCTGTGACTGAAAATTCTCCATGAACTATAGTTTGATCTAGTCATTAGCCTAATCCATATTTAGTATGAATCCCTGACCGTGGGAACCAAGGAGTCATGTCCTAGACATGATGCAAGACAAGACAAGTGGATTGCACAAGCAAGCAAGCAGGAACACCCACGGTGTCAAGTTGATTATACGAGTCAAGTTAGCCGTCGCAACAGCATCAAGATAAATCATGTCAGGGTACTTGTCAGGAGTGCGCCACGACGGGCCACTATCATGTCAGGTTGGTCATGTCTGGAGTGCACCTCTACGGGTCACTGTCGTGTTATACTAGTTCCTTGTCATACCATGCCATGTACAATAGTCATTCCAAACATATTAAGTAAAATCAAGTTCATGACAAAAGGCGTAAGGATATAAATTGGGCGTAAAATATCTGATAAAATATCCATATACAGGGCTATAGAAGAGCCAAGCTTAAGGAAAAACGAAACCAATTCTCCATGATTGGACAGATTGCGCAAGGGTCCTTGGGGTCGGGTTGCGCAGGAGTCAAGTGCGCCAGGGGCCAACTGCGCAGGAGTGAGCTGCGCAAAAGTCGGCTTGCGCTGTGTTGGTTGGCGCAGGGGTCAGATTACGCATGAGTGAAGTACGCGGGGATGGATGGCACATGGATCAGATTGTGCATGAGTGAAGTGCGCGGGGATGGATGAAGCATGGGTCAGATTGCACATGAGTGAAGTGCACGGGGATGGATGGCGCATGGATCAGATTGCGCATGAGTGAAGTGCGTGGGGATGGATGAAGCATGGGTCAGATTGCGCATGAGTGAAGTGCGCGGGGATGGATGGCGCATGGATCAGATTGTGCATGAGTGAAGTGCGCGGGGATGGATGAAGCAAGGGTCAGATTGCGCATGAGTGAAGTGCGCGGGAGCAGACTGCGCAAGAGTCCCTGCGCGCTGGGGTTGAGCGCAGTTCACCATGGGGCAAGCTGCGCGGTCGGCGCTGCGCTAAAGAGCGCAGGACGAGAGGAGGATGTGCAGTCCAGCACTGAGCTAAAGAGCGCAGGCTGCAGTCTGCTACTCCAGGCCGAGAGGAACTCTTCAAGAACACCAAAGTTCAAATCTTCATATCTTGGTCAAATCAAAACCAAATCTAGATTTTCAAAGGTCTAACTTGAGTAAAATTGAATTCTCTTCCACATGGAAGCATCAAAACCCACAAAAATCCAACCAAAATAGATCAAAATCATGTAAATCAGAAAATAGTTAAAACCTAGATCTAGAACAATGGAGACTCCAAATCACAAAATGTCAAGCACTAATGTTGATCACCATGGCCTAATCTAGCTAATGAACAAATAAAATATGGTTCTCATGTGGTGGCAAGGTGCACTTGCCTATGGGTGGAGTGTTGTGTAGAGGAAGGAAGAAGAAGAAGAAGAAATTAATGGAGGAAAGTAATGAGGACAGAGAGTGTTAGGTGGGGATAATAAAGAGAGTAGGTTGTGGTGGAATGAGGGTTAAACATAGGCTAAGGTGTTCCAATGCATGTTAAACCAAACCAAACCAAATCAAACCAATTCTCCTCCACATAATAAACCAAGCCAGGTAAAACCCAATTACGAGAACCAAAATCTGCAAGTCAAGCCAATTACAAGTACATGCCAAAATCCAAGAAAATAAATACAGGTCTGAAATACATGCAAGCTTGACAAAATACGTATTCAGAATATGGGTGTTACATAAATGATTTGAAGTAAATAGTTTTCCAGCAGTTAAAAACAGTGTGATATGAATAGGCAATGAATATGACCGGATTGGATTTGTTACAGTAATATCCTAGTGATATGGTATGGCTTATCCCCGTGTGTATGAGGGATAAGCTAATACATTCAGTTATACTAATTGGATGTGGTCATATCCACTACACTACTCCCCCAGTCCCCAATAGTTACAGTAGTTACAGTCAATGCTCTCAAAGAGAGTTCCGTGTTGTATCGTAGTTTAAACTTGCATTAAAATAATTATTAAATAATTGTAATCTACCACAAAATGTACTTGCCTCAAAATGATTGGACTGAACGGGTCGATACGTCGGGATAGGAAATCAGGTTCTTCCTTGAAATCCTACATTCGGGAAGCTTGTCTCAGAAAACCAAAGTCGCCAATGTTACCATACTAGTTGTAATCTCTAGTTGTGTCCTATTCAATTTTAGTCTTTATTTAGTTAACACAACCAAAGCACGATTATTAGTGCGTTGCAATTAAGAAATATCAGTTTATATTTAATTTCGAGAAAATCGTATTTATCGGTTTATTTAGAAAAACTCGATATTTTATAATTATATAAATATAAAACTAAAATTTTTCTTTTTAATGAGAAATACATGAATTTCTTATTTAAAAATTATAACTTAATTGCTGAGTGATAAAACATTTATTATTATTTTTTTCTTTTTAAAATAAAATAAATATTTATCATTTTATACTAAGTTCTCAAGACCAAAAATCATCCAGAAAAATAAAAGAAAACAACATACAATCTAAGCTATTACACTTCTCACAGTAGGAAAAATAGGCTTATGCCCTTTTACAGACTTTATTACATAAATTTAAATAAGAAGAAGACAATGTTAGTCTCTAAAAATCCTACAATTTAATAAATAAAACTTAATAATAAATTAATGAGTCTCAGATTTTTGGTCCAATCATCATATATAGCTAATGCCTCAACGTCCGGCGAAACCGATTTTGTTTGCACTTAGCCAGGGCCCATGGACCGGTATGGTCGTCGCCCGATAATCAAAACCAAGTTTAATAAAATTTTTGCAAAAGCCGGTTTTGGGAATTATAGATTTTATGGAAAATATTTTTCTGAAAATTTGGACAGCATTCTCTCTGTTTTCGGGATAACCCAAAACTGGGAAAAATGCCAAACCAAACATCGATAACTGTCCCAAACCAGGGAACACCAATTTCCAATCAAAATAATAATAATAACCAGAACTCGAAAATAATATCGAACCCGAAAATATCTACAGCACGTTTTCCGAAATTCGGAAAACCGAACTGAACTCAGAGAACCCGAAATAAATTTCGGAAATTCCAACAGAAAACTCAAAACCAAAAAAAATATTCCAAAACTCACAGAATATTTCCGAAAAGATTTCGGAAAATCCGAAAATCTCGCATACCGAATTCGTGGACCAAATTCATCTTAGACTAAAAAAGATGGAAACGGGCAACGAAAATATACCAGAAATTGCTCGGCTAGAGCTCTCAGATGTTAAAAATGGAAGAAAACCAAATTTCCGCAGACTCGAAATGTGTCCAGCACTCGCAGACAGTAAAGAAATCCGTGGAGCAGCAGATCTGGGTCGGGGCACGCTGGCCGGGCGGGGCAGAGCCGCGCGGGGTGGCTCGGGAACGGCCGAGCGGAGTCGGGGGTCGGCGCGCACCGCTCGGGGAGAGGCGCCAAAGGCGAGTGCCGGCGTCGGGATAGGGAGGAGGGCGCCGTAGAGGGCTCCGACGAGGCACAGGAGGCGGCTCGGGCTCGGGTGGAGCTAGGGCACGAATTTGGGAAAAAGTTTGAGAGTGGTGATGGAGATGGTAAGGGAGAAGAAGGGTTTAAATAGAGTTAGGAAAAAGAGGTTACTGGATCTGAAGGGGTGAACGGCCGGGAGAGGAAAGGTCGCCGGTTTTCGGTGGTTACGGGAGGTAGGGGGTCGGCCAAACCGAGAGACTACAGTTCTCATTAGTTGAGAACCCAACAGAATGAGAGTTATAAACTCTCTCTCTCTCTCTCTCTCTCTCTCTCTCTCTCTCTCTCTCTCTCTCTAGTGTAATAATGAAAGGCTTTAGCCTAATGGGTTAAAGGGTTTATGGATATGTATATTAGAATGGGTTTGAATCAAATGGGCCAACTATTCCTGGACTTGGGTTTTGGCCAAATGGTTTGGGCTTCTAACAAATGGGCTTGGTTTTAAGAAAAAATAAAAAAAACTTTACATGACATGGGCTAAATTAATTGGGCTATAAAATTATAAATGATACATGATTTTCTTTTTTAAAAAAATAACTAAATATTTTGTAACTCTAAAATTAATTTTAAAAAAATGTTTTTGGGTTCGGGTCTGGGCCTGACAATCAAAAAGTCCAAGTTTAGTTATTTTGAAAAGAATTTTACACTTAATAATAATGATAATACTAATATTAATTTAACAACACATAATTTAAATGATAAAAATTAATTACTAGAAAATTGTGGGTTTCACAGCTCCTTCTCCAGCTAGAGGGTTGATTGCCACCCTCGTTCTGCTCAATAAATGCTTCATTAGTCGAAGCATTTGATGGCGCATATGCTGACACTTCATGATGCGCCTGACTGGGGCGCTGAAGGGCGGCACATAACTGAGCTGCTGAAGGAATGCACATAACTGAGCTGCTGAAGGGATGCACATAACTGAGGATGCACATAACTGAGCTGCTGAAGGGATACGCCTGGCTGAGAGCGCATGGCGAGATGCGCCTGTTTGAGAGCGCATGGCAAAATACGCCTATTTTGAGAGCGCATGGTGGTTGCTGCGCCTGTTTTGAGAGCGCGTGGTGGTTGCTGCGCCTAGCTGTAGACTTAGGGTCTTTTCTTTGTAGAAATTTTTCTTTGTACAGCTCTTTTTAAGACATGTAATAGACTTTTATATGAAATAAAAATCTTCTTTTAATGTCTATGCTTTGTTGTGCCAAGTACTTCATCTGAGCTCCCTGGCGCATGTGATGTTAGGCGCATAGGATTTCTGGTCCTGAAATTCTATGCTTCTACACAGTTAAGCTCGTTCTGATGTCGAGCACCACTCGTGTCAATGCCTGCATGGAGGTAGAGAGAGTTTTAAGCCCCGTCTCCAGGGTATCAATACGATATAGGAGATCCGGGGCCAAAGTTTCTTCTTCTTTGTTTTGATCCCTTGTCATGTTAACAGGCATGACATGGGCTGAAGTAGATGGGACGGTGGATCTTTCACTTTCAGTCTCGCTTTCTTGCAGGAAGGTCGACATCAAGGCTTCCTCTCTGAATCCCAGAGTTGGCTACCCCCAGCTGCATCTGTAACTCCACTTACCAAAATTTTGATAATATTTTATTTATTTATTTATTTATTAGAATTGAATGGTAATTTTTAGAATTTTATAAATAATTATTTAATTATTTATTACGGTAGATGACTTTAGCTATGGTTGAGTTTTGAAGTACAAGACGACTAGGAATCATGGCACAGATAGTGCAGTGGCGTGCTTTGACTAGTATTTAGCCATGGTAGGGGAATGCCGAGCCATAGGTGTGTTCTAACTAAGAAAACCAGGCCGAGTTGCGAGTTAATCCCTATAAATAATTTAATTAGTTATTTATTAATATTTTGACTTTTAGGAAATTCGGTTATACCAAACTTGTCCGGACTGGGCCCGAACCGAGCCCAAGCCCGTGTAGGCTTATAGTGAGTCCTAAGACGTCCATGACGATATACTTTAAGTGTATACTTCTACCTTGTTTTAAGTGTCTAATAAATATTTTCCTAGAATAATTGTTATATATATATATATATTATATATATATATATATATATATATATATATATATATATATATATATATATATATATATATATATATATATATATATATTTCCTAGAATAATTGTTATATATATATATATATATATATATATATATATATATATTTATATATATATATATATATATATATATATATATATATATATATATATAATATATAATATATAAAAAAAATATATATATATATAATATATAATATATATATATATATATATAATCAATATCCAGTTATTTTGATTGAATATTTATCCTTGGAAATATGATAACTATTTCCTTTACATTATACTTGTGAATTTTAGGGTATTAACTATATAAATGTGTATATATAGATTTATTGTGCCTATTTAATAATTGTATATATGTTTTTATTATTATTAGAAAAATTAGTAAAATATATTTATCTTATATATGTATTACGTATAGTAATATATATTATTTATTTGATTATTATATACATGTAAGTCAATTGTTGATAACTATATAATATATAATATTGCTATGGAGTAGCCTGGTAGCTACTCAATTTAAATATTAGTAGGAGTTGATGCTTTTATCAACATATATTATTCCAACTTGTAACCAGCTTGGAGAGTTTTGATTGAAGAAAATTCTTAAATGGATTTGCGTCCATCCATAACAAAGAACACATGGGCTTACATATTCACATGCTAGTGCCCTAAGCATGTCCTCTCTTATTTTGCTCCAAAGATTCTACTACTATTTCAAATATGGTGGTCGAGTGCTGCAACAAAACTAGTATGTTACCCAATTTGTCTTTGCTAAGTCGGTACATGATTACTAGCTAACTTCTTGTTTAGTTAAATTTAAAATCCTTTTAATCCTTCTTCATGCCCTATTGGTAGGCATTAAGAATCAGATCTGATCCTCAACCCAAGCCATTCATATTCGAATTCATATGGATTTCACCCAACCATAATATAAATTCAAATCAAAATTCTAAACCTATATTTAGTTATTTAAGCCTATCTATACTTAATTTGTGAAGGTAGTAACAAATCATAAGAGCTCCCTAGCCTATCTTGTCTCTTTATAGCTTAATCTTTATCTTATATTTATCAGCAGATTCATCGTCATCTCCTCCTCTCTCCAACAATCCCCTACTTTATATATAAATATATATATCAAAACTTCCATACCTATATATGGATATGAGATAACATAATCTTCTATTAGCCAATATTATCCTCACCATCTCTCCATAACTCACGATATACCATAGCCGAAGGCAGCCACTACTGTGTCATAAGAGCGCGTCTTTCTGGACTGTGCAGTGCGGAGAAGTACTCGTCGCCTCGCTCGCCAGTCCTCCGAGAGCCTGGTCCTCTGGCATGGTTGCCATTGACTACTCCGTCAACCTCGCCAGGGACCACTTAGCTGACATCCAAGCAATGGCAAGCCGTGCCAGCAGCCGAGTGGTCGTCGTCCCTATGCACAATCGTTCCCACCGCGTACGGAAGCTGCACGAGCCGTCGGCCGAACACTCCTGGCCATCCCCGATTAATCTGCGCCCCACCATCCCTGACGCTGGGGCGTGCCCTGGATCGTCATGGGCTGCCGAAGGTCGTCGCGCGCACACGCACAGCGCAAAATAGGACAACGGCGATAGCAATATATTACAACGAGGTACCTATATTCTCGACTGAGTTTCTATGCATCTAGTTAATCGTTTCCCGAACCATAAATTCCTATTCATAACCCACATGACCCTCTCGACTCTTCAATAATTTGCTTTCAAAGTAGTCGACTGATCTATTTAGAAAATTGATCAAAACTTTAGGGAAAAACTGTTTCGAAAATAGTTTCTAGGAATCCCAAATACCCATGTTCGTGGCCAGTTTCCAAGAAACCTGTTCAATACTTTTGTAATCTAATTAAACACACTTGAAGACAACATGTAGGGCTTCATAACCTAATTTGTAGTTACGAATTTTATCAACTGTGAGCAAAGAAATTAGTTTTCAAAGTTCAAGAAAAATAGGATTAAAACAGTTTTCAAAACTTTGAAATTCACCGATTCAACGTGCGTCCCGCCAAACCAGGTGACGTGGTCATGAATCGAAAGCATCGAAAGGTGCGTATTGACTTCGCGGATGTGTGGGCTTTGACGGAATTCAAATTGGTTGCGTATGTGCGACGAATTTGATACGTATCCGTCAAAATTCACCGTATCGATTTCTGTGCAAATTTCCTAATTACTTTGTGCATGTTCGTCAGATCGAGACGAAACTTGGGCCAACAGGACCGTGTCATTTTTTTGGTCCTGTATGCCAAGCTTGGTCCGATTCTGAGACAGTTGACCGGATCGCCATTTTACGGGCCCTACGATCCGATTCAACGGGTAATTTTGTGCACGGCCCACCGGAATCCACAATTGGACATACCGTTGGGTTTGTATCATCAAAATGAATCCGTAGACATATAATTTGACAACTTTAGAGATCATTGACTCTGGTACGCTTTTCGGTGCAAAACGAGTCCAACGGTGGACACCGTTTTGGCCCAAAATTATTGTTTTGTCCCTGTGTCCAGAATTGGACTTAAGGACAGGCAATTCTATCTAATTTGACTTTTCTAAAAATGTTAGGAATGTCTATTTCAGCTTTCGTAGATAGTTGTAAGATTTGGACTTTCTGGCTTACCAATGACGGTATATTATTGGATCTTCGCACTACCACTAGACAAGATACCTTGCCTCCCTCTACAGTTTAATTTCATATTTATAGTTTTCATGTTGTTATTGTATCAGATACTCTATTTGCTATAGATCTTATATGTTATCATTAGCTTCCTAGTTGACTTGATTTATCTATTTTCTATACACCATGTTCACCAGTTTATTGTCTTACTTGACTTGATAGTATAGTTATACTGGACTTGTTCACATTATAGTTCATGCTAGAGTTGTCCTTACCCGTGTCTTGACATAATTCGTACCTGGTCTCACCTGTACCCTGACTGAGTCGTGTCTTGGAACGAGTACATGTAGTTGAACTGCTATTTCCCTGTATCGTTTTTCCTCAACCAGAGAGTCCACACTCGGGACGAGGGTTGACCGTTTGCACCAGAGAGTCCACACTCGGGACGAGGGTGTTTGTCTTGATCTATTTACATCCGTGAGTCCATATTCGGGACGAGAATGTTGACCTGTTTATTTGTACTAGAGAGTCCACACTCGGGATGAAGGTGCCTTACCGTGAACTAACCAGAGAGTCCACACTCGGGACGAGGGTTAGTGATTAGTTCAAACCTACGAGTCCACTCAGGGCGAGGGTTTGGTATTCCATTGATCTCGTGTTCACTTGTTCATCCAGCAGTTCAGTTACGTGTAGTTTTTCTTGTGTTCCAGTTCATAGTCACCTGTCAGTAGCCACTTATCGATAGTCACTTGTTAGCAGTCTTGGTCGTAGTCTCTTGCCATGTGTATGTCTCGTCCCTTGCTTATATCCTATTTATAGTTTATGCATAATTAAACTGTAGATTGGCATGTTTTTATGTATCTTGCTATGTCCCCTGAGGACCTGATGATCTCTTCAGGTTTAGCGATTGCATGGAGTTATTTAGCAGTTCCGGATGGTGGAGGTTTATGACACTCGTGGATTTCAGATGATTACGACATTGCTTGCGAGATTCAGGTATTGATATCACGTTTATTATCCAGCTCGTGATTTCCTTTTATTATCGTACAATAGCCTATTTATTGATTCAATTTATAGACACTTGTTATATTTTTTAGAGTCTTATCGGACATTTATGCTAGTGGACTACCGACCACGACCCATAGTGTTCATTCATGATTACCTTACTCTTGTGGATTTGAGATATAGTTATGTTTGCCATGATTTGGTAGTTTACCATGCTCTTGACAGCGTTTACGTATTTCGAGTTGGGCTGGAGTCCACTTGATTGCGTAGCTGGCTTGCGCACGTACTTGCATCCGATAAGCAGGTACGGGTCGTGACAGCATCAGTATTAGTTCTCTGATAGATGTCCTCATCTTCGAATGAGGGATTATCGTGGATGATCGGGGTCTGGCTACCCCTGGCCTGCACTGCTGATGCGGTCTTCACTTTCGATCGGGTATTCTGGAATATCCACAGCAGAAATTATTGCTTTATTCCCTCGCGGTCGGCTCTTTGATGCACTAGCCGAGGCTGGAAGGTTATTAATTTTTATATTTCTTCTGGGAGCAGGAGAATTAGAGATGATATGGCACGAGGCGACCAAGAGTTCTTCCTCGTCTTCGATTGGTACCCTCTTTCTGAGACGATGTCAAATGGGTGCAGCAGGTTGTAGTCGCAAGAACACGGACTGCCTGGGTGGTGGGGCCACTATTTTACAACAACAGTAGTTGATAGTGATTGTAGCACAAGTATGTCCCACGAGGGGTGCGTTATGCGTAGCTGTCATATCTTTCGCTCTACGTTTGTGAGTAATCATGCTATGTAGATCGTACGATGAGAGATTCACATGTAATACCCCTAAAATTTTGAAATTATTTTTTATTATTTATTTGACTTAAATAGAGATTTTTGGAATTTAAAGTATTTTTAATTAAATTGATATTATTATAGAAGGCCTTATCCATAGTTTAATTTTGGAGTACAAGACGACCAAGAATTTTGGCACAGAAAGTATAGTCTTGTGCCTTGACTAGTGTATTAGCCATGCTAGGGGAGACCAAGCCATAGCAGTGTCCCAACTAGAAAAATCAATCAACGTTGCAACTTAACCCCTATAGATGATTTAATTATTTATTAATTAGATTGTTGACTTTTTAGGAGACTCGGTTGTGTTAAACTAGTCAAACTGGACCCGAACCGAACCCGAACCCATGTAGAGATGTTATGTGTGCAAAGACATCATGTAGACATATTTTGTATATATACAAATATTTAGTATTTATTTTTAGGGAATGAAAAATATTTCCTAAATATTTGTTATACCTACGATATAGGTTTTGTTAATATTTATATGGTTTTTAGAATAATTGCACAATTTTTGGTGGACCAATAAAAATTAGAAGTAATAACGTCACCCAATACCATACCTACTCTTAGTTTATTATTATTATTATTATTATTATTATTATTATTATTATTATTATTATTATTATTATTATTATTATTATTATTATTATTATTGGTATATAAATATCTTTAATATTAATGAATTGTGTTATTAGAAAATAAATATTAATAGCATGTACATAATTTTTTTTATGTTAAGTCCTATACTAGAAATATATATATATAATATTAAGATTTTGGTTTATTGAATATTTATCCATATATTGATAAGTATATAAAGGGATATATGTGCATATATAGAGATATATAGATATAATACATATAGAGTTATATATAGATATAAGAAAAGAAAAGAAAAAAAAGAAAAAAAAAACAAAGGAAAATTTTATTGTTCCCTTGCGGGAACAGTAAATCCCCCAACCAAGCCTATACCAACTCGACCCCCCCCCCCAAAAAAAAAACTATATATAGAAACGGGAGAGAGAGAGAGAGAGAGAGAGAGAGAGAGAAGAGATCAATCACCCAAAGCCCCAAAATGGCCCTAACTCTAAACGCTGCCACCGACACGCGTGCACCCCCAGCCACCCTGTGCTTCCACGACCACCGCACGGCCGCCAAAGTCGCTTTCGAACGCCAGAAAACCCGCCTGACCGCGCAAAAAGAGTGCCTTGTTCAGCCACCCCGACTTCAAGGTACCCTAGTTCGCGATCTCGTTACTTCCTGCATATGCAACCGTTTTTGAATCTGTAAAGTCCTACGCATACTCCACATAATCGACAAGAAGATCCATCTACTAATTTTAGGGTTGATACGCATTTATTGTCGAATTACTTCTCTGAAAGTCGAGAAAACCCACAGAACCCATGTTCTATTTTAACAGTTTTCACCCCATATTGGAAGGCAAATATCTGCCAATCCAAATCAGTTTTTCAAAATCTAATTAAACATGGTTGAAGACAACCTATAGGACATTAGAACACTGTTTACAGTTTGATTTCATTTATGTTATAGCAAGATAAACCAGCGTGGAGTTCATGAAAAACCTATCTAAAATAGTTTAGAAATTTTTGAAAACCCGTCGATACAAGGTTCGTCCCGTCAAACTAAGCAACTTGGTTGCAACCCATGAGCATCAAAAGACACGTACGAATGTTGCAGATGTGTGGGCTTCGATAAAACTTGAATTGGTTGCGTGTGCGCGACGAATTCGAGGCGTATCCGTCAAAAATTATCGTATCGTCCTCTTGCAAACTAGCCAATTACTTTTGCACGTTCATCATCTCACAATGAAACTTACGCCAATGGACTCACACCAATTTTTTGGTCTTGTGAGCCAAGTTTGGTCTGATTCTGAGAAGGCCGACCGGAACGCTATTTTAGCAGGCCCGTAACCCGATCCATTAGGCAAATTTGTGCACGGCCCACCGGAATCCAACTTTGGACATACGGTTGGATTTGTATCATTAAACCAAACCTGTAGCCATATAGTTTGTTGACTTTAGAGAATATTGGCTCTGGCACAATTTTTGGTACAAAGCGGTTCCAACGGCAGATATCGTTTTGACCCAAAATTATTGTCTTGCTCTTGTATCCAGAATTAGACTTTTGGGCTTTTTATGACAAATATGTTGGTAATATTTGTTTCAATATTCGAAGACTGTTGCAAGAGTTTGACTTTTGTGGCTCGTTGATTGACTGGATAGTCTTGGTTCTACGTGCTACCACCATGCAAGTGTACATTGCCTACTTATACAGTTTATTTTCATTCATTTCTGTACTATTTTTCTAGTTATATTTCATTATTTGCTATTCACGTTCATGTTACAGCTACTTTCTTATTTTACGTGCACGTTCCTTATTTAGTCATCATATGTCGAATTCATGTTCATGTTCCTTATTTGCTATTCATGTTCATGTTACAACTATATGGTGTTTGAGACTTATCTTTTGTCTTGAGGTCGAAAGCATCCCATGGCGTTAAAATATTGAGACATCTTTATTAATTGTTATCTGTTTTACTTTTCTCTCTTTTTGTATGTTATATTTATTATATAATAGGCTTGTATATTATGTATCTTGCTAGTCCCCTGAGGACCTGGTGATCTCTCCAGGGTTAGACAGAGAGGAGGGATATCCTGAGATATAAGATTCTAGAGTCGTGACAGGTGACGTACCTTCGTAGGAGGACAAGATAGTTATATAGGACTTCTCGTGGTCATATCGATTCTATTCATAGACTTGCTATTTTATTTCCTTTATCTTCAGTGGACATGTAGTTGATTACTTTATTTCCTTTTACTGTGGTTTCGAGATGTCTTACCCGCACAGTTATTATTTCTATTTCATGTTGGACAGATCTTTTCATTAGTATTATTTTATTGGACTTGATATCTGGTGTCTTATTTTCTGTGTGGATGAGATTAGCTGTGACCTGTATTATTATTCTGTTTATTATCATGATTTATAGCTTAAGCATTTCGCTAATAGGCTTACTATGAGATTTGGCCCATTATTGAAGTGTTGTTGGCATGTACCGTATCTTGGTCCTACGTATTTTGGGACTGGGGCATTACATGTTTTTGTGGTGGCCCATACAGGTCTACGTTAATAACTTCGGTTACGTTATTGTACCAACGTGAGCCTGTGAACAGGATAGAAAAGGCCCATAGGATCTCATCCACATCTTTATATTGTTTCACGTCCTTGGCCTCCATATATCGACTTCTAAATTTTATGCATCCTGTTTGAAATTCATTCACTGACTAATAGGTTTCCTTCTATACAGATAATGGACTCATAAGACGGAAGCCTGGCACCAGTTGGCACTCCGCCAAATGCTATAGTGACCCATGCTGATGGAACTCCACCGCAACTTAGGGGCCAACCAAACCAGCAGAACGAACAGCGACCAACCTCACAGATGGATGGACGGACTTTACAGCCAACACCGGTAGCATAGTCGAGGGTTTCTTTACCTCCACAACCTCCGATGCCTTTGATGTCATTCAGGCCCTTCCCAACAGGTCAGTAGATAGATGAAAAATAATTATTCTAAATGTTCCACGCAATGATGCAAGCCCAGCAGCTGATGCAACAATAAACCCAACAACAGCAGGCCATAGCACTGAGAGAGAGCATAGTGATAGCCTTGGCGCTGTAGAAGCATGGAAAATATTAGAATAATGATCCATGCGGCTCTGAGTAAGAAGCTTATGCGGCTCGCACAGGAGCGGCCCTATGCGGTTCAAAGAAGACTCTCAATCGCATGTGGCTCGGGAGCGTATGCGGTTCAGCAAGGCATATGCGGCTCGATGGACGCCATGTGTGATCCTTCCCTACAGCTGGTCGTTTGAGTAGTGGCCTCATTTATTGCTCCAGCACGATTCACTGTGGCGGCCCTGACATAAAGTTTCATAATGGCTTTACCATAATGACTGACTCCTCGGGAAAAGAAGAAAATCTCTGACCAAATCCGTCAGAAGTCCCAGATTGCCACGTGGCAATCAGTCATATGCGGCTCCCTGAGAACCCGTTCCATGCGGTTCGATACAACGCTAGCTCATGCGGCTCCCTGGGAACACATTCCCTGCGGCCCAATATAACGCCAGCTCATGCGGCTCACAAAGATTACGCATATGCGGCTCGATGAAGCATCGTCCTATACGGCATACAAAGAGTATCTCTCTGCGGTTCGAGGATCGTCAATCCTAAGCGGCTCTGACAGGACTCACAATTAAGACACGTGGCATGGGATCAATAAGAGATTTAACCGAATCTCAACAAATATATTTGACATCATCGTCATAATTACTGAGATCAGGGCATATCATTTATCATCAAGCTAATGGGACACGTGGCGAGCAATCAGACATTGGCATAATCAATCACGAGAATTTAAAACAGCTAGCATTAATTGCTCATGAGATACGATGCTATCCGCATTAACGGCCGAGATTCACTATAATCAGGATCAAGGGTTCAGATAGAATGAAGGAGCGCCGACATTCCAAACAGATAATCATTAGCAAATCCTAATGATCACCCCCCACTCTTATAAATAGCCAGTATCATTCCCTTGTAAAAAAAAGGTCGGCAACCAAAGAATAAAAAAAAAGAAGAGAGAGATCTACACAGAGAGAGCTTCCCCCTTTTTTCTTGATAATCACAGAGAGAGAGAAGCCAGGAGAGCAATCCGAGGAGAGCAAGAAGAGCATTTCTTCATCAACGTCGAGCAGATCTTCCCCGAGCCAAGGCTGCATACTGATCGTCCAAGGAGTAAGGCAGAGCGGCCGTCGCTTTTCCGAGCCTCTATCGTCACCCCCCAGAATCAAAAATAAACAATCGTACTTAGTCTGCTGTACCTAGGTTTTCGTCCCTAGGTTTTCTTTGTACGAGCGAGTTTGTATTGTGAGTCTAAGTTCAGTCCTCCGATAATTGTTCTGTTCTTTTACAATCAATGGCAAACACGATGGCGACTCTGCTGGGGACTAACTTCTCCACGGCTGAGGAGTTGGTGACGCAATCAGATGCAGCCAAACTTGGCTCCACACAAAAGAAGATGGTCGTCCATTTCGACCAACAGGCGTTCGAAGAGATGCTCTCTGAAGGCAGCGCTGGCCCGGCCCAGAAGCGCACCCGCACCACGAAGGCTCGCAAAGAATGGAGACCGAAGTCATTTGCTCCTCCTCAAGCCCTCGATGGGATGCCCTCTGTTGCTCAAGACGGCGAGAAGGATTCTCCTGCGGTCCCACTTCAGATCGTAGACAACTCTGCTGTCCCCAAGTCCGGCAGAAGAAAATATTATGATGCTGGACTTACAGGGACAAAGAGGGACTCTACGCGGACCGAACCGCAAAAGAGTATTGGCTGCAAGGAGAAAGCCCATACGGCTACATCCGCCAACCGCATGAAGAAAACTCATGCGGCTACTTCTGTCAGCCGCATAACTTATGCAACTACAGTTCCCGACAGCATGGATGAGACTCATGCGGCTAGTAAAGTCAATCGTTTGTAGAAAACCCATGCAGCCACAGATGCCAACCGCATGCGGCCAGCCTGCACGGTCGTGACCCCTAGCCGCATAAGAACTCGTCCGACGACAGGAGACAACCGCATGCAGACAGCCTGCACGGTTTCCGCTCCCAGCCGCATAGCATCTGCTCCATGCTCCTCTCGATCAGTTTTCGACCGTCTCTCGTACGGTCCGAACCCTGATGACTCTCTGGATGATAAGCCAGACTCTATGATGTTCAACTTGGACTCTTCCTATTATGCACCCACAAGTGCTAGAAAGAAGAAGTCTAGGGCAGCGCGGGCTCATCAAGCCCAGACAGCTGCCCCAACCTCTGACTATCAGGGCGTCCCGCTGATTATCACACGGGCCTCTGATAGAAAGTTGTACAGAACCGCTCAAGTCCAATCCCCGGCGACGAACGGACAGAGTGGTTCCTCTGACCTGCGTGAGGCGATCCTCCACAAGCGCAAGGAAAGAAAAGGGGCCTCGGCGTGCAAAGAATCCTCACATGGACGTCACTGCACCCAGATCATCGTCAACTGCTGCTGCAACAACGCGGCAGTGACGGAAGATCGTCCGTCCGTCTTCCACAGACTACAGTACCCGAACTCAGAAGATGAGGCACCTCATGTTGTCTCCTACAATTTCGCTCAGAAGGTCCCCGCCGAGGGGAGAGGGAAGAAGACAAGCATCTCCAGTCCAAAGATATCAGCCACTACAGCTAAGAAATTGTCGGCTAAACGGTTGCCCTCCACCGGAGTATACCAACACACCCGTTCGAAGACAAAAACTGCTGTAACAGGAGACTCATCGTCCCCGACCCTGGGGGTCGTAGGAGCTGGGGGTTGTACTCCTCCAAACGTCCACAATAATCCAACGTTTCAAGGAGACGAACCCCGAGAAACAACCCTCCTATCGGGTACAACAGATGCTGATGTCCCCGAGGACATCCATGATTCTCGAGATGAAGCAAGCTCCGAAGCTGGGGGTACTGTCCCTTCCGAGTCCGAACCTGAAGAGAACAGCCCCACATATCCAGATGATTTCTCGACGCATGGGTACGACTCGGAGGGTACATCCTTCACCACTCCCTCCGTCACTCCTCATGTGAAGACGGTATTCATGACAGACAGCAATCAAGGCGGTTCCAGCGATCGCCAGTGCATCGACACTTTGGAGGCCATATTGTATGCCTTGGTCAAGTCTGTAGACGAGATCAAAGCGGCACTTCCTACTCTGCAGGGAGTGACACCTGGCCAGACAAGCACGGGTCCCGCAATCAACGTAGATTCAAATTCAGCGGCACCAAACCAGGGTAATAATCCTCCCGAGATAACGGCCCCTACCGCGATAGATGAGGCCCGAGAAGTAAGAAGAGAGGTTCAGGAGCTCCGAACAATGTTCCACGCCCGAGAAAACTCTCAAGACCTCAGAATACGGCAACCATATCCTGCTGAATGGAGGGATATTCCCTTTCCGCCAAGATATAAGCCGTTCAATATCAACCCATATGATGGCAAGACTTCAGCAAGTCGATACATCACTTACTTTGAGGTCACTACCGACCATCTGCCCCATGATGACGCTATCCTCACGCGGTTATTCATTGGGGCATTGGAAGGAGTCGCATTCGAGTGGTACCGTAACCTGCCAGACAATTGCATCCACTCCTTCGCTGGCTTCAAACGCTTGTTCTTGGAGAGGTTCTATGAGGTAGGGCAGGACGTTACGATGTCTACCCTCATGGACGTCGTTCAAGGAGAGAAAGAACTGACGAGAAATTACATTGAGCGGTTTCGTCAAACCGCAATGAAGTTACCATCTGGCAACCCGGACTCTTCTTTGATTAAAATTTGCCAAAAGAGACTACTTCCAACAATTAGTCTCTGGATGGGCGAAAGTCAGTTCAAGGACTGGAAGGCTTTTATCATCAGTGCTACAAGTGCTGAAGAACGATTGAAGAAGGCTCGCCAACTGGGGTTGCATATCTCGGAGGGAGAGAACAAGGGCAAGCGTCCCAACACCAGCAACGACAATGGGGGTAGCCCCTCCAACAACCGGGACAACAAAGGCAAGCAGGCTATGGTGACCGATACAGCCCAGAAGCCCGAGCCACAGCCGACAGACAAACAATGGCCTCAAATCACTTATTCTTTTGAAGACGGTCACGTCAAGCCTATCTTGGACATGCTTATACAAGGAGATAGGATTCAGCTTCCTCCACCAAGACGGGAGCCTCGGCCGACTGATCTGGAGAACCCAAAGTTTTGCCATTACCATCGCTACGTCCACCATGCTACACACGACTGCTACCAACTGAAATGGTATATCCAAAACCTCATCGATTCGAACGCCCTGGCCATCGATTTCGAAGAGATAACCGTGGCAGCCAACATGGTGTCCGTACAATTCAGTAGCTTCCCTCCAATAGAGACTCAGGACGGGGTTATACCCATCCTTCTGGCAACAATGGAGATTGCTAATCTGCCGCCTGCTCGCGATCAAGCCGCTGGTCTAGTACCCCTCACCACATCACGAGGGGAAATCATGTGGGTCCATCCGGACCTAGTCCACGAGGTAACTCAGCCCTCTCCACCTTCTAAAAGGAAAAGTAAAAAAGTCAGATCCTGTCGTACTGCCTCGGCGAAAGAAGAAGAAGTCTCGGCCGTCACTACTCGATCTGGAACACAAGCCCAACCGGTGACCGAAAATGCGACTGATGATCATCCGCCCACTACCAATAATGTTCCGGGACCGGCTCAGCCTTCGACGACCGACAAGCCTAAGCCGAAGGAGACTCGCTTCGACAAGTCCCTCCGGATGGAGACACCTCAGGGGCTGGAGAGGCCCTACAACTTCGATATCTTAGCACAATTAGCTAATACCCCGGCCAAATTGTCCTTATATGAACTCCTCAGGCTCTCAAAGGATGTCCGCACGGCTTTAAGTGAGGCGCTCCAAAATGCCGACGCATACTTGGCTCAGGTCAACCTCACGGGAGATAACCAACCTGCAGAGCTCCAAGATAGTGCGTGTACGGGAGCAATGCCCAATATCGTCTTCTCTCCGCAAGATATGCTCATCAAAACTAACCTGCATGATCGCCCGTTATACTACACTGGATACATCGGCGACGTAAAGGTGGACCGAATGCAAATTGATCCTGGGTCCTCTATAAGTATCATTCCGAAGGGTCTGCTACATCATCTTCGTATTCCGATGCATCGCCTGACACCTACAAGCACCGCCATTAGCGGTTTCAATTCGGGCAGGAGCTACCCAATAGGGAAGATCCGTTTGAAGTGTCAGATCGGCGATCTCTAATCAGAAGTCACCTGTTATGTCATAGATGCCGACACTTCTTATAATATCCTTCTGGGGCAGCCTTGGATATACGGTTACATGATCGTGCCTTCCACGCTACACCAGTGCTTCAAATATGTCGATAAGTACGGCTTCGTAAGGACAGAGTTTGCCGATATCGATCCCTTCAAGGGGGTCGAATCTTATTACTCAGACTCCTGTCTGTACGAAAAATCAAAGAAGCATCTGGTCGAAGAAGATGTGCAAGCTCACAACAAGACGGCTACAGGATCAGAAAAACCTCTAACGATCCACCTTCAGGCTCACAAACCGGACAATTCTGTACCCCTTACGGCCACTCTGCGTAAGGACGCAATCAGTCTCTCCGCACAAGAAGAACAGATGAGAATCCGGCTGCCAAGGTCTGGCCAAGCGCCGAGACCCATAACATGGCCACTTACCATCAGACTACCGAGAGTCGGTCAGCTCCAAACGGAGAAGCCCAATCCCTCCGACAGACCACTCACAATACGCCTTCCCAAGAAGGTTCTTCACCCCGATGCGAGGTCTGACACTTCTAGCGAACCAGCCACCCCTCGCCTCACATCAAGTACCAAACTGGGGGTTGCTAGTTTACCAACAACTCCACAATCTGCTCCGCCAGTTGAGCCTCTGAAGATCAAGCTGACTAGGTCGTCCTCTCAGTCTTCATTTATACAGGGGGTGGCCGAAGAAGAACCAGAATTGGCCAAGTATGTGGCTGCCCACTCCGATACCCCTTCCGCAGATGATATAATCCCTCTAGAAAAGATACCTTACTTCATCAATAAAGGGTTATCTTTGAACTACACCGAGCTCAATAAGCTATATACAATATATGCTATGGAACACGGTATAGGCACTCACCTACATACACAGGTGACAAACGTGTACACCGCCATCCGACTTACTCCAGTAGAAGACACTTACCGAATAGTCGAGGGAGGGGACCACCCGATCATCTTCGGCCGGACGAACAACCCACATCCCCTCGCTATGGAAGAAGTCGACTTCGGGTCAGATGCTGGAAGACTGCCTCTGTATCTCTATAGCCCTCAATCCAAATATCTCATGCAGAAACAGGGGTATGATCTAGAGACAACACCAGGACTGAACTACGGAACTGGACGACGATTACCTTTGAAGTCGCCAGCCCCGGCAGGCAAACCACGAAACTACTATAACAAAACCCGATGCGGTTTAGGGTATGTAACGCCTACTATGACCCCTGAAAGCTCAGATAAAGAATACGACTGGCAGTCACATTCAACCGGATCACCGACTTCCGACTCAGATACCAGCATCGGAGATATGTTCAGACAAGTCATGTCAGTCAACATGGCGTTCGCTGACGCTTACGAGGAAGACGAAGACGTCCCCGAAATCCTTGAGCTAGAGCCGTAGGCCCAGCAATTAGACGTGCAATGGGAAAAGCGGTTCGAACTGAGAGAACCTCCTACTGAAGATGACGTCATACAAGTGGATCTCGGCAGCGAATCTTCTCCAAAACCGATCTTTATCAGTAAAAGCCTGACAAACGAAGAACGAGAATCGCTGCTGAAACTTGTCAGAGAATATATCGACGTGTTCCCGTGGAGTTACGAGGACATGCCGGGGCTAGACCCCGTTATCGCTCTTCACAAACTCAACATACGGCCAGATGCAAAGCCAGTCAAGCAGCAACAACGACGCTTCCGCCCAGGCGTCATGGACGTAGTTGAAGCCGAAGTCAACAAGCTAATAGCCAGTGGCTTCATTCGTGAAGAGCAACATCCTGACTGGGTCGCCAACATAGTGCCGGTCCTTAAGAAAAATAGGAAGATCCGAATCTGCATCGACTTCCGTAATCTGAATGAGGCATGTCCGAAGGACGAGTTTCCCCTCTCCATCACAGACATCATGATCGACAACACATGCGGCTTTGAACGTATGTCATTCATGGATGGATTCTCGGGGTACAATCAAATCAAGATATCTTCCGACGACGAAAAGCACACATCATTCCGAACGCCGATTGGTACATACTGCTACACAGTCATGCCATTCGATCTAAAGAATGCTGGTGCTACATATCAGCGGGCCATGAGTATCATTTTTCGAGAACATTTACGCAAAACAGTAGAATGCTATGTCGACGACATCGCCGTCAAGAGTCGCCATAAGGAAGATCATCTGCAAGACCTGAGAACGGTATTCGACCTGATGCGAGCCCACAACCTGAAGATGAACCCTACGAAATCATTCTTGGGCGTATCCAGCGGGAAATTCTTAGGCTTCATCATCACGGCACGGGGCATCCATGTAGACCCTGAGAAGACGAAGGCAATCATGGAGATGGGTCCCCCAAAAAATCTCCGCGAACTCAGAGGCCTCCAAGGGAGGCTAGCTTATATCAGGGGGTTCATTTCCAACCTCTCTGGGCGATGCCGACCGTTCACCCACCTCATGAAGAAGGGAGTCTCATTCGTATGGGACGAGGAATGCCAGCGCGCTTTCGATGACATCAAAGAATATTTATCAAATCCTCCAGTCCTGGTGGCCCCGGTCCCTGGAAAACCATTCCTGCTCTATGTACGAGCAATGGAACACTCCCTCGGTGCCCTACTGGCACAAAACAACAACGCAGGCCATGAGCAGGCCATTTACTATCTCAGCCGAATGATGGTCGGGCCCGAACACCGATACACCGCTGTGGAGAAAGAATGCCTTGCCCTGGTATTCGCCATTCAAAAGACGCGGTACTATGTCATGGGGCAAACCATACATGTGATCTCACGAATCAACCCTCTCAGAGTCCTCATGACTAAACCAGGGGCCCTCAGCTCTCGCCTCAAAACATGGGCAATATTGCTGTCCTCCTATCATATGATCTTCGTCCCGTAAAAGGCTATTAAGGGTCAAGCCCTAGCAGACTTTTTGGTAGCCCACCCAGGATCGAAGTCATCCAGAATCTATGAAGAGATCCCAGACGAGGTCGCCGATTCGAATACAGCCACCCACGATAACATATGGTGAATGTTCTTCGATGGCGCCTCAAGGACCGGACCCAAGGAAAACATCGTCGTCGGGGTCGGAGTGGTATTAATTTCTCCTACTGGGCTGGTGATCAATCGTGCCTACTCCCTCACGGAACCCTGCTCCAACAATGTGGCCGAATATAACGCTCTGGTCATTGGCCTCCAACTTGCAAAAGAGCTGGGGGTAGAATACCTTGAAGCATACGGCGACTCCCAACTAATCGTCAATCAGATCAGGGGCTCATACGAGGTTCGCCATGAAGACATGATCCCCTACCATCAAATTGCGATCAACATTATCTCATCATTCGAGGGATTCTTCATCGAGCACGTCCCCAGACTCCAAAATATCGAAGCCGATGCCCTAGCAGGCCTTGCCGCTTCCTTAGCAGTGCCGAACCAAGCTCATCATTTGGTTGACGTAATAGGCCACAAACTGGTCTGTCCCAAGAATAACGTTCAAGCCATGGCAAGTTATTCTGCCCAGACGGTCGACGACACACCGGACTGGAGACAGCCGTTCATCGACTTCATCGTATACGACATCCTTCCAGAGAATCCAAAGGAAGCTACCTCTATCAGACGGCGTTCTCTCAGATTCTTCTATGATACAGAGACAAAAATGTTGTATCGCCGCTCCTACGACGGATTATTGCTCCGGTGCTTGTCGAACGCGGAAGCTACAGAAGCTGTACGAGAAGCTCACGATGGTGTCTGTGGGGCCCATCAACCCGGCCCTAAGCTACAGGACCGCCTTCGCCGGATAGGCTACTACTGGCCCACGATGGTGGCAGATGCGATAGATTATGCCAGAAAATGCAAGGCCTGCCAAGTCCACGCGGATTTCATTCACCAACCGTCCGAGTTTCTGCATCCAACGGCGGCATCCTGGCCATTCGAAGCATGGAGAATGGATATCATTGGTCCAATCACCCCACCTTCCTCCCGAGGACATCGCTTCATACTTGCGATCACTGATTATTTCTCCAAATGGGCGGAAGCTGTCCCACTCGCAGAAGTTAAAACTTCAAACGTGATCAGCTTCCTTAAGCATCACGTTATCTACCGCTTCGGACTACAACGAAGAATCATCCATGATAATGGTCCACAGTTTATAAGCCATGCATTCTACCGATTCTGCAATAAGCACCGCATTCAGAATGTCGCTTCGACACCATACAACCCGGCAGCAAACGGGTTGGCAGAGGCATTCAACAAAACAATCATCAAGCTCCTCAAGAAGTTCGTCTCCTCCAACAAACGTGACTGGAACGAGAAGCTCGGCGAGTGCTTATGGGCTTATCGCACCACGGTTCGAACAGCCACCGGGAACACACCATTCTCTCTGGTGTACGGAAGCGAGGTAGTCCTCCCTTTGGAGGCTCAGATCCCCTCACTCCGCGTTGCCCTCACTTATCAATTGACGACGGATGATAACTACCGACGACAACTACAAGAGTTGGAGGCTTTAGATGAAAAGTGCCTCCTAGCTCAGCAAAGGATCAAGCTATACCAAGCACGCATCTAAGGAGCCTTCAACAAGAAAGTTAAAATCAGAACATTCCAAGTGGGCGATCTTGTTCTGGCAGTCCGGAGGCCGATGGTCATGACTCACAAGACCACCGGTAAGTTCCAGCCAAAATAGGAAGGTCCATTTGTCATCGAGACCGTGTTCTCCAACGGCGCCTACCGCCTCGCTAAGCAGAACGGAGATTTGCTCATGTTGCCCGTCAACGGCAAGTTCCTGAAGAAATACTATGTTTAAACATCATTCTCCAGATTATCGAGTCATGTACTCCTTTAATACCACTGAACTCTTATCCATCATTCTCCAGATTATCGAGTCATGTACTCCTTTAGTACCACTGAACTCTCATCCATCATTCTCCAGATTATCGAGTCATGTACCCCTTTAGTACCACTGAACTCTCATCCACCCTATTTCAGATTATCGAGCCATGCACCCGCTGGTGCCGCTGAACTCTCACTCCCTCAATAGTCCAAATTACCAAGTTATGTACCAGCTGGTGCCTCTGAACTTACATTCCGGTCACTCTTTCAGATAGTAAGTCAAGTATGATTATACCTCTGAACTTTCTTCCTGGCAGAGATCCTCCCTCAGGATTCACTACCCGCACTCCCAGTGCACAAAAAGGGTAGTCGATCCACCAATTTCTGAAACGACCATGTCCTCATTACCTCTGAGTCGTCTTCATTTCCACCAAAAACAAACCGCCCCCTCGCATAGAACTTCCACGTTCTCCTACCTCTGAGTCGTTCTATGTACCCAATCTTCATTGAGCCCACTCCTGCCATGTCCTCATTACCTCTGAGTGGGAAGGCTCCGTCGAAGAAATCGTCATATTTGCCATGTCCACATTACCTCTGAACAAGTATGTCGGTCCTCTTTTAACCTATTATCTGTACCCACAACCGGAGTACACAAGGATAATAGGTCCACAAATGTCCCCTGTTGACCACAAATGTCCTCTGTTGACCACAAATGTCCTCTGTTGACCACAAATGTCCTCTGTTGACCACAAATAGCTTCCGTAAAGTCTCTCCTGCCATATTCTCATTACCGCTGAGCAGAAAGATTTTACGATAAAACCTTCATGTTTGCCATGTCATCATAACCTCTGAGCAAATGTGATCGGTTCCCTTTCACCCTATTATCCGCATCCTGAACTAGGGTACGCCAAGGGTAATAGGTCCATAAATATTCATTCGCTAAGCTTCTTAGCATAAATCCACCATCTTACCATGCCCCGGGAGCCCAGCTGCTCTACGGCATTCCTTCTCCCAGTACCGAGAACATCCATGACCACTTTGCCGTGGCTGTCCCGGACATCCTATCTAAACTGTTATCCGTACCTAAAACCAAGGTACGCCTAGGATAATAGGTCCACAAATAAATCCCCCAACAAGTCCAAATTCCATAAATACCGCAACTGCAAGAAAGAAAAGATGAGTTGAAACATGCTCATTTATTCAAAAATCAAAGGGCTACATCAGCAGGGATCCTCCCCCAAAAGGCGGCGTTAAATCAAATCAAAGACACTTAATGAAGATTTGCACACGTGTTCAGGACACGTGGCAACAAGTTTATGCGACCAGATGAATTTATGCGGCTAAGGCACTTATGCGGCTAGGAAGCTCAGGCAGACAGAAAAATCCTATGCGGCATAAACGGGGCCATGCTTCTTGTTCAAAGTATTCCAATTTTTACAAATTGAAAACTTTGAAGGGGGTCCTGTAGAAGCATGGAAAATATTAGAATAATGATCCATGCGGCTCTGAGTAAGAAGCTTATGCGGCTCGCACAGGAGCGGCCCTATGCGGTTCAAAGAAGACTCTCAATCGCATGCGGCTCGGAAGCGTATGCGGTTCAGCAAGGCATATGCGGCTCGATGGACGCCATGTGTGATCCTTCCCTACAGCTGGTCGTTTGAGTAGTGGCCTCATTTATTACTTCAGCATGATTCACTGTGGCGGCCCTGACATAAAGTTTCATAATGGCTTTACCATAATGACTGACTCCTCGGGAAAAGAAGAAAATCTCTGACCAAATCCGTCAGAAGTCCCAGATTGCCACGTGGCAATCAGTCATATGCGGCTCCCTGAGAACCCGTTCCATGCGGTTCAATACAACGCTAGCTCATGCGGCTCCCTGGGAACACATTTCCTGCGGCCCAATACAATGCCAGCTCATACGGCTCACAAAGATTACGCATATGCGGCTCGATGAAGCATCGTCCTATGCGGCTTACAAAGAGTATCTCTCTGCGGTTCGAGGATCGTCAATCCTAAACGGCTCTGACAGGACTCACAATTAAGACACGTGGCATGGGATCAATAAGAGATTTAACCGAATCTCAACAAATATATTTGACATCATCGTCATAATTACTGAGATCAGGGCATATCATTTATCATCAAGCTAATGGGACACGTGGCGAGCAATCAGACATTGGCATAATCAATCACGAGAATTTAAAGCAGCTAGCATTAATTGCTCATGAGATACGATGCTATCCGCATTAACGGCCGAGATTCACTATAATCAGGATCAAGGGTTCAGATAGAATGAAGGAGCGCCGACATTCCAAACAGATAATCATTAGCAAACCCTAATGATCACCCTCCACTCTTATAAATAGCCAGTATCATTCCCTTGTAAAAAAAAAGGTCGGCAACCAAAGAATAAAAAATAAGAAGAGAGAGATCTACACACAGAGAGCTCCCCCTTTTTTTCTTGATAATCACAGAGAGAGAGAAGCCAGGAGAGCAATCCGAGGAGAGCAAGAAGAGCATTTCTTCATCAACGTCGAGCAGATCTTTCCCGAGCCAAGGCTGCATACTGATCGTCCAAGGAGTAAGGCAGAGCGGCCGTCGCTTTCCCGAGCCTCTATCGTCACCCCCAGAATCAAAAATAAACAATCGTACTTAGTCTGCTGTACCTAGGTTTTCGTCCCTAGGCTTTCTTTGTACGAGCGAGTTTGTATTGTGAGTCTAAGTTCAGTCCTCCGATAATTGTTCTGTTCTTTTACAATCAATGGCAAACAGGCGCAGACGACCCCACCAGCATATCAGCTGAAGACTGGATCTATTTCTAAATTTAGGAAAATAATACCCAAACCCTTTTTTGGAGATGAGGACCCTACCAAAGTTTATGCATGGCCCACCAATATCGAGCATCAATTGGTAGCCGCTGAACTTCCCAAGGAGAAATGGATGGCAGCCGTCAGGATGCAGCTAACCGACAATGCCTATCATTGGTGGGAAGCCGAAGAGGAACGATTGGGCCCCGACGGAGCCACCTGGGAAGAATTCTCCAAACTCTTCAAGAAGATGTACATACCAGCTACAGCACGAGCCGAGCTTCGAGACTGATTCATCTACTTATACAAGGCAACATGACCGTAAAATAGTACAATATGGAGTTTTTGTGCTTGAGTCATTTTGCCCCGTACCTGATACAAACTGAAGAGCAGAAGGCGAAAAAGTTTTACGATGGACTCCTCTTTGAGATACGGAGACTCGTAGGATCAGTAGCACCTACCTCCTACTCGACAGTTTTGACCGCAGCACGACGCCAAGAACGTATCAACAAATATGAGGCCATCCAGAAGCGACCACAGCCAGTGACACCATCATCCAAAGCATCATCAGGAGGACCTGAAAGATGCATCACCGTACATCAACAACCAAGAGAAGCCCCATATCTAAATTCAGAACTGCCGACTTGTAAGTTTTGTGGAAGGAGAGGACATCTTCAGAGAGACTGTCGCTGAAGACTAAACCAATGCTTGAATTATAGATCCACCCAGCATTTTGAACAAGACTGTCCGAATCCATGACCCGTGATGCAACTATCGCAACGACCAACTCAACCCGCAGCACAAGGAGGATATCCACATGGACCGCTTCCCGACCATGATATTTATGTTATGAGATAGTTGTGCATAATTCTACTTATGTGTGTATTCGTGGGTTCCATATATTGGAGTACCCTGTGTATACATAGAGCTGACATTTTTACGTATTTCTAGTCCTATGTATATTGGGACTGAGATATGATAGCTACTTTCCAATGATCCATACCATAGTTGCTTAAATATATGTCTAACATCCCAACTGTGTACGCAATACCCGGACGCATATACACTTAAGCATACATTAAGCTCCCTACAACTGATGAACAAGAAATCTATTATATTTCTTTAGTTTTAAGGCTATTTTACACTTATTGAGACTAAACTTGGCTCATTTAGCGACAAGTGTCACATGATTTGCATTAAGTACTTTAATCGATATACAAAATCAAAAAAATATGTCTACTCCCACTGAACTTGTGATACACATAATCATCAACGGTGTTTATCTCAAAACCAAACAAAATAAGCACTTAGTGAAATTTGAAGTACCATTGACGAGAATCATGCTTGTTTGCCATGAAATATAAAAGGACAGAACAATTATCGGAGGACTGGACTTTTACTTCACAATACAAACTCGCTTGTACAAAGAAAGCCTAGGGACGAAAGCCTAGGTACAGCAATCTAAGTACAATTATTTATTTTAGATTCTGGGGGGTGGCGATAGAGGCTCGGGAAAGCGACGGCAGCTCTAGCTTACTCCTTGGACGATCGGGTGCAACCTTGGCTCTGTAGAAGAACTGCTTGGCGTTGATGAAGAAATGCTCTCCTTTCGATCTCTGTATATTCTCTCTCTGGCTCCCTCTATATCTGTCTTCTCTCTCTTCTCTTTTTTCGTAAGGGAATGGCACCCTGCTATTTATAAGAGTTGGGGCATCATTAGGGTTTGCAATGATTGCCCATTCTCAAAAGTCGGCGGCTAAGGATCAATGAATCTGGGCCGCTCATCTTGAATATAATAGATCTGGGCAATTAATGTGATTGCATCAAATCTTTGTGGATAATTAATGATGATTGACATAAATCCTGTAACGCCCCAGTCCCAAAATACGGAGGATTAGGAACGTAGACATGCCAGCTGTATACATACGAAGTATGTTCCAATGTATGGAAACCTCGTATGAATACATAAGCTGTAAAATGCAGTAGAACCATAACTAATCTCATCCACAAGAATAAATAAATAAAAGACATCATATAAAGATAATGAATTGTCTTGATACAATATGTTGGGCGGAGACAAATCCACTACCAACAAGTAAAGGAAAAATACATAAGAAAAGATATGAATTTGGCGAGCGAAGCAAAGACGATCCAATTACAATCACCCTCGAAGAGAATAGCGATGATCCCGGCTAGAGCTAGAACACCTACGAAAGACAATAGCACACACCTGGGGAGATAACCAGGTCCTTAGAGGGACGTAACAAGACACATAATATCATGCCATATAAACTGAATAAATATTGCTCAAATAAATAAGTTAATCGAATTATAACATGGTCCAATACGCACCTACTGAACGAGCGTACCATCCCCCCAACCAAACAAGGACAGAAGATGGTAAACTAATTCACGGCGACATATCTTTCCATGCTATGAATCCAATATGGTATCCGGACCCCAACAAGGTTCAATACCTTCTTATCGAAGTAGTAAGTCACACCTACAACCAAACAAGGACAAGATGTGATGAACTAATCCACGACAAGTTATTTTTCTAAGCCACGGTCAAATACAAGTACTCAAACCAAAAGTACTCGCACCTAACGGATAAAGGTAGCCTAACCAGTCTAAGTGAATGCAGTTTTAAGAACAGTTCATGGTCGCATGACTACCGGGTCAAGTCAAAAAAATACCAATGCAGTACCTCAGTAGCGAGTCACAACACCATATACTATTCCTCAGTATCGAGCGAGTCTATAGCATATAGTCTACCTATCGTTCCTCAGTAGCGAGCGAGTCTACGATAGATAGGGTGGTAGTCAACTTCCAATCATGTTCTCCCCGCCCAATGCCAACTCATAACTGCTAAGTCTTCTAGTATACAATTCTATTAGCAGTTATTTCCTAACGCACGGCTTATACGTACTGGTGGCCAGCCAATCACGCGTGTCCGCGTCCTATATGTGACTCACAACAACGTGGTATAATTGTGTCAAGGCCTATGAATGCAACACACAAGGTGGTCCCTTAAATCTAGGTTTAATATGTAAGAAAAATAATACATAGCAAGAGAATATAAATGAACAGTAAGTTCTAACAGGTTATGCCATGTATCACAGTTTATTTTGCATAAAAAATAATGAACAATGCATGAAATATGAGCTAAATAAATAAACAGTAAATGGCAAGGTGTCTTGCCTGAGGTCCTTGCTGGTGAAACCGACAATCCCGTTGGGTACAGAATAGTCACAGGGCTACACAAGATGAACTCAGACGATGTGACAAACTTCTAAAATAAAAACCAAAAATAAAATATTCTGAAATTTTTTTTAGAAAAAATATATGATATGTATTTTTCTGTCAGTATTCCGAAACTTCAAACGGATCGTGATTCTGATTCCTGGTTCTCCCAGAATCTCAAAAACACTAAAACGTGTCAGATTTTGGACCACTGACACTCCACAAATTTTCCAGAAAATTAAGTTCCGAATTTCTGAAAATAAAATTTACATTCAGAAAATATACCTCAATACGATTCCAACAAAAAAAACTGGAGGTCAAAAGGAGTCCGGAGTTGGGAGTTATGGTCATTCGAAGTTGCTACAACCTTTGAAAATTGAGGCTGAATTTATGACGAAAAAAAGAGAGAAATTTTGACAAGGATGGTTTAAAAGATGATTTGTGGTAAAAATAATATGGAGGAGTACCTACCTATTTATAAGATGTGGGAATTCTCAATTAGATAAGAATTAGGATTCCTTTAAACCCAATTTAGATATTTCCTAATTTAATTTAAAAGCAATCAAATCAAAATCCAAATCCAAATCCAAATCTAATTTAAATCAAATCAAATTCTCTTAGTTTAAAATTAAATCAATTAAATCCAATCTCAATTATAGATATTAATTTAATCTATTTAAATAAATCCAAAAATCAAATCAAGATTCAAATGGCCACAATAACTTCCAAATATATTTTTCAAAATACCAATAATAATAATTTCAAAAATAATAATTATTTTTAAATATCTTTTTTTGAATAATAAAATATTAATATTAATAAATCTCGAAAATTATATTTTTATTTAAAATGGACTAATAAATAATTACGAAATATATGTATGCACAAATATTCTTTACATAATTATGCTTTTCCTAGTATACAATAAAATATTATTTATGATTAATAACTGCTAAAAACAAAAAGGCTTTTTATAGCAAGAATAATAATTATATAATATTTTGAAAGTGTATAATAAAATAGAAAAATGTTTTTCTAAAATATGTACGCTTGCACATATTCGCACTTGACGAGCAACTACGAAAAATAAAATTTCGTGCGCGACGTATAATACGACTATGCGACGTACAATACAAAATTTTAAATCGGTACTAAATTTAATAATAAAAAAATAGTAGAAAATTTAGGAATTTTACATCCTACCCAACTTAAAAGAATTTCGTCCTCGAAATTAAGAATTAGGAGGGGGTGAGAAGGCACAACAGTAGATAGGAGGGTTCAAAGAAGTTTATATGGTCGTAGTCTAGGTTGAGGGTATGATTAAGAGACGATTGTAATCACTCTTAAATTCAAGTGATTAGAAAGTCAAGATTGTAAATTTAGTGTCGAGGGAAAGGTCGAGTAGTTCAAGACAAAGATATGGTTACATTGGGTGGTAATGGTCATGGTGATAGGACAGTTAGAGGAGTTTTAGTACGACGCTTTCGTCCTTCTAAAATAGGTGAAGGCGAACGCAATATAGAGTTCGAAGGAGGCGTTATCGAATACGAATACGTGGTTCAAAGGCGACCGAATAATTCAAAAGGAGTTGTCAAGGCAGTCGCGGATGGGACTCTAGGGGACAAGTTTAGCTATGTCCCCATCCACGTAGAACGATAGATAAAAGCGAACCAAAGTGCACTAGGTTGATCAGACCATCATACACCGGTTCTGACTAGACCATATGTTAGTGAGTGCACCCAATAAAATATGTCATGATCAAGCTTGATAACGAAATAAGCTTGCAAAACTGAAGCTACATTAGCAGCATGAGATAGTCAAAATATGAGTAAGGGAGGTTCTGATGAAGGAATTTTAAATAGTCCAAGATCTTTTAAAATCAAGGCTCGCCCGAAGTTTGGGCCTATACAGTTGTTTTGGTTGACTAGCTAAGTTAGGGTCCTCTGAACTTATAGTCTAAGCAAACTTATCAACATGGGTCACAGAGACAAAGGCTTTATTGGACCGTGAGGTATTCTACCCAACTTACAAGAGTGAAACTAGTAATGGGATGGGACCATGGGTCAAGCAACCAAGATAAAGTACAACGCTAAGCATTAAGGAATTTAAGTAGAACAAAATTACATATTGGTTCGAAAGAATTGAGTCGAGGTTGAATCCTTATCCGTGGTCGAAAATTATCATGGTAAAGATTATAGTTTGGCCATTTTGACCATAAGGTCATATCAAGAAATATAGTACAAGGAGATGGGTTTTGGTGGGACATGATATATCTAGATGAAGGTGGACTTGTCTAGGTCTTACATATGAAATTTGTTGAAAGAAAAAGTCTGGTGTTGTGCCCGAAATATCCAAGTCACAGTAAGGGATGCCAAAAGATCAAAAAAATAGAAAGTGGGAGTTCACAATGTGATAACTAATGCACAAAATAAAGAAGATCAAGTTAAAGCATGAAATAAAATTAATTAAAGAATCCATAAAAAAATTAATTTAGGAACACAATTTCGGAGAGAAGATAGTCTCCTAGATGAATATAGTTAAGGAGCCATTAACTCATTATTCAAATTGCAATTGGGTTAGAAGGTCGCAATTAAAAGATCTAGAATTAAAGAAAGCTCGCGTAAGTCGAGGTAGAAATACAGTCACATAGCTGGGTAGATGACTAACAACACTTGTGTATATACTACTATCATGGTCATAGGTGACATGTCAATTAGTGTGGAATACTCAGTAGGGTTATCTTAGGGCCTACCATTAAAATTTAACTCAAGTTTCCTCCAAAAGTTTCAAAATTAAACTTTCAAAAATAACCCACCAAAATTTGTATTCACTCCAAGCCGTTCAAATTCATCATAAAAATTTTAAATCACTCTCATAAATCTCAAAGCAAAATTTTATCATGTTACTACTAACCTTTTCTAAAATTAACGTTTAAATTCAACTATTTAACTCAAGAGTTCATAATTTACGAATCCATAAAAATTCCACAATCAATCAAAAATTTAACACTCTAAAATTTTCCAATAACTCATAATAAAACTCTTAGCATATTAAAAGCAATCTCAAAAATTATGCTCAATGCTCTCATCAATTTTAACTTCTATTCATGCTAAGTTATTCCAACAAAATCACAACTTTTAAATGGTAACTTCCTTTAATCAATCAAAATAACTTTCCATCACATCCTTCGAAATTCTTCCAAAATTTTTAATATTAGCAATCCCACATTAAACTAAATTTTCAAATAATCTTATTAGTCAGAATCCTTTTTTTTTACCAAAAATCTAAATAGATTTGTAAATCCTCAATCATAGGACACCATTTAAAATAAAATTTCTCAAAATCTTTTCCATAACTTTCAAATATTTTAAACCAAAATTCGCCATCAGTACTTTCACTTAAAATTCAAAATTTACTAAACACGAAAATTGCAAGTTGTATAACTCAAATTTACATAATTCCTACGACCATTTTTAAAAGCTAAGATCATTTTCAAACCAAATTTATAACCGTCCAAAGGTGTATAACCATACTCCAATAAATCATAAACATCAAAACTCGAAAATCAAAAAAAATTTATATTTGTTCAAAGATGTATATCTATCACCCAAAAATTATAAATATCACAACTCGAAAAGCAAATCAATTTTATATTTGTTCAAAGATGTATAGCTATAACCCCATAATTCATAAATATCAAAACTCAAAAATCCAATCAATTTCTTAAACCAAGTATGAAATTCTATAAATCCTCTAGTGTTTACTATTAGAAATCTCGAGATAAAAGCCTTCCTTGGTAGTATCCTACTTTACAAATTACTAATCATTAATTCACACAAAAAAGCCCCTTTTTAACTAAATTAGTCTTGAATGTATTCCAATTGTCAATATAACCATTCTAGCCATGTGTTTGACCTATGAGCATATACTAGTGTAGTCATCTTCCTAGTTGATACTAAGCACGAAAATATGAATCGACGGTAGAAAGGAATCAAGCAAGATGCAGTTCAAGAAAGTCGAACGAGAGTTCGAAATTTGAAGCCAAGGGAAGAGGTCAAGCTGTATGGATGAGATTTCTAGATTCTAATCCTATGTTGCAGGCTCACATCGGTACAATTACATAACCGAAATGACAAACTTGACCTGCATGGGCCACCACAAAAATATATAACGCCCCAGTCCCAAAATACGGAGGATTAGGAACGTAGACATGCCAGCTGTATACATACGAAGTATGTTCCAATGTATGGAAACCTCGTATGAATACATAAGCTGTAAAATGCAGTAGAACCATAACTAATCTCATCCACAAGAATAAATGAATAAAAGACATCATATAAAGATAATGAATTGTCTTGATACAATATGTTGGGCGGAGACAAATCCACTACCAACAAGTAAAGGAAAAATATATAAGAAAAGATATGAATTTGACGAGCGAAGCAAAGACGATCCAAGTGCAATCACCCTCGAAGAGAATAGCGATGATCCCGGCTAGAGCTAGAACACCTACGAAAGACAATAGCACACACCTGGGGAGATAACCAGGTCCTCAAAGGGACGTAATAAGACACATAATATCATGCCATATAAACTGAATAAATATTGCTCAAATAATTAAGTTAATCGAATTATAACATGGTCCAATACGCACCTACTGAACGAGCGTACCATCCCCCCAACCAAACAAGGACAGAAGATGGTAAACTAATTCACGGCAACGTATCTTTCCATGCTATGAATCCAATATGGTATCCGGACCCCAACAAAGTTCAATACCTTCTCATCGAAGTAGTAAGTCACACCTACAACCAAACAAGGACAAGATGTGATGAACTAATCCGCGACAAGTTATTTTTCTAAGCTACGGTCAAATACAAGTACTCAAACCAAAAGTACTCGCACCTAATGGATAAAGGTAGCCTAACCAGTCTAAGTGAATGCAGTTTTAAGAACAGTTCATGGTCGCATGACTACCGGGTCAAGTCAAAAAAATACCAATACAGTACCTCAGTAGCGAGTCACAACACCATATACTATTCCTCAGTATCGAGCGAGTCTATAGCATATAGTCTACCTATCGTTCCTCAGTAGCGAGCGAGTCTACGATAGATAGGGTGGTAGTCAACATCCAATCATGTTCTCCCCGTCCAATGCCAACTCATTACTGCTAAGTCTTCTAGTATACAATTCTATTAGCAGTTATTTTCTAACGCACGGCTTATACGTACTGGTGGCCAGCCAATCACGCGTGTCCGCGTCCTATATGTGACTCACAACAACGTGGTGTAATTGTGTCAAAGCCTATGAATGCAACACACAAGGTGGTCCCTTAAATCTAGGTTTAATATGTAAGAAAAATAATACATAGCAAGAGAATATAAATGAACAGTAAGTTCTAACAGGTTATGCCATGTATCACAGTTTATTTTGCATAAAAATAATGAACAATGCATGAAATATGAGCTAAATAAATAAATAGTAAATGGCAAGGTGTCTTGCCTGAGGTCCTTGCTGGTGAAACCGACAATCCCGTTGGGTACAGAATAGTCACAGGGCTACACAAGATGAACTCAGACGATGTGACAAACTTCTAAAATAAAAACCAAAAATAAAATATTCTAAAATTTTTTTTTAGGAAAAATATATATGATATGTATTTTTTTGTCAGTATTCCGAAACTTCAAACGGATCGTGATTCTGATTCCTGGTTCTCCCAGAATCTCAAAAACACTAAAACGTGTCAGATTTCGGACCACTGACACTCCACAAATTTTCCAGAAAATTAAGTTCCGAATTTATAAAAATAAAATTTACATTCAAAAAATATACCTCAATATGATTCCAACAAAAAAAACTGGAGGTCAAAAGGAGTCCGGAGTTGGGAGTTATGGTCATTCGAAGTTGCTACAACTTTTGAAAATTGAGGCTGAATTTATGACGAAAAAAAGAGAGAAATTTTGACAAGGATGGTTTGAAAGATGATTTGTGGTGAAAATAATATGGAGGAGTACCAGCCTATTTATAGGATGTGGGAATTTCCAATTAGATAAGAATTAGGATTCCTTTAAACCCAATTTAGATATTTCCTAATTTAATTTAAAAGCAATCAAATCCAAATCCAAATCCAAATCCAAATCTAATTTAAATCAAATCAAATTCTCTTAGTTTAAAATCAAATCAATTAAATCCAATCTCAATTATAGATATTAATTTAATCTATTTAAATAAATCCAAAAATTAAATCAAGATTCAAATGGCCACAATAACTTCCAAATATATATTTCAAAATACCAATAATAATAATTTCAAAAATAATAATTATTTTTAAATATCTTTTTTTGAGTAATAAAATATTAATATTAATAAATCTCAAAAATTACATTTTTATTTAAAATAGACTAATAAATAATTACGAAATATATGTATGCACAAATATTCTTTACATAATTATGCTTTTCCTAGTATACAATAAAATATTATTTATGATTAATAACTGCTAAAAACAAAAAAGCTTTTTATAGCTAGAATAATAATTATATAATATTTTGAAAGTGTATAATAAAATAGAAAAATGTTTTTCTAAAATATGTACGCTCGCACATATTCGTACTTGACGAGCAACTACGAAAAATAAAATTTCATGCGCGACATATAATACGACTATGCGACGTACAATACAAAATTTTAAATCAGTACCAAATTTGATAATAAAGAAAATCGTAGAAAATTTAGGGGTTTTACAAATCCTCATGATTTGTTATGCCAATCTCGGATTTTCTGCCACGTCTCATTGATTTGCTTGATTACAAATGATCTGATTTGATCCCAATATTTTATTGGGATTTGTTGATGAATTTCGGTCGATTTGATGCCACGTGTCCCATTATCATGCCACGTGTCTTAACCGCGATCCACTTAGAAAATCTGAGCCGCATGAGGACTGCTCCCCATTAAGCCGCATAAGACTGGCCACGTGTCAAGGCTGCTTGGGAGTGGCCCCTGAACATTTGAACCGCATGGTGATGATCTGAGCCGCATGAGCGTAGGTGACCGCATGATGGGTGTCTTCTTCGTGAGCCGCATGGAGATAGTCCTTATGAGCCGCATGGGGTAGCCTCTGCTTGAGCCGCATAGGGTAGTTCTCGTGAGCCGCATGGGATAGCTTCGGCCTGAGCCGCATGGGGTGGTCTCTGTCTGAGTCGCATGCGACTGTCCACGTGTCAAGGACGCATAAAGGTTTCTGGGTTTCGGGGGATTGTGTCAGAGATTTTCTTCATTTTCCTAGGAGTCTACCATTATGACGGAGTCATTATTGTATCTTTGTGTTAGAGCTATCATTTGTCAGAGCTGTCAGCCGTCAAAACATTTAATGCAGTAAAGGACAAAGGGAAGAGTTGTTGAAGGCCACGTGGCTCCTCTCTGAGCCGCATGGAACTATTTGAGCCGCATAAACACTTGAGCTGCATGGATCCCGGAGCCGCATGTGCTCTTTCAGCCGCATGGGGATCCTTAGCCGCATGGATCTTTCTTTATTCTTTTCCATGCTTCTACAAGACCCCCTTCAAAGTTTTCAATTTGTAAAATTGAAATACTTTGAATAAGAAGCATGGCTATGCATAAACTTTTCTGGCCGCATGTGATGTCCTGGCCGCATGAATGTCTCAGCCGCATAGCCTCCTCAGCCGCATTGGTCAGTTAGCCGCAGGGACTTTTTGGCCGTATAGCTCCTTGACACGTGTGCTTATCTTTAATTGTCTTTAATTCGTTTTAGTGCCATCTTTAGGGAAAATCCCAAGGGTCGGCTCATTAAATCTTTGGATTTTATGCCCTGGGTGAATCTCCTCTATGAGAGAGGGGGCAAAATCCGAGGAGTCGGTTTCGTCTTTTTTGAGGCGGTTATTAGTCTACGTGTCCCCCCTCTTTTGTCCTCCTATAAATAAGAGGATTTTTAAGAGAGAAAACTTCTTTACTTTCTTCTCTACTTTGAACTTTCCCTACCCCGATTGTTATCCTCTTCCTCTTCGATCACCAATGGCTCCCAAGAAGACCGTTGCGGCGAATGGTAAGAAGGCGGCGTCCTCGTCGACTACGGCGGCGAAGGGTAAGAAGGCTGCTTCTACTTCGACTGCGGCCGCTTCTCCGCCAGCCGACGTGCCCGCTGTTCACCCTGACGTCCATCTCCCTATTGCTGGTAAGGACGTTATGTGAGTTAACCCTAACTCTATGGCTACGCCGCATACTTTATGCGCGAGCCTTTATCTTCACGTGAGCCGCATGTTCGTCCAATGGCCGAGTCGCGAGCCGCATAAGAATCACCACTATGACCGCATACGTACTTCTCCAACGAAGCCGCATAAGCTACGCTGAGTCGCATAGATTCGCACAAATTTGTCTGTCACGTGGTCCGCACGAACTTATCCGAACTCTGAGGGCCCTATGAGAGCACTGCCGCATGAACCTTCACTGAACGGAGCCGCATAAGTGTTCTTCTGAGCTTGAGCCGCATGAGGCTTCATTAAGTTGGAGCCGCATAAGTGTTCTTCTGAGCTTGAGCCGCATGAGGCTTCGTTAAGTTGGAGCCGCATAAGCTCGAAAAATACCCGTCAGTTCTTTTTGTTCGTCTTTTTAACTTATTTTCTTCTGTCTTCTTCTCAGTGAATTTACCGGTTAATGCTGCTGGAGAACTCCTGGTAGGTCATTCCCAAGCTGCTCTGGGCTATAGGTACGACCATATAGTTAGGCATGTGGCGGACCAGTTTCCTAGTGACGAGCCTCCGGCGAGATTGAATGCCCTCAAGAACCAGCCTTTCTATTTTCTCAATGCTATGATAAACTCGGGGAAATTAGAAGAGGAATACTTGAAGCCTACGTTCTTCTTCGGAGACGCCTTGACTGTGAAGAACAGTCAGGTTCTGGATGTGTCAGAGAACTGGAGTTTTGTTTCTAACGGGATGGCGATCCGTATCCCCCAAATGGAGCGTCACTTCCCACTATCTTGGTTCAATATGCTCCCACTGGACCGGAAGATGGAGGAGTCTTTAACTCCTACCCGAAGTGGGATGTTTGTGGAAGACATCCATTATAACAACAGTATAAAATCAGTGTGTGCGGGCAAGGTGCACACCAGCCGTTCTGTAATGGGATTGGCCCCAGGTACTTTCTTGAATGTGCTGGGTCCCAATTTTATGTTTTCTGCAGCCGACACTTTTATGAACCAACTTGCTCGGAAGGGCTCCTATCCCATTGGCCGGTTGACGCTCCCGAGTTGGATACACCCCATTTCCTCATGGACCAATCTGTCTATGTGGATCTTGCGAAAGTATAAGGCCTTTCTGTGTGAGATTGGTCTTTATCATGCTATTCGGGGCACCAGTCATGGCTTGCCCATAAATAAGAGATTATTTATATCTCTGCTGGAGATGTATAACCGCCGTACGGGAACCTTCTATACACCCATAGGAGAAATGGGGCTTGCGCTCCACGAAATACACGCGGTCTCTAAGCTTCCTTGGGGGGACGAAGCTTTTGAGGCGTACACTCCCACGAATGAGGAGTTCGAAGAGTTGGAGGGACGGTATCCAGGCTTCGTGGCTATTTATCAAGAGATATTGTGCCACTATAGCACATGTCAGCAGATAGCCAAAAAGGACAGCAGCTCGGAAGGGAATGCTCCCCACACCAAGGACTGGGTGCGCTATCACTTCACGATGGGTACCTCAGGTCGAGTTACTTCCCGACGTCCTCAATCCCGGGAGGCGGTTCAAACTTTGGTGTCGTCGGCCAAGAGGGTGGCCACCACTAGTGACAGATTCGGGAGTAAAACCGACTCTTTTGGTTATTTTTATCAGGATACCCAAGAACTGTCAGAGAAGGCGCTCCTGGCGGGATTCTTGATGGTATGGCTGCAAAATTATGTAGTCTCGGGAGGAGCTGGTTCTATTGAAAGGATCAGTCGTAATTTCATCCTTTCGGCTGTGAAGTTAGTTTCACGAGCCAAGCTAGCTCTCCTCCTGGCCATGGTGTGCAGCATACACCATGGCCTTCGCACTTTCACGTCCAAGGTTATCGCCCGCGATGTGATAAAAGATTTTGAACGGACTGAGCTGCCCTATCATTATCTGATGGGGTGGCTGCTGATGCATTATCCGTCTTTGATGAGACCGGGCTCTGAAGATGGCGTAACTGACGACGACGCTTTTATCTTCCGTTATCGTAATAAGTCTTGGGAGTGCGAGACCATACACGCTTGCCGAATGGCGCTGGCGAGGGCAGATATGTACAACATTTTCGTATCTGTCCCTCGTTTTACTGCTGAGGAAATAGCGACTGTACATCTCGATGGTATTGGGCCCCCTCAGCTTCTGGACGGCCAGATGCTCCGGTGGCTGCGTAACATCCGCCCCGCTCATCTGGTGTATCGCAACCGCAATACTGTCTTTCTGGAGCCTTATCTGTCTAGCAGGTTTGCCCGACAGTTTGGATATGGCCAACTTTTTCTAGACAGTCCCAGCTCTTGTCTGGGTTTTGAAGGTAGCCTTCTTGATGGCATCAGGGCCTGGCACTACTATGATATATTCCATACCCGTACCATTTTCTCGGTCCCTGCTATTAAGGCGCCGGTAGATATTTTGTATATGGCAGCTCTGTACTATGTCATGGCGAACAAACCCCCTGTCGATTTTAACCCGGGTGCCAGTTTTATTGTCGGTACCGGCCTGGAGGAGAGGTCCCAGGGGGCCAAGACGAGGAAGAGGAAGAATAGAGTCGAAGTGCCAGATTCGGACTCCACTACTGTGGATGATGAGGGCGACGAGCATGATGCAGATGATTCTTTCCTTCTGTTAGAAGATGTTGGGGCGGATCAGCCGTCTGTTTTGCCAGATGAGATGGCGACAAATCAGTCACCCGTTGCACCAGGCCCTGTACGACAGCATAGCAGGCAAATTTTTCATGTTGGCGGTATTCTTCGCTCCCGAAAATTGGCTGTGACCAGACACCGCAAGTTAACTATAAGGGAAAAAGGCGAGGAAGTTGACCCCGCATCAGAGGTTTCTTCTAGCTTTGATTTTAATCATCTTTCTTCCCTCTTGTAGGTGTCAGAAGAAGAGGAATCTCAAGTTGCCGAGGTCATGACTCGGGATGACGGGGGCTCCAGTGAGCCTGCCCCTGAAATTGCTGAATTCCATCAAGATGATGCTGATCGAGTTGCCTCTCCCTTCGAGGTGGCTGGGACAGAGGAGCCGGCCGAATTTAACTTGGAGATCACGGGTGAGGAGACCATGCCAGCTGCGAACGAGCTGCAGCCTCCATGCTCTTCCCCTAGTAAGATAAGTCGAATCTTAACTTGCGAGGAGGCCTATCTGCTTTATCATCACATCCTTCGGGTCACGTCGATTGATTGTTGTCATGGACATGCAGGTCCTGCCTCTCCAGTACCGATGATGGCTATTGTTGAGACAGACTCTGCCGAAGGGGTACTGGCGGAGAGGAGCGTACCCCCTCCCCTTCCGGCTCGTCTTGATGGGCCTTCCACGGGCTCGAGTTTGGCAAGTCCGGTGATGGGACAGCCGGGGCAGGGGACGATGGTCCTTGCGTCTTCTTCTGCTCGGGCGGCTCCGAGAGTCGATCTCTCCGCCCTGCCACGTGTCCAGGCTCTTCGGGTGGCAGAGGAAGAGTTAGCCGCTATCCGCGCATCGTTCTGCTCAGAATTTGTCCCCTTGGTGGTAAGTTCTGGCACAACTCCTTCGATGTTGCCGGCCGCGCTTCCTCTGACGCCGTCCTCTACAGAGGTCCTGGACGAAGCGTTACAGGACGTGGTCGACAGCTTTTATCGTCACTTAAAAAGGAGGATAGAGGCTGCTGTAGAAAGAGGGACCTCTTTCGTCTTGGCCCAGCAATGCGCCCAGGGTCAAATTGAATCCTTAAGGCCCTTCCCGGTGGGGCAGGGGTGGCTGCACTTCTGGAGGCAAAATTACTGGAGACTGATCAGCTGGTGGCCCAGCTTCAGATACTGCGACAGGCTGATCTGCCTGTTGCTATAGATCAGGAGCGCGGTTCCCTCACAGCTGCTATAGAGAAGGCAAGGGCTGCTAGGGATAAAACCAGGCCGGCCATACTGAAGGACCTCCACGATCTGTCTGATCGATATGATTAATTGAGCCACGAGAGTGAAGATGTTACGGCTCGGGAAGCGACTGCCTCTCACGAGATCACTGACACGCGGGAGCAGATCCTTGAGCTTCAGAGGAAGTTAGCTTTCTTTGAGTCTGAGCTTGAGGCTGCCCGTATCGACAGGGGGCTAATTATCCAGGAGGCTGACAGAGTTAATCAAGCTTCGGCTGAACTGGAAATTGCCCTGAAGAAGTTAGAAGACGACTGGAGGGCACTCATGGACTTGGATAATGGAGAGTGATTGTTCCAGGAGGCTGAGCGCCGAGCTAGACAGCGGCTTGAGCGGGGGACCACGTTAGTGAGAAACCGCCTCCTGGAGTTGTGTAATGCCGAACCATAGTCGGCATTTTCTTCTTTTGTTCCTGTTCTTCTTCTTTTTGTTTTTCTTTTCTTTTTGGGAGGGACGTGGTCCCCAAAACATGTAATGCTGTTTTTTTGCTTTCAAATAAAGAGTATTTTCCATTCTACCCTTTACCTGTACTGCTTGTTGTGCCTGTGGTATTATGGTGGTGTTTGCCCCGTATGGGAGACTTGTCTGTGGACCAGTTACCCTTGGCATACCTTGGTTTTAGGTACGGATAGCAAGTTTGATTGGGGATACCCAGAACGGTTCCATAGTAATGTTGTCGTGGACGTTCCGGGTATCGGAAGAAAGAATGCCATGGAGCAGCTGGACTCCCGGGGCATGATAAGAAATGATGGGCCTGTGCTGAGAAATTTAGCACAGGGCATTTGTGGGCCTATTATCCTAGGCGTACCCTGGATTAGGATACGGATAATAGGATGAAAGGGAACCAACATACTTACTCAGAGGTAATGAGGACATGGCAAGTATGAGGGTTTTCTTACCACAAAATCTTCCTACTTAGAGGTAGTGACGACATGGCAGGAGTGGACTTAACGGAGGATATTTGTGGACCTACTATCCTTGGCGTACTCTAGTTGTGGGTACAGATAATAAGTCGAAAGGGAATCAACATACTTACTCAGAGGTAATGAGGACATGGCAAGCATGAGGGTTTTCTTCGACGGAGCCTTCCCACTCAGAGGTAGTGAGGACATGGCAGGAGTGGGCTCAATGAAGGGGGATACATAGGACGACTCAGAGGTAATGAGGACATGGAAGTTCTATGTAGGGGGTAATTTATTTTTGGCGAAATTGGGACGACTCAGAGGTAACATCAACATGGTCATTTTAGAAATTTGTGGATCTGTTACCCTTTTTGTGCACTGGGAGTGCGGGTAGTGGATCATGAGGAAGGGACTCTTTCAGGAAGAAAGTTTAGAGGTAGGGTTATACATGACCTTCTCCCCAAAAGAGTGACCGGGATGTAAGTTCAGGGGTACCAGCGGGTACATAACTCGACAATCCGGGAATTTTGGAATCAAAGTGTAAGTTCAGAGGTACCAGAAGGTACATAACTCAATAATCTTAGGTTTTTTTGTGGAGGAAGGACGTGAGTTCAGTGGTACCAGATGGTACATGACTCAACAATCTGGAATTTTTTTCGAATGTGAGTTCAGCGGTACCACCGGGTACATGACTCGATAATCTGAGATTTTGCGAATATGAGTTCAGCGTCACTAGCGGGTACATGACTTGATGATCCGGAATTCTGTGAATGTGCGTTCAGTGGTACCAGCGGGTACATGACTCGGTAATCTGAATGTGAGTTCAGCGGTACTAGCGGGTACATGACTCGATGATCTGGAATATTGTGAATATGAGTTCAGTAGTACCAACGGGTACATGACTCGATGATCTGGAAAATGTCGTTTAGACATAATATTTTTTCAGGAACTTGCCGTTGACGGGCAACATAAGCAAGTCTCCATTTTGTTTTGCGAGGCGGTAAGCACCGTTGGAGAATACGGCCTAAATGATAAACGGACCTTCCCATTTTGGCTGGAATTTGCCGACGGTTTTGTGAGTCATGACCATCGGCCTCCGGACTGCCAGAACGAGATCGTCCACTTGGAATATTCTGATTTTAACCTTCTTGTTAAAAGCTCCCGAGATGCGTGCTTGGTATAGCTCGATTCGTTGCTGAGCCAAGAGGCGCTTTTCATCTAAGGCCTCCAACTCTTGTAGCTGGCGACGGTAGTTATCGTCCGTCGTCAACTGGTAAGTAAGGGCAACACAGAGTGAGGGTATTTGAGTCTCCAATGGGAGGACTGCCTCACTCCCGTACACCAGGAAAAATGGCGTATTTCTAGTGGCTGTTCGGACTGTAGTACGGTACGTCCATAAGCATTCACCAAGCTTCTCGTTCCAGTCGCGTTTGTTGGAAGACACAAACTTCTTGAGAAGTTTGATGATTGTTTTGTTGAATGCTTCTGCCAATCCATTTGCTGTCGGATTGTATGGTGTCGAAGCGATATTCTGGATACGATGCTTGTCGCAGAACCGATAGAAGGCGTGGCTTGCAAACTGCGGACCATTATCGTGGATAATCCTTCGGGACAGTCCAAAGCGATAAATGACGTGATGCTTGAGGATGCTGATCACGTTTGAAGTCTTTACTTCTGTGAGCAGAACAGCTTCCGCCTATTTGGAGAAGTAATCCGTAATTGCGAGTATGAAGCGATGTCCTTGGGAGGAAGGTGGAGTAATCGGACCGATGATGTCCATTCCCCATGCTTCGAATGGCCAGGACGCTACTGTCGGATGTAGAAACTCGAATGGTTGGTGGATGAAGTCCGCGTGGACTTGGCAGGCTTTGCACTTTTTTGCATAGTCTATCGTATCTGCTACCATCGTGGGCCAGTAGTAGCCCATTCGGCGAAGACAGTCTTGCAATTTAGGGCCAGGCTGATGGGCCCCGCAGACACCGTCATGAGCTTCGCGTATGGCTTCTTTGGCTTCTGCGTTTGACAAACACCGAAGCAATAATCCATCGTAAGATTGCCGATACAGCATTTTCGTCTCTGTATCGTAGAAGAATCTGAGAGAACGCCTTCTGATGGAAGTGGCTTCCTTTGGGTTCTCGGGCAGGATGTCGTAGACTACGAAGTCTATGAATGGTTGTCTCTAGTCTGGCGCTTCGTCGATCGTCTGAGCGGAATAACTCGCCACGAATTGAACGTTATTCTTGGGACAGACCAGTTCGTGGCCTATCACGTCAACCGAATGATGAGTATGATTCGGCATGGCTAGGGAAGCGGCAAGGCCTGCTAGGGCATCGGCTTCGATGTTTTGGAGTCTGGGAACATGTTCAATGAAGAATCCCTCAAATAACAAAATAATGTTGATTGCAATTTGGTGATAGGTGATCATGTCTTCATGGCGGACTTCGTATGAACCCCGGATCTGATTGACGATTAACTGCGAATCGTCGTATGCTTCAAGATATTCCATCCCCAGCTCTCTTGCAAGTTGGAGGCCAATGACCAAAGCGTTATACTCGGCCACATTGTTAGAGCAGGGTTCCGTGAGGGAGTAAGAGCGATTGATCACTAGTCTGGAAGGAGAAATCAACACCACCCCGACCCCAACTACGATGTTCCCCTTGGGTCCAGTCCTCGAAGCACCGTCAAAGAACATTCGCCATATATCATCGTAAGAGGTTGCATGCGAGTCGATGACCTTATCTGGGATTCCTTCATATATTTTGGACGACTCCGAGCCCGGGTGGGCTGCTAAAAAGTCTGCCAAAGCTTGACCTTTAACGGCCTTCTGCGGGACGAAGACCATATGATAAGGAGACAGTAGTATTGCCCATGTGGCGAGGCAGAAGCTGAGTGCCCCTGGTTTAGTCATGAGGACCCTGAGAGGGTTGACTCGCAAAATCACATGTATGGTTTGTCCTGTGACATAGTGCCGCGTCTTCTGAATGGCGAACACCAGAGCGAGGCATTCCTTCTCTACAGCAGTATATCTGTGCTCTGGCCCGATCATCATTCGGCTGAGGTAATATATAGCTTGTTCATGGACTGCTCGTTGTTTTACGCCAGCAGAGCGCCGAGGGAATGCTCCATTGCTCGTACATACAGCAAGATGGTTTTCCAACGACCGGAGCCACCAGGACTGGAGGGTTCGACAAATATTCTTTGATGTTGTCGAAAGCACGTTGACATTCTTCATCCCATACGAACGAGACGCCTTTCTTCATGAGATGGGTGAATGGCCGACATCGCCCGAAAAGGTTAGAAATGAACCTCCTGATGTAAGCTAGCCTCCCTTGGAGGCCTCTGAGTTTGCGGAGATTTATCGGGGGACCCATCTCCATAATTGCCTTCGTCTTCTCTGGGTCTACATGAATTTCCTGGGCAGTAATAATAAAACCCAAGAATTTTCTGTTGGATACGCCCAAGAAAGATTTTATGGGATTCATCTTCAGGTTGTGTGCTCGCATCAGGTCGAATACCGTCCTCAGATCCTGCAGATGGTCTCCCTTATAGCGACTTTTGACGGCAATGTCATCAACATAGCACTCCACCGTCTTGCGCAAGTGGTCTCTGAAGATGGTACCCATGGCTCTTTGATATGTGGCGCCAGTATTCTTCAAACCGAAAGGTATGACTGTGTAGCAATATGTGCCAATCGGTGTTCGGAATAATGTGTGCTTTTTGTCGTCAGGAGACATCTTGATTTGGTTGTACCTCGAGGAATCGTCCATGAATGACATGCGTTCGAAGCTGCATGTATTGTCAATCATGATATCTGTGATAAGGAGGAGGAATTCATCTTTGGGACATGCCTCATTCAGATTGCGGAAGTCGATGCAGATTTAAATCTTCCCATTCTTCTTGAAGACCGGTACTATGTTGGCGACCCAGTCAGGATGTTGTTCCTCACAAATGAAGCTGCTGGCTATCAGTTTGTTGACTTCGGCTTCGATCGCATCCATGATGCCCGGGCGGAAGCGTCGCTGCTGTTGTTTGACCGGCTTTACATCTGGCCGAATGTTGAGCTTGTGAAGGGCAACTTCGGGGGTTAGTCCTGGCATGTCTTCATAGCTCCAGGCGAACAAATCAATATATTCTTTGACAAGTTCCAGTAGCGATTCTCGCTCTTCGTCTGTTAGGCTTTTACTGACGAAGATTAGTTTTAGAGAAGATTCGCTGCCGAGGTCGACCTGTATAACCTCATCTTCGGTAGGAGGTTCTCTCTGTTCGAACCGCTTTTCCCATTGTACATCCAGCTATTGGGCCTACGGCTCTAATTCGAGGATTTCAGGGATGTCTTCATCTTCTTCGTAAGTGTCGGCTAATGCCATATTGACTGACAGGACTTGTCTGAATATGTCTCCGATGCTGGTATCCGAATCAGAAGTTGGTGACCCGGTTGAATGTGAATGCCAGTCGTATTCCTCATCTGAACTTTCAGGGGTCGTTGCGGGCGTAACATACCCTAGTCCACATCGGATCTTGCTGTAGTAGTCCCGTGGTTTGCCAGCTGGGACTGGTGGCTTTAAAGGTAATCGTCGACCAGTGCCGTAGTTTAAGCCTGGCGTATCCTCCAGATCATATCCCTATTTTTGCATGAGGTATTTGGATTGGAGGCTATAAAGATACAGAGGCAATCTCCCGGCATCTGATTCGGGATCGACCTTCTCGATGGTGAAGGGCTGTGGATCATCCTTTCGGCCGAAGATGATTGGATGGTCCCCTCCTTCGACTATGCGGTAAGCATCTTCCACTGGAGTAAGCTGGTTTGCGGTGTAAACATTTGTCACCTGTGTGTGTAGGTGAATGCCTATACCGTGTTCCATAGCATGCATTGTACAAAGCTTATTAAGCTCGAGGTAGTTCAAAGATAGCCCTTTATTGATAAAGTAAGGTATCTTTTCTAGCGGGATTACATCATCTGCAGAGGGAACATCAGTGTAGGAAGCTACATACTTGGCCAGCTCTGGTTCTTTTTTGGCCACCCCCTGTATAAATGAAGACTGAGAGGATGATCTGGGCAGCTTGATCATCAGGGGTTCTGTTGGTGGAGCCGAACGTGGAGTTGTTGGCAGACTAGCGACCCCCAGTTTGATACTCGATGCTGGTCGGGGAGTTGTTGGCTCGCTAGAAGCCTCAGACTTTGCGTCGAGGTGACGATTCTTCTTGGTAAGGCGTATCGTCATTGGCTTGTCGGAGGGGTTGAGCTTCTCCATTTGTGGCTGGCCGACTCTTGGCAATCTAATTGTCAATGGCTCCGTTGTGGATCTTGGCGCTTGGCCGGACCTTGGCAGACGGATTATCATTTCTCCTCCTTGTGCCGAGAGGCTGATTACGTCCTTACGCAGAGTGGCCGTAAGGGGTACGGATTTGCCAGGTTTGCGAGCTTGAAGGTGGATCGTCAGAGGTTCTTCTGATCCTGAGGCCGTCTCATTTCGAGCTTGTATACCTTCATCCAGGTGCCTCTTCAACTTTTCGTATAGGCAGGAGTCTGAGTAGCAGGATTCGACCCCTTTGAAGGGATCGATGTCGGCAAATTCTGTCCTCACGAAGCCGTGTTTATCGACAAACTTGAAGCACTGGTGCAGCGTGGAAAGCACAATCATATAATCGTGTAACAAGAAGCAACCCTGAATATTGTGTGGCATAGAGAATGGTTAATTGATATACTAGAAGAGTTGTTTCCTTAAGTTTATCGACATACTAGAAGAGTTGTTTCCTTAAGTTTCGAGGATGAAACTTTTTCTGAGTGGTATATTATGTAATGCCCCGCTCCGCACGAGGCATTTGGTTGGCTTGTTGGATGGGATCATAATTTTGGACCGCGATTTGTGTTGGAGATCAAGAGAGTTGAGACTGATGTAGTCTTTCTTAGCTGGCTAGACGGAATGGGTATTGGAACGTGGCTCGCTGGTAGAGCTACGCTTAGTGGGATTGGAGCAGGAAGACCGTTATATAAGGCAAGTGGAACTGTCCTCCTTCCTCCTTATTCCTGCATGCTTAATAAATAGAATAATGTGATGCTATGAATTGTCCCTAATGTTCCATATTTTAGTTGCTGAGTAATTGAGATGCTTATGCTAAGAATAATTAAACTGCCGAATGAATCACACTTGAACTGCTAATGCGACTTGATGCTTGAAATGAATTAATAACGTCCCTTCGGTTAATAATATATAAGCAATGAATACTTGAGTAATGAGATGCTACGAGAATGATACATGAGTAATGAACTGGCTATGCTATTAACACAAAGAATAGAATGAAATACTAGAATCATGTACATTCTACATAACTGTTGATGTTGCCTGTTTTCTTATATGCAATGAAAGAAAGAATACTATCCCTGTGAAATGAAATGAATATGCTATTGTCCCTATGAAATAAATGAATTGTTACAGGTCCCTTCGAAATGAATGAATGTTGTTGTTCCTCCTTAGAAGGAACGTAATGAGAAATGGGGAACAAACAATGAGAATGATGGGGCTTGGGATCATGGAGATCACCAAGTAGAAGGATGGTAATGATTAGTCGTTGAATACGGCTTGGGATTGAGATGAGATGTTGAACTGTTGGCTCTGCTTACTTTCAGTTGCTTTACCATGCATTGTGTTATCGAGTCGACACGCATTCGCATGGTCATGGACGTACTTGTACAAGTCTGAGTAAGTTTCCTCGAACGGTACCTGGGGCGCTGGGACCAATTCGACCCGGGAGGAAACATTGGTCGTGCTATGGTGGCACGAGGTATTACGGGACATTCGACTAGGCTTGCAACCTACCCTGGAATGGTGCGTCGTAATACCCGTTGGAAAGTCCTTTATGGTGCAGTTTCACCAATGACCATGTAGTCGGGATGCATGCTAACGAATGTTTTGTGCAGACAGAGTAAGTATATCATATTATCCTGTAATTTTATGCAGGTACGAGGGAGTTGGCTATCGGTAAGAAATCACTTAAATGTGATATACTCAATATATGTGTTGGTTTAACTTACGTGCTTAACATGACAAATAAGTGACGCTGTGTTGTAGCCTTTTTATATGAGATCCTGTTTAACATGTTAAGTTCAGTATGCTAAGAAATATGCCTTGTTATGAACCATTGCTCAACCATAACATACATGCTAAGTGATGCTTGAAGTGAGAACTGTTATAACATGTTTAAGATGTTAATGTTAACGATGCCTCAATGATGCCTTTTCATGATAATACTTAGTATGCCTCAATGATGCCCTTGCATGATAACACCAGGAATGCTATAATGATATGTCCACATGAATGCTATTAAGAATATGTTTACATGCTTCACTCTGATTATTACCCATGAACTGTAAACTGATGCTAGGCCCCAAGTAGAAAGATCATACTAATAAATGTTTGCTTAAATGATCACTTTAATGTTGGTTTATGCGAGTGGGTTGGATTCTGCTTGCCAGTACATAGATGATGTGCTGACCCACGTTTTGTGGGCAGGTGCTTGTGCTTGGGATATTCTACACACGAAGATTGGCTTGACTAGTTCCACGGCATCGAAGATTTGTTGGGCATACAGAAGCTCTCCTTGTACAAGATGATGTCTTCTGTTTATAAAGGGCATAATGTATCGAACATTGTAATCAGTTGTACCAGTGAGATTGTAAGCCAAGTCAGTGTATCGAGTTGTAATCCAATGTATCCAAGTATCAAATGTAAGCTGTACAGCATTGTTCAGTTGGCTTTCAATGTAAAGTGAGATGTGTTGTAAGTATTGTACTTCAATACAAGTCTTGTACTCTTCTTCAATTACCAATAAAGGAAATAAAGTTCTATATATCTCTATGTGACTTCAAGTTATCCTTTTATCTCCACTTCTATAAAGAAGTGATGTACTTCTATTCAATAAGAAAGATTATCCTCATTAACTTCAATTTGTCTGCTTCTGCCGCTGCGATGTGTTTCTATTTGAAGATTATCACTTATGTATCATTTTTGCCTTGTACAAGTGCAATACCAGACTCGTACGGCATCACGCCCAAGCGAGGACGATCGATTCCAAGAGACAAAATATGTGAATAAACGACTCTACGAATCGGGGCGTGACAAATTGGTATCAGAGCCAGGTTTTACGTCAGTGGTCTCTTCTTTGATTCGTTTTAAATCAAAGTTGCATCGATGATTAACCAAAGTTGCTTCCGCGATCACTCAACGTTGCTTCCGAGATTAAATCAAAGATTGCTTCCGCGAGTATGCTGTTGTCGTTCTGTAATCATCCTTATATTGTTCATATTTGAAAATTCGTTGACCCTCTTGGCTGCTCACTGGATGTTCTATACAATAAGTCTATATACATTGTGATGCCCCTAAATGAATGATTATTGTTGGTTTGGACACAAATAACCCAACAATGACTCGATGCCATAGTATGCTATATTGTGAATGCTGTTTGGAATATGGGAATAAAGAAAAGTGGCTATGTATGCTGTAACAAGTTGAGATTGCTTGTGATGTTGGAAAAGAATTGTGAAGGGGGTAATTGATGGATGAGTTCAACGAAACTGGTGAATTGACTCATTTGTGATGGCTAGTACTTTAGAGACCCTGAGATGTTGGCTAAGTGTTGTGATCATTATAGTTCACGATCGTCCGGAATAGATTTGAGTTGGTATTGCTTAAGGATGGCTTCGTCTCTGAGTGGTATATTGCATCTACCACCTCAGAATGAGATGTATGTTGACCCTTTTCCATAGGATAGCAATGAGACTATCTGTGGGTACTGGATAATGCTGAGACTTAGCTGGGAGTCATGCATTGTTGCTAGATGACTCGAGTATCCCTTGACGGTTATACTATGTTGGGTAGCGAAATTTTCGAAATTGTAACAGGTGGCTTTGGTTAGAAATTGTTTAGTCGAGTGATGACTCAGACTAGTAAGACAGTTAGTATGCTATGGGTAAATGGATTCGGCTAGAGAATTATGTGGCTAATACAATGTTGGTTGCTAACCTGAGAAGTTCTAGAAATGTTATCGGTGAACCAAAAGAATATTAGAAATTTGTGCCTTGACCCTAAGGTGTAATAGATGTTAATCCATCTTGATCACCAAAGGATAGTTGTTGCCTATGTGCAAGTATGCTGAGAAATTTAATGGGATTAGAAAAGTAACAAGAAGCAACCCTGAATATTGTGTGGCATAGAGAATGGTTAATTGATACATGAATTATCGAAAAAGATTGGGATAAACTATTCGACCCTTGCTGCATGAGATTTAGAATATCCGTAAGATAAATTGATGATTGAGAAATGGCAAACGTGTTGGATAATGTCGGTATAGGTGACTGTTGGTTGGGATATAGATAGTTGGCTTATAACTTGGTGGTGTGACTCTGTCATACAGATCGAATAATATGATTCCGTAGTTATGTTAAGAATATCGGATTCGAAGACCCTTGAATAGTTAGCCTTGGCTTATGGGTTCGTATAGGTACAAAGGAATGAAAATAGAAATTGAATCATTGGAAAATTTACTTGATGGATTATTAGAACGATGAAGATCATATGTCGGATTAAAAATTGACCGTAATGTTGATAGCTCGATCTTAGCCGATCGTTGGGTAAGTCTAGAATGAGCCTCTGTGGGAATTATTTCCTTGAGGAAGACCCTGGATAGATAGACTTAACCCTAGCGACCAGTTGATGAATTACCAATTGCTGGTTTAGCCCAATTGGCGACTCATTATTCAGACTTAGTTGATACCCATAGGTTTGGGTAAAGTTCCTTAGAACTGTCAGTTGCTTATTGGCCCTGAGAATAAGAAACTAGCATGATCCCTAGTAGCTGTCAACTCTAGGAGAAGTCATCTGAATGACTAGGTATAGCTGTCGGTATAGCTAACCATTGAGACTGGACCGAATAATAGATGGCCGTTGGCGAACCATAGAATGACCTTGTGGCATTGAACGAGAGATGGTGATGAGTACGATCTAAGAATGATAAGTTGTAAGTATATGATCCAATGTGAACCTTAGAGATGTTTGACCTTGAGGATTATGTGTCGGCCTATAGCGGGATTAGAATCGTGGGATGAGACTTGAGTTATATGTATCGAATAGTGAATTATTATATGAGATGGAATTGGCTGCTCATGACGGAAATATTGGATCGGTATCGATAGCTGGTGATGTCGGATTGTATCTTTTAGAAAAGATGAATTGCCTCGGTGAAAAATATTGTTGGATTTGGGAAGGAATATGATTGTTGTTGTAAAACCTTGATATGATTGGCTCTAAGTTAGACCTTTGATCGAATGTTAGAAATGTTATGCTTGGATAGAGAGTTGTCCCTGATGTTAAGTGTTGTGGCCTGGAAGATAGTGATTGTGGCAAGTGAATAAAGTGATAAGTCAATTGAAGGGATGCTAAGTCGGACTTGGAAAAGAGGGTTATATCGTGGCTGATCCAATTGCACTAACATGGAAGTTGGCTGAAGTATATATGTTTTAGGGACGCCTAAAATATGTGTATGGATCCAGCCGAAGTGATAGGTTACGACTGATTGTTGGGAGCAATCTCTTTTGGCAAATTTCAATCAAAGAGGAATCCGGGTTACCAGACGGCAACTTTATTACGGTTTGGCAAAACCGCTCAATATAGTTCATTGTCAGCTCTTTCTCCCCTTGGACGACGTCCATGAGGGTGGACATTGTGATGTCCTGTCCTACTTCATAGAATCTTTCCAAAAACATACGCTTGAAGCCGGCGAAGGAGTGGATGCAGTTGTCGGGCAGGTTGCGATACCAGTCGAAGGCGACCCCTTCCAATGCCCCAATGAATAATCGTATAAGGATGGCATCGTCATGGGGCAGATGGTCGGTGGTGACCTCGAAGTAAGTGATGTACCAACTTGCGGAGGTCTTGCCATCATAAGGATTGATGTTGAACGGTTTATATCTTGGTGGGAAGGGGACATCCCTCCATGCAGCAGGGTATGGTTGCCGTACTCTGAGGTCTTGAAAGGTTTCTCGATCGTGAAACATGGCTCGGAGCTCCTGGACCTCTCTTCTTGCTTCCCTGGCCTCATCCACAGCGGTGGGGGCCGTCATTTCAGGAGAATTGTTGCCCGGGTTCGGTGCCGCTAAGTTCGAGTCCGCATTGACCACGGGACCCGCACTTGTTTGGCTAGGCGTCCCTCCTTGGAGAGTTGGAAGGGCCGCTTTGATCTCGTCTACAGACTTGACCAAGGCATGCAGTATGGCCTCCAGAGTGTCGATGCGTTGGCGATCACTGGAACCACCTTGGTTGCTGTCCGTCATGAACACCGTCTTTATATAAGGAGAAATGGAAGGAACGGTGGAGGACGTGCCCTCTGAATCATACCCCTATAGCAAGAAGTCATCGGGGTATGTGAGAATGTTCTCCTCTGGTTCGGACTCAGATGGGATAGTACCCCCAGCTTCAGAGTTTGCTTCATCTTGGGAGTCGTGGACGTCCTCGGGGACGTCGGCCCTTGTTGTATCTGATGGAAGAGTTGTTTCCTCGGGCTCATCTCCTTGGAACATCAGATTATCGTAGATGTTCTGAGGAGTGCTACCCCTGTCCCAGCAACCCCCAGTGGTATGGACGATGAATCTCCCACTGTAGCAGATTTCGTCTTTGAACGGGTACCTTGGAAAACTCCGGTAGTGGACACCCGTTTAGACGATAGTCTCTCAGTCATAGTGGTTGAAATCTTCGGGCTGGGAACATTGGTCTTCTTCCCTCTCCCATCGGCGGGGATTTTCTGAGTAGAGTTGCAGGAGACGACGGGAGGTGCCTCATCCTCTGAACATGGTTGTTTTAGTCTTTGAAAGATGGACTGTCGGTCTTCTCGTATCGTCGCGTTATTGCAACAGCAGTTGACGATGACTTGGGTGCAGTGACGTCCGTGGGAGGACTCTTTGCACCCTGAGCCACCTTCTCTTTCCTTGCGTTTGTGGAGGATGGCCTCACGCAAGTCAGATGGGTCCGGATCGACTATGTTTGCTCCCGGGATTTTGGGAGACTTTTGGGAACCTCTCTGTCCGTTTGCCGTCGGGGGCTGGACTCAAGTGGTTCTGTACAACTTCCCATCAGAGGCCCGCATAACAGTATGTGGGACGCTTGGATGGTCAGAGGTCGGATCAGCGGACCAAGCTTGCCAAGCTCGTGCTACCCTAGACTTCTTTACTCTAGTGCATGAGGGCACATAGTAGGAAGAGTCTAAGTGGTGCTGGAGAGAGTCAGACATGTCTTCTTGGGAGCACAAGAGATTAGGACCATAGGAGAGGCGGTCGAAGACAGAGCCGCGTGGAGTAGGCGTCATGCGGCTGGAATCAATAATCTTCATGCGGCTGGTAGGCATAGCCGCATAGGACTTCTCCATGCGGCTGGAAATCCTGGCCGCATGAGTGTTCTCCATGCGGCTGGAAATCCTGGCCGTATGAGTATTATGCATTTGGCTAGCAGTCTCAGCCGCATGGTCATCATTCATGCGGCTAGCAATCTTGGCCGCATGAGTCTTCGTTTTGCGGCTAGTGCCCATGTTCGATTTCTTCCTGGAGCACATAGAATCGCTCTTTGCCCCTGCAAGTCCAGCATCATAGTGCTTTCCTCTGCCGGACTTGGGGACAGCAGAGTCCTCTATGGCTTGAAGTGGGGCCGCACGAGAGTCGCCTTCGCCATCTTGGGTAGCAGAGAGTACTCCGTCCAGAGCTTAGGGAGGAGCAAATAACTTTGGCCTCCACTCGCTGCGAGCTTTCTTTGTGCAGGTTCGCTTCTGGACCGGGCCAGCGCTTCCTTCGGAGAGCATTTCTTCAAACGCCTGTTGGTCGAAGAGGACGACCATCTTCTGTTACGTGGAGCCAAGTTTGGCTGCATCCAATTGCGTCACCAACTCCTCAGCCATGGAGAAGTTTGTCCCCAGCATAGTCGCCTTCGTATTTGCCATGAAATATAAAAGGGCAGAACAATTATCGGAGGACTGGACTTTTACTTCACAATACAAACTCGCTTGTACAAAGAAAGCCTAGGGACGAAAGCCTAGGTACAGCAATCTAAGTACAATTGTTTATTTTAGATTCTGGAGGGTGACGATAGAGGCTCGGGAAAGCGACGGCAGCTCTACCTTACTCCTTGGTCGATCGGGTGCAACCTTGGCTCTGTAGAAGAACTGCTTGGCGTTGATGAAGAAATGCTCTCCTTTCGATCTCTGTATATTCTTTCTCTGGCTCTCTCTATCTCCGTCTTCTCTCTCTTCTCTTTTTTCGCAAGAGAATGGCACCCTGCTATTTATAAGAGTGGGGGCATCATTAGGATTTGCAATGATTGTCTATTCTCAAAAGTCGGCGGCTAAGGATCAATAAATCTGGGCCGCTCATCTTGAATATAATAGATCTGGGCAATTAATGTGATTCTATCAAATCTTTGTGGATAATTAATGATGATTGACATAAATCCTCATGATTTGTTATGCCAATCTCGGATTTTCCGTCACGTGTCATTGATTTGCTTGATTGCAAATGATCTGATTTGATCGCAATATTTTATTGGGATTTGTTGATGGATTTTGGTCGATTTGATGCCACGTGTCCATTATCATGCCACGTGTCTTAACCGCGATCCACTTAGAAAATCTGAGCCGCATGAGGAATGCTCCCCATTGAGCCGCATAAGGCAGGCCACGTGTCAAGGCTGCTTGGGAGTGGCCCCTGAACATTTGAACCGTATGGTGATGATCTGAGCCGTATGAGCGTAGGTGACCGCATGATGGGTGTCTTCTTCGTGAGCCGCATGGAGATAGTCTTTGTGAGCCACATGGGGTAGCCTCTGCTTGAGCCGCATAGGGTAGTTCTCGTGAGCCGTATGGGATAGCTTCGGCCTGAGCCGCATGGGGTGGTCTCTGTCTGAGCCGCATGCGAGTGTCCACGTGTCAAGGTCGCATGAAGGTTTTTGGGTTTCGGGGGATTGTGTCAGAGATTTTCTTCGTTTCCCTAGGAGTCTGCCATTATGACGGAGTCATTATTGTATCTTTGTGTCAGAGCTGTCATTTGTCAGAGCTGTCAGCCGTCAAGGCATTTAATGCAGTAAAGGACAAAGGGAAGAGCTGTTGAAGGCCACGTGGCTCCTCTCTGAGCCGCATGGAACTACTCAAGCCGCATGGATCCCTGAGCCGCATGTGCTCTCTCAGCCGCATCGGGATCCTTAGCCGCATGGATCTTTCCTTATTCTTTTCCATGCTTCTACAATGCTCGAATCCATTAATAGATTTTGTCAGTTTGCAAACCATATTATTTGGGTCTCCCGACACAAAGTTTTATGGCTGCACAATATAAATTGTTTATTCAATATTACCATTAGGAACGTTGTTTTGACATCCATTGCCTCAATCCACTTTTTGAGAGTTGGAACTTTCCATGGCCTGACGGAAGTTGATTGGGTCATCTTCCAGTATTCCACGGTCTTCCTCACATTCCTGGAGAAATATGACAAAATAATCCAAAATCATATTTCTTCTTTATCTGGTAGACCCTCTTAATGGCACTAGTCCTTGAAGTTGTTGAGTTTGTTCTTCAAAAACAATGACCTCATCTTGAATGGGGGTGCCGCTACATTATATTGTTTATGTAGCTCAACATCAACTTGTAGAGATAATTTGACATTGTCTTGTTGAGGTTCCGGATTAATTTTTTGATAAATGACATGCATAGAAACTTGTATATCGTTAAAAGTGATAGTAGGAATCGAAATCAATTCATCCTTAAAGACAATGTCCCTTAGTTTATCCCCCCCCCCCCAAACTCAACATCCTCAAAACCATTGCAGTTCTTGTCTCACCTTATTATGAAATCCATATCTACTAACAGCTAATGAAAAAATGATTTTGGAATAAATGGCTTAGGAAAAAATAGGAGTATTTATAGGATTAGTGAGGAATAAGCTAGAAGTTAATTAGCACATATTATGATTGGAAGGGAATGTTATAATAATATTCTAGGAATATGCTAGATTTCCTAGGAATATTTCCTAGGTTTAATTAAGCACATGATTATCTAAAATATACACTTAATTAAGCAATTCTAGAAAGTCCTCACCTTAATCATGGCTAAGAATTTACTATACTTGACATTCCCTCTTCACTAATTACAAAGTCGCAACTCCCTTTTCACTAATTACAAAATTAGCATCCTATTTCCAAAATATTCCTAAAAATAATAATAATAATAATAATAATAATAACAATAATAATAATAATAATAATAATAATTAGGAATTAGAAAATAATAATATGTGAAAATTGGGAACAGGGGTTTATACTATTTCTCAGTTGTCGTCTTTTGTTGCCTTTGCTATTTCGTGAAACCAGAAAGAGAGAGATGTAGGACTATTGAGCACCTCTAGAGGGGGGTGAATAGAGTGAGTGCAAGTTCAGCGAAAAATAATCACCAATTAAAAAATTAAAAACAGATAACTATGGCAGTGAATAAAGAGACAGTAAATAAATATAGCAAGAGATAGAAAGATCAAACTCAGTGACACAGCGATGTATACTAGTATCCCTCTGAGAGGACTAGTCCAGTATTGAGTACTCTTGCTCGATGTTAATCCACTATGGCACAAGCTAATTGAGAGCTTACAGTCCCTTACAACACCGTACTTGGTGACAAGTGCACGACCGACTTCACAACACCGTGCTTGGAGACGAGCGCACGACCGGCTCCAAAAACAGAGATAGTTTTTGAAATTTGAATGACCTCTTTACAAGTCTTGAGAACCAAAAGACTCTAGATCAGATAGATATTACTAGATTTTGGCTAAGAGATGTGTAGGTGGAATATGAAAGCTTTAGATCAAATGAAAACACTTATTGAAGAGAGAAGAGAAGATAAATTGATTGAGTGATTTGAAATGAGAAATTCTCTTCTATTTATAGGTGTTTTCTGGGACCGAACTCGGACAGAATTCGGGCAGAGTTCTAATACAAAGATTTTGCAAACGAACGTTGCATGCAGATTTGGAGACAACAAATATTTGAATTCAAACTGACCGAACTCGGACCGAACTCGGCCAGAGTTTGGACTGAACTCGGCCTGAGTTATGTCTCAGTACAAATGTAAAATATTTGTCAAATTCTGTTGCACAAAAGTGAATGGTATGTTTGGTAAGTGGACTTTGGATGGGTAGGCTGTATAGGAGAGTGGACTGTGATTAACCTAAGTCAGTAGTATCCAGTCGATCTTACAATTTATATCCTAGACTCAATAAAAATAAAATATATAATAAATTATAAAATAACTCGGACTGATTCCAATGAGAATGAGCTTTAGAATAATGATTTGCATGCTTGCTGGTGTAGTAGTACGTTCTTTGATATTGATTTCACTTGACCTGAAATGATTAGCAGCAGTTCATATATTTTGTGCATTGACTTAAGTTATTGTCGATTATCAAAATCGGGTGTGACCATGGAATGGACCAACAATCTCTCCCATTTTGATAATTGACAAACTTGAGTCTATACCAAAATATATCTAAATAAAATAAAATAAAAAACCTGATTTATTCGTTTTGAAAAAAAATGGTATTGGTATTTGCGTTGCTTTGTTGATCGTTGCTTTGTTGATTTTTGGTATTGCTTTTTCTCCCCCTTTGTCAATGTCAAAAATGGTTTTGGCTTCCCCGTAATATGTGAAGCCAACAATATTCATCAAAAAACAAAGAAAGTAATGATAGAGTAATAACCACAAAGAACAAGATATCCACAAGTAACAAGTCATAGCAAAATAAACTAGAAATGAAATTTGGAAATGTCATACATAAAGAAAGATACATCCAACACAAACTGCTTGTAAATGTCTAACTATAACTATAAAGTTTAGAAAAAAAGAAAACTACAAAAGATCATCATCTATTAAACTGTATCCAAAAGAACCACTAACTAAAGTCCTCATCACATCGGCGTATCGTCACCTCCAGGAGCATCCGGTGGAAAGTATGCAGCAGTAGGATCAAAATGATGAAAAGTCATCTCATCATCGAACCTAGGTCCAGGGAAGCTGGGGTGATGAAGCATAGTGACTGGATGTGTGGGGTCATGAGAAAGGCTATAGTGAATGTCAGCAATACTATTCTGCAACACCTGAGCCTGGGTGATATGGTGGAACTCAGAATCAAGATAACCTTGATTTCATTGCCCTAAGAGGGCAACAAAATCATCAAAGCGCTGATAGAAACTGGGATCGAAACCCGGAGCAGGAGCTGGAGCAGGAGGAGCCTCAGGGTCATCATCGTGAACCGGAGCAGCAGGTTCAGCACCAGAAGGCAGAGGAGGAGTTGGATACAACCTAGACCTACTGAGTTCAATGGCAGTGGCGGAGTAAGGACAGGTTTGAAGATCAATATCAAACCTCCTAAAAATGGAAGCCAAGTGCATAGGATAGACAAGGTTGCGTCACGTACTTTTGCAGTTAAGCATCCATGCCATGACAGTCTTTGGAACAGAGAAAGGGATACTAAAATGAATATGGTACATAGCTGATAACTCCATAAAGGTAATCTCGTCAGAAGATCCCTTCTTTGGAAGAAGAACAGAAAAGATAAACCTATGAAGTTCATAGAAGTTTTGATTCAAATGTTTGGAATACACCCTACGAGGAACAGGTTTAGGGTGACACAATAATTCTTTGAAGGAATCAAGGATGACACCTTCAGGGAATTAGACATGGTGAATATTCACTAATATCGCACCTACATCAGGAACATAAAAATATTCACTAATGTCTGTGGCATTGAACTCTAGTTCCTGTCCAACTACACAAGAATAAAAGTTATCGTTGTCTTTTACTTGCAAATTGCAGTAAAACATAAGAACAGCATTGTCATAGATATTTTTAGCAACTTCGAAAAAATCTCGAAAACCAAGACGGTTGAAAGTATGGGCATACTCAGAAAAGATAGTAAAATTGACACGTGCCCCAGCACAAATTTTACGACCCGAAAAAGAATCAAACCAAAGATCAGAAAATTCTCTATCGGGAAAAAGTCTGGAGTCGTAGTCATCAGTTCCAGTAGGACGGGCTGGACTGAAAACGTTGGTCGGAACATAATCCGAGGAAGACGATCCTGCTTGAGAGGAATCAATCTTTCTCTTCTGATGTTTGGGTGCCATTGATAAAGAAGAAGATAAATTGAATACCTTGAGGTAGAAGATGAAGAAGGTGGAGAGGATGACCGCAAGACTCCAAAAAGCTTGAAGAGGAGGAGGAGGAGCTTCTCTTGAGATTTGGAGGGGTTTTCTCGGTTGAGGTGTGGAGAAAAACGAAGGGAAGAAGATGATTAAATAGGCTATGGCCGGCTGTTCAGTTCTGGAAATCCGTACAGCGCCGACCGAACTCGGTCCGAACTCGGTCAGAGTTCGGCCTAAGTTCGGCTGCTTACATTCCCAATGTCATAAATGCAGTATAAGTTTTAAATTTAAATTAATAACTGTTACACTCCTTCATTTAATAATTTCCATTACTTTAGGTTAGCTGTAGGGGCCGGATCCCATCTAGCGGTAGTCCGTAGACTAGTACACCGTGTCACTTTAGACTATTTACGCCTGTATGACAGAAGGACCCTTTCGGCTTGTATCCAAAAATAATTTCCATTAATAAATTATAAAGTTTCGAGTTATAAAATAAATTTAATAAACATACTACATTATGAATCTGAAAATTTAAGTATGCCGAGCTCTCGCCGCATAATGTTAAATCAGTCTTCAGCCAGCAGTTTTGTGAAAATGTCTGCTAGTTGATGATCTGTGTCAATAAATTCTAAGCAGATGTTACCGTGTTGTTGGTGATCACGTAAAAAGTGATGACGAATTTCAATGTGCTTTGTGCGTGAGTGACATACAGGGTTCTTAGTTAAGTTTATAGTGCTAGTGTTATCACAGAAAATATAAATCTTAGTGTAGTACAAATTGTATTCTTCTAATGTTTACTTCATCCGTAAAATTTGAGCACAACAACGTCCTGCGGCGATATACTCAGCCTCAGTAGTTGATAATTATACAGAATTTTGTTTTTTGCTAAACCATGAGACTAAAGCTTTTCCTAGGAAATGACACGTACCGCTGGTACTTTTACGGTCTACTTTGCATCCTATAAAATTCGTATCGGAGTAACCTATCAGGTCAAAGGATTTGGTTTTAGGATACCATAAGCCGACTGTTGAAGTTCCCTTAAGGTATCGGAAGATACGCTTAACGGTACATAAGTGTGATTCCTTAGGATTTGCCTGGTATCGTACACAAATGCAAATACTGAACATTGTAGAAGCATGAAAAAGAATGATTTTTGCTATCCATGGGGCTTTATATGGCTCACAAAACACAGGAAGCTTCATGCGGCACAAAATGCAGGAAGCTTCATGCGGCTCAAAATCTCAGAAAGTTTCATGTGGCTCAGGAAGCTTCATGTGGCCTTATGCGGTTCAAAATCTGCCTGTACAGCTGGCCATAATTACTCTGACATAAAAGCGACAGCTCTGACAGAGATGATAGCTCTGACATAAAGACAAGACATGACATGCTCCTAAAAAGACAAAAAAATCATCATGAGATCTGGCACAGTTCACAAATTCCAAAGACAACTCTTTATGCGGTTCGCCTATGCGACCTCTCTCATGCGGCTCGGTCATGAGACCTTCCTTATGCGGCTCAGTCATGAGACCACTCTCATGCGGCTCAGTCATGGGGCCACTCTCATGCGGCTCGATCATGAGACCTCTCTCTCATGCGACTCGGTCATGAGACCTCCCTCATGCGGCTCAGTCATGAGACCACTCTCATGCGGCTCGATCGTGAGACCTCCCTCATGCGGCTCAGTCATGAGACCACTCTCATGCGGCTCGATCATGAGACAACTTTCTTGCGGCCCGGTCATGAGACACTCTTTATGCGGCTCGACTATGGGACAGTCCTTCATACGGCTCAGCCAGGATGCAATATTCATGCGGCTCGCCACATAGTAGCACTTTAGACACGTAGCAGAAATTGACCAAGTCTTGACAGTTCGGATTTAGTGCAACAAACAGATCATGATCAATCTTAACCAATCCCTAACTGCCCACTTTTCGAGAAACAGTTACAAGGATGTGGCCCAAAATTAGCCACGTGGTTGTACACCCCCATGACTCATAAATTCCTATAAATAGCAAGGTGCTATTCCCTTGTACACACACACACAGAGACACAGAGACATACAGAGAGAGAGAGAGCATTTCTTCGCCGGAGCCGAGGTTGCGTTCGATCGTCCAAGGAGTAAGGCAGAGTTGATAGCACTTTCCCGAGCCTCTACCGTCACCCCTCATAATCAAAACTAAACAATTGTACTTAGATTGCTTTTCCTAGGTTTTGTTCCTAGGCTTTTTTTGTACAAGCAAGTTTGTAATTGTGAGTTAAAGTTCAGTCCTCCTATAAAACTGTTATGTTCTACGATAATTAATGGAAAACACGATGGCGACTCTGCTGGAGACTAACTTCTCCACTGCTGAGAAGTTGGTGACACAATCGGACGCAGCCAAACTCGGCTCCATGCAACAGATGCTGGTTGTTCGCTTTGACCAGCAAGCGTTTGAAGAGATGCTCTCCGAGGAGAGCGCTAGCCCCATCCAGAAGCGAGCCGGCCCAAAGAAGGCTCACAAGGAGTGGAGGCCCAAAACCGTTGCCCCTCCCCAAGCTCTGGAAGAAGTGTTCTCTGCTGCCCAAGATGGCAAAGAAGACTCACATGTGGCCCCACTTCAGGCTGTAGAGGACCCTGCTGTCCCCAAGTTCGGCAAAGGAAAATACTACGATGCTGGACTTGCGGGAGCAAATGGGAACTCTATGTGGTCCAAGAAGAAGCCGCATAAGGGTACCAGCCGCATGCAAAAGGCTCATGCGGCCACCAATCCCAGCCATATGTAGAAGGCTCATGCGGCCACCAATCCCAGCCGCATGCAGAAGGCTCATGCGGCCACCAATCCCAGCCGTATGCAGAAGGCTCATGCGGCCACCAATCCCAGCCGCATGCAAGATGCCTATTCGGCCACCAATCCTAGCCGTAGGGAGATGACCTGTACGACATCTAATCCCAGCTGCCGGCTATCTGCCCTATGCGGCTCGGGTTCTGTCTTCGACCATCTCTCATGCGGTCCTGACATCAGAAGCTCCAATGAGAATGCACCAAATTCTATACGACACAGTTTGGACTCTTTCTACTATGCGCCCTCGGGTGCTAGAGCAAAGAAATTTAGGACAGCACGGGCTCGTCGAGCTCAGTCTGCTGTCCCAACCTCTGATCATCAGAGAGTCCCGCTAACTGTTATGCGGGCCTCTGATGGAAAGTTGTACAGAACCGTCCGTGTTCAGCCCCCGACGGCAAACGGACAGGGTGGTTCCCAAGAGTCTCCCAACAATGATCGAGGGCAAGTACTTTTACTAGCCCCGCATCAGGGAGCAAACATGATACCAACGCACTCATGTGCTCGGGATTTCGGGCCCACAAAACGAGGGTAAAGGTTGATCGAGATATACTTGACTTGTGAGATGTGATTCTTCACAAGCGCAAGGAATGAGAAGAAACCTTGATGTGCAAAGAGTCCTTCCATGGACATCACTGCACTTAAGTCATTTTCAACTGCTGCTGCAATAAGACAGCAGTACAAGAGGACCGACAGTCCGTCTTCTAACGACTGCAGCAGCCAGGACCGGTCATAGAACAAAGCTCGGGAGACGAGGCGCTTTCTTTTGCCTCCTATAACTCTACCCGGAAGGTCCCTATCGGCAAATGAGGGAAGAAAATAAATACCTCCAGCCCGATGATCTCAACCAGTACGGCCAAGAAACTCTCATCTAGGGGGTTGCCTACAGCCATCACAGAGGGGATTTATCAAGGTACCCGTTCAAAGAAGAAAGCCTCATCACTTGGAGATTCGTCATCTGCATCCCTGAGGGTAGTTGGAGCTGGGGATGGCACCCCTCGGAACATCCACAATAATCCGATATTCCAAGAAGATGAACCTGGGGAAACAATCCCCCCAACAGGTACAACAGAGTCTGACGTCCCTGAAGACGTCCACAAATCCCAAGATAAGGCAACCTCCTATGCAGGGGGTGGCACCTCCTCCGAGTCCGAACCATAGGTGAACATTCCCACATACCCCGACGACTTCTCTGTGCAAGGGTATGATTCGGAGGGCACATCTTCTACAGTGCCTTCCACTTTTCCTCACGTGAAGACAGTATTCATGACTGAGAATGATCAAGACGGTCCCAGTGATCGCAGCGCCTCAATCCTCTCGATGCCATACTTCATACCTTGGTTAAGTCAGTGGACGAGATCAAGGCGGCCCTACCTGCTCTCCAAGGAAGGATGCCTGGTCAAACAAGCTTGGGTCCCGCCGCCAATGCGAACACAAACACGACCGCACTGACCCCGGGCGATAATCTACCCGGAGTATCGGCTCCCACTACTGTAGAAGAGGCCGGGGAGGCGAAAAGAGAAGTCCAGGAGCTCCGGGTAATGTTTTACGCCCGAGAAACCTCTCAGGACCTCAGGATACGACAGCCATATCCCGCTGTATGGAGAGATGTCCCATTCCCTCCATGATACAAACCATTCAACATCAATCCATATGACGAAAAGACCTCTGCAAGATGATACGTGACCTACTTCGAGGTCACAACAGACCATCTATCACATGACGACGCCATCTTCACGAGGTTGTTCAATGGGGCATTAGAGGGGGTCACGTTCGATTGGTACCGCAACTTGCCGGATAACTGCATCCATTCCTTTGCCGGCTTCAAACATATGTTCTTGGAGAGGTTCTATGAGATAGGACAAGATGTGACAATGTTAACCCTCATGGACGTTGTCCAAGGGGAAAAGGAGCTGATAAGGAACTACATTGAGCGGTTTTGCCAAACCGTGATAAAATTGCCCTCTGCTAACCCGGACACTTCTTTAATTGAGATTTGCCAAAAGAGGATGCTCCCCACAATCAGTCTCTGGATGGGCGAAAGTCAATTTAAAGACTGGAAGACCTTCATCATCAGCGCCACTAGCGCAGAAGCAAAGCTGAAGAAGGCTCGCCAACTAGGGCTGCATATCTCGGATGGAGAGGATAAGGGCAAACGCCCTAATACCAACAAAAACAACAACAACAACGACGGTAATTCCTCTAACAACCGAGACACCAAAGGCAAACAGGCTATGGTGGCCGATACAGCCCAGAAGACTGAGCCAAAGCAGGCAGAGAAGTAGTAGCCTCAGGTGACTTACTCCTTCGAGGATAGCCATGTCAAGCCCATCTTTGACATGCTCTTGCAAGAAGATAGAATTCAACTCCCTCCATCGAGACGTGAACCTCGACTTGCAAAGATAGAGAGCCCGAAGTACTATCACTTCCACCGCTACGTCCACTACGCTACTCAAGACTGCTTCCAATTAAAGCGATACATCCAAAATCTCATCGATTCCAAGGCTCTGGCCATTGATTTCGAGGATCTAACCATGGCTGCCAACATGGTGTCGGTCCAATTCGGTATTTTTCCTCTAATGCGGACTCAAGACGGCGTAGTACCCGTCCTCGGAACAACAATAGAGGTCACTAATCTTCCACCTCCCCGAGACCAAACGACTGGGCTGGTGCCCCTCACCACGTCAAGAGGGGAGGTCATGTGGGTCTACCAAGACTTGGTGCCAGAAGTAACTCAGTCAGCATCATCCCCTACCAGTAAGAAGAAGGGCAGGAAGACTAAGTCCTGCCATACGATCTCAGCCGATATCGAAGAAGTGACAGCTGTTGTTACCCGATCCAGTGCACAATCTTAACCCATGTCGGGTAACTCAGCTGAAGAACGTCAGCGGGCCACTGTTGATGCCCCAGGACCCTCTCAGCCTCCGCCGGCCGACAAGTCTAAGCTGAAGGGGACCCGCTTTGACAAGCCGCTCCGTAAAGATGCGTCTCAGGGGCTGGAGAGGCGTTACAATTTTGACATGGCACAATTGGCCAACACACCAGCCAAATTATCATTATATGAGCTCTTAAAACTCTCCAAGGATGTTCGTGACGTATTGAGCGAAGCCCTCCAGAATGCTGACGCGTATTTGGCTTAGGTCAAGCTTACAGGGAAGAGTTCGCCAGCAGATCTCCAAGACAGCGCTTGTACAGGTGTAATGCCCAATATTATGTTCACTCCGTAGGATATGCTCATCAAGACTAACCTGCATGATCGCCCTCTGTATTACACTGAATACGTCGGCGACGTCAAGGTGGATCGGATGCACATTAATCCCGGTTCTTCAATAAGCATTATTTCGAAGAGCTTACTTCACCTCCTGCGCATCCCTATGCATCGGCTGACACCTACCACCACCGCCATCAGCGGTTTCAATTCAGGGAGAAGCTACCATATTGGGAAGATTCGCCTGAAATGCCAAATTGGTGACTTTCAGTCGGAATTGACTTGCTATGTCACAGACGCAGATACATCCTACAATATTCTCCTGGGGCGTCCGTGGATACATGATTATATGATCGTGCCTTCCACATTGCACCAGTGCTTCCAATATATCGATAAGTACGGCTTCGTAAAGACAGAATTTGTCGACATCGATCCCTTCAAAGGGGTTGAATCCTACCATTCGGATTCCTGTCTGTACGAGAAATTGAAAAGGTACTTGATCAAAGAGGATGCTCAAGAGCAGAAGGAGGCTACAATGGGATCAGAAGAACATCTGAAGATCCATCTCCAGCCCCGTAAACTAGGCAGAATCGTACCTCTTGTAGCCTCTTTGCGTAGAGAAGCAACTAGTCTTCCGGTGCTCACTGCACAAAAGGAGCAGATGGTTATCCGACTGCCAAGGTCTGGCTAAGGGCCGAGACCCACTGTGGAGCCACTGATAATCAGACTGCCAAGAGCCGGCCACCAACAATCAGAAGAGATCAATCCTTCTGTTAAGCCGATGACCATTCATCTTCCCAAGACAAGTCGACAACCGAGCGCTAAGCCAGGGACCGCTAGTGAGCCAACGACGCCATGTCCAGCACCAAGCGCTAAGTCAGGGACCGCTAGTATGCCAACGAACCCACGTTTAACACCACCAGTGTGACCTTTGACAATCAAGCTGCTCAGGTCATCCTTCCAATCTTCATTAATGCAGGGGGTGGCTGAAGAGGAATTAGAGCTAGCCAAGTATGTGGCTGCACACACTGATGTTCCTTCTGCTGATGATGTAATCCCACCAGAAAAGTTACCTTATTTTATCAATGAAGGGCTATCTTTGAACTACCTCGAACTTAACAAGCTCCGTATAATGTATGCTATAGAACACGCTATAGGCACCAACTTACACACACAAGTGACGAATGTCTATACCACGAACCAACTTACTCCCGTGGAAGGTGCTTTCTTCATAGTCGAGGGCGAAGATCACCCAATCATCTTCGGCCGAAAGAATGGTCAACAGTCCTTCAGGCCAGAGGAAGTCGATCTCGAACCCGACACCGGGAGACTGCCTCTTTATCTATATAGCTCCCGCTCCAAGTACCTCGTGCAAAAATAGGGGTGTGATATGGAAACTACGCCAGGCTTGAACTATGGCACCGGCCGGCGATTATCCTTGCAATTGCCAGTCCCGGCTGGAAAACTACAGGATTATTACAACAAGACTAGGCATGGTCTAGGCTATGTTACACCTACAACAACTCCGAAGAGCTCGGATGAGGAATGCGAATGGCATTCACATTCGACTGGATCATCCACTTTCGATTCGGATATCAACATTGGGGACGTATTCAGGCAAGCTTGGTCTGTCAACATAGCATTTGCTGACGCCTACAAAGAAGACAAAGACGTACCCGAACTTTTCGAATTAGAGCCTTGGGTCCAACAGTTAGATGCACAATGGAAGAAGCGTTTCGAACGAAGAGATCCCCCTACCGAAGATGAGGTTATGCAAGTTGACCTCGACGACGAATCCTCTTCAAAACTAATCTTCGTCAGCAAAATCCTGACAGACGAAGAGCGGGAGTCGCTATAGCAACTCGTCAGAGAGTACATTAACGTGTTCGCCTGGAGCTATAAAGACATGCCAGGGCTAAACCTCGAGGTTGTACTCTATAAGCTCAATATTCATCCGGACGCAAAGTCGGTCAAGCAACAGCAACTACGATTCCGCCCAGATATCATGAATTCTATCGAAGCTGAGGTCAACAAACTAATAGCCAGCAGCTTCATCCATGAGAAACAACATCCAGACTGGGTCGCCAACATAGTACCAGTCCTCAAAAAAAATGAAAAGATCCGAATTTGTATCGACTTTCGAAATCTGAACGAAGCATGTCCTAAAGATGAGTTCCCTCTTCCTATTACGGACATAATAATTGACAACACATGTGGCTTTGAGCGCATGTCATTCATGGATGGCTTCTCAGGATACAACCAAATCAAGATATTTTCTGACGACGAAAAGCATACATCATTTTGAACGCCAATTGGTGTGTACTGCTACACAGTCATGTCCTTTAGTTTAAAGAATGTCGGTGCCACATATCAACGAGCTATGAGTGTCATCTTCAGAGGTCACCTGCGTAAGACAGTAGAGTGTTACGTCGACGACATCGCCGTCAAGAGCCGATCTAAGGAAGATCATCTGCACGATCTAAGGACAGTATTCGACCTGATGTGAGCACACAACTTGAAGATGAATCCCACCAAATTTTTCTTGGGCGTATCCAGTAGAAAATTATTGGGCTTCATCATTACCGCCCAGGGAATCCATATAGACCTTGAGAAGACGAGGGCAATCATGGAGATGGGTCTCCCTAGAAATCTTCGAGAACTCAGAGGCCTTCAAGGGAGGCTCGCTTATATCAGGAGGTTTATCTCTAACCTCTCCGGGCGATGTCAACCCTTCACACACCTCAAGAAGAAATGTGTCTCCTTCATATGGAACGAGGAGTGTCAACATGCATTTGACAACATTAAAGAATATATGTCGAACCCTCCAGTCCTGGTGGCCCCGGTTGCTGGAAAGCTATTTTTGCTCTATGTGCGAGCGATGGAGCATTCCTTCGATGCTCTACTAGCACAAAACAATGATACGGGGCATGAACAAGCTATCTATTATCTCAGCCGAATGATAATAGGGCCTGAGCATAGATACACCGTCGTGGAAAAGGAATGTCTCGCCTTGGTATTCGCTATTCAGAAAATGCGATACTATGTTACAGGATAAACCATCCATGTTATATCACGAGTCAACCCCCTCAGGGTCCTCATAACCAAACCAGGCACACTCGGCTCTCGTCTTGCTACCTGGACGATATTATTGTCCCCCTACCACATGATCTTCGTCCCGCGGAAGGTTATTAAAGGTCAAGCTCTGGCAGACTTTTTAGCGGCCCATCCAGGTTCGAAGTCAACCAGAATATATAAATAGATCCCAGACAAGGTCACCAATTCAAATATGGCTTCCCATGATATCGTCTGACGAATGTTCTTCGACGGTGCTTCAAGAACCGGGTCCAAGGGCAACATCATCGTTGGGGTCGGAGTGGAACTGATTTCTTCCTCTGGCTTGGTGATCAATCGGGCATACTCACTCACGGAACCTTGTTCAAACAACATGGCCGAGTACAACGCCTTGGTCATCGGCCTTCGACTTGCGAAGGAACTGGGGATAGAGTACCTGGAAGCATATAGCGATTCACAGTTAATCGTCAATCAGATCCGGGGTTCATATGAAGTTTGCCATGAAGACATGATCCCCTATCATCAAATAGCAATCGCCATCATCACGTCCTTGAAAGGGTTCCTCATAGAACATGTTCCAAGACTCCGGAATATTGAAGCCGATGCCCTAGCAGGACTTGCCGCTTCTCTGGCGATTCCAAATCATACTCATCATTTAGTGGACGTAATAGGCCATGAATTGGTTTGTCCTAAGAACAATGTGCAATTTGTTGTGAGTTACTCTGCCCTGGCAGTCGATGAAACACAGGACTGGAGACTCCTGTTTATTGACTTCGTAGTCTACGGCATCTTGTCGGAGAATTTGAAAGAAGCTACTTCTATCAAAAGACGTTCTCTTATATTCTTCTACGATAAAGAGACAAAAATGTTGTATCGGTGATCCTATGATGGATTGCTGCTCTGGTATTTGTCAAATACAGAAGCCAAAGAAGCTGTACGCAAAGCTCACGACGACGTTTGTGGGGCCCATCAACCTGGCCCAAAATTGCAAGACCGCCTTCGCCGGATGGACTATTACTAGCAGACGATGGTAGCAGATGCGATAGACTATACAAGAAAATGCAAAGCTTGTCAGGTCCACGCAGATTTCATACACCAACCATCCGAAATCCTACATCCGACGGTGGCATCCTGGCTATTTGAGGCATGGGGAATGGATATCATCGGTCCAATCACCCCGCCTTCGTCCAGAGGACACCATTTTATACTGGCAATTATGGACTACTTCTCCAAATGGGCAGAAGTTGTTCCACTTGCAGAAGTAAAGACATCAAACGTGATCATCTTCGTCAAGCACCACGTCATCTATCGCTTTGGACTGCCTCGAAGGATCATCCACGACAACGGTCCATAGTTCGCAAGCCATGCCTTCTATCGGTTTTGCGATAAACATCGAATCCAGAATGTAGCTTCAACACCGTACAACCTGGCAGCTAACGGTCTGGCTGAAGCATTCAATAAAACTATAATCAAGCTTCTCAAGAATTTCATGTCCTCAAACAAACGCGACTGGAATGAAAAGCTTGGCAAATGCTTATGGGCGTACCGTACTACAGTCCGGACAGCCACTGGGAACACACCATTCTCTCTGGTATACGAAAATAAGGCAGTTCTCCCATTGGAGACTCAAATCCCCTCGCTCTGTGTCGCCCTCACTTACCGATTGACGACGAATGATAATTACCGTCGTCGGTTACAAGAGTTGGAGGCCTTAGATGAAAAGCGCCTGCTAGCTCAACAGCGAATCGAGCTTTATCAAGCCCGCATCTCTGGAGCCTTCAACAAGAAGGTCAAGCTGAGAACATTCGAAATAGGCGATCTCGTCTTGGCAGTTCGGAGGTCGATGGTTATGACTCAAAAAACTGCCGGCAAGTTCCAGCCAAAGTGGGAAGGCCCATTTATCATCGAGGTTGTATTCTCCAATGGTGAATACCGTCTCGCGAAGCAAAATGGAGACTTGCTCATGATATCCATCAACGGCAAGTTCCTGAAGAAATATTATGTCTAAACGACATCCGCCGAATCAACCGGATAGTTGAGTTATGTACCCTTAAGTACCGCTGAACTTACACTCTGGTCATTCCAAATGAATCCATATCGCATCTTCTGGGTAGTGAGTCATGTATAATCATACCTCTGAACTTCCTCCCTAAAAGAGCATCTTCCTCATAATCTATTACCCGCACTTTCAGCGCATAAAAAAGGGTAACAGGTCCACAAAATTCTAGAAACAACCACGTCGATGTCACCTCTGAATTGTTTCTCTTCCATCACAAACAAATCACCCCTTACATAGAACTTCCACGTCCATATTACCTCTGAGTTTTCTAATATATCCTTCATTGAGTCCACTCCTGCCACGTCCTCATTACCTCTGAGTAGGAAGACTCCGTAGTAAAACCCTCATATTTACTACGTCCTCATTACCTCTGAGTAAGTTTGTTGGTTTTCTCTCAGACTTATTATCCGTACCCAAAACCAGGGTACGCCAAGGATAATAGGCCCACAAATGTCCACAGTTGACCACAAATGTCTGCAGCTGACCACAAATGCTGTACTCGGTCCTCTAGTACATGCGCCTCTTTTCTTACCATCACATGCCTCTAGAACCCAGCTGTTCCATGGTATTCTTTCGCCCAATACCAAGAACTTCTATGCCCGCCTTACCACGGAGTTGTTTTAGGTATCTCTATCAAACTTATTATCCATACCTAAAACCAAGGTATACTAAGGGTAATAGGTCCACAGAAAGTCCCCCAGTGGGGCAAATACCATAATACCAAAGAAACGGTACAAGCATAACAGATAAAGGATGATGTAAACATAGTCATTCATTTAAAATCAAGAGTACTACATTTTCTGGGACCACGTCCCTGTTAAAAAACTAGAGGAACATAATAATGAAAGAAAGAAAAAGCCGATCATGGTTCGACGACACACAATTCTCTGAGCCGATCCCTCAGCTTGGTCGTTGACCGCTCAATCCTCAACTTGGCCCGGCGCTCAGCCTCCTTAGTCAACCTCTCCGCATCCTCCAGATGCGCATGTGCCTGCCAACCGTCTTTAAGTTTCTTCAGGGCACGCTCCAAGGCATCAGAGGTTCGGGTGACCTGGTTGGCCTCTCAGAGAATTAGCTCCTTATCTTTGCGGGAAGCCTGGAGCTCAGACCCTAAAGAAGTCAATTTCCTCTGAAGTTGGAGGATATGTTCGTTGGCGTCAGCTATCCCACGAGAGGCGGCCTCTTTCCGAGCGATACAATCCTCTCCTCTGCGGCTTAGTTCATCGTACTTCAAAGATAGATCCCGAAGGTCCTTTACTAGAGCAGGTTTGGACGTATCCCGTACCGTCCTTACCTTTTCCATGGCTGTTATAAGGAAGGCACGCTCCTGATCTATTGCTAAAGACGGATTGACTTGTCGCAGTCCTTGAAACAGAGCCACCAGCTGATCAGCTTCTACTAATTTGGGCTCCAGGAGCTCGACCATCCCTGTCCCGCCGGGGAGTGTTCTGATGAGTTCAATCTGACCACGAGCACATTGACAAGCCAATGCGAAAGATGTCCCCCTCTCCAAGGCAGCTTCGACCCCTCGTTTCAGATGGCGGTAAAAACTATCAACCACGTCCTTTGACGATTCATCCAGAACTTCCAATGAAGACGGTATCAAAGGAAGAGTAGCTGGCAGGGTTGAAGACGGTCGTAAAGAAGATGCGCCAGAGCTTGATGCCCCTATCACTAGGGAAACAAGTTTCGAGCGATAGGACGCCTGAATAGCAGTCATATCCTCCTCCGCGGCCCGAAGGATTCGGAGACTCGGCAGGGCAGAAAGGTCAACCTTCGGTGTTGGAGCCACATGAACCAAGGAGGGTGCGAAGACCATTTCTCTCCGCCCTGGCAGTTCTACTACGTCTCCTCCTAAACTTGATCCGGTAGGAGGTCCTTTGGTATGAGTTGGAAGAGGAGGAGGCATACTTTCTTCCACCAGATCCTCCTTGGTGAATCTCCCTCCGATGATGTCCGCCGTCGGCAGCGAAGGAGTAGGACCTGTATGTCCGGAGCAACCATCGATCAACTTAACCCGAAGGATATGAAGATAGAGCAAATGAACCTCCTCACTAGTCAAGACATGACTTAACTTACCAGAGGAGGGTTGCTGAAGCTGAGGCTCACTCACAGCCACCGTCTCCTCTTCAACGATGACACTTGAGCCGATTGCAGCCGCTTCCTCTGCCCCAGGCACCCCGAAGGTGGATACAATTGGGTCAGCATCAACCGGCTGAGTTTTAGCAACCTCGGGAAATGGTTCAATAGAGCCCACATCGCCCCGGGTTGAGATGTCAGCAGCGGAAGGAATCTCAGCCGTCGTCGGAACGACCCCGGTAGAAGTAAGCTCAGCTGTCATAGCACTGATTAAGGCGGCTAGAGCCGGGTCAACCTCAGAGGCGGTAGCCGGCACTGAGGAGTTCACTTCTCCCGACGCCTACAAAGAAAAAGAAAATTATAAGATTATTTCAGAAAAGAAGAACAAAAAAGAGGATCGTAACTCGATTCACCTCCGAAACGGCATCGACACCCTCACTTCTCTTCCTAATGATCGGCCCGCGAGTCTTAACCGCAGCCCATTTTCGGGAGTAATTCATGCCGTCGGCAGAGGGTGCACGCCTGCTACGTTTTTGGGAAGGACTAGGCGCAACAGGGCGCTGACCTGCCACCAAATCATCCGCAGGAGGAGGAGGCAAGTTATCAGGGTCATCCTCTTCGTCCACATTGGTAGACTCCAAGTCAGATACATCAACTGTCCTCCCCTTCTTGATCCTTGGCTTCTCCTCCAAGACAGTACCAACAATAAAGCTGGTACTTGGGTCAAAATCTCTTGGGGGCTTATTCACCATAACATGGTACAAGGCTGCCATGTACAAAATGTGTTCCGACTCTCCAGCATCAGGAACAGAAAAGGTGGCACGGGTGTGAACCGCGGTATAGTAGTGCCAAGCCCGGATGCCGTCAAGGACGCTACCCTCAAAACCCAGGTAGGAGCTGGGATTGTCCAAGAACATCTGACTGTACCCAAATTATCGAAAGAATCGGCTGGGTAAGTAAGGCTCCAAAAAGACGGAGTGACGGTTGCGATACACCAGATGTGCAGGACGAATGTTCTGCAACCAGAGGAGCATCTTCTCGGGCAAGAATTTGGAAGACACAACACCATCAAGATGCACGGCGCTTACTTTTTCATTGGTAAAATGAGGAACAGACACAAAAAAAGAGTATCTGTCCACTTGCGCCAGCGCCATCCGACAGGCGGGCATGGTGGTGTACTCCCAAGGCATGCGACGGTACTGATAGATGAAGGCATCATCAGTAGTCACATCATCCTCGGGGCCAGGCCTCATCAGAGACTGGTAATGCATCAACAGCCACCCATCAGATAATGGTAGGGAAGCTCGATTCGTTCAAAGTCTTTCGTCGTGTCACGAGCGATGACTTTGGACGAGAAGGCGTGGAGGCCACGATATACGCTGCATACCATGGCAGGGAGAAGAGCTAGTCTGGCCCCAAAGACTAGCTTCACTGCAGGGAGGATCAGGTTACAGCTAATTCTCTCGATAGCACCAGCCCCTCCCGAAACTACGCGGTTCCGCAGCCACACCATCAGAAATCCCGCCAAGAGAGCCTTATCAGACATCTTCTGGGTATCCTGATAAAAGTAATTAAAGGAGTCAGTTTGGCTCCCAAATCTGTCACCCGTGGTTTTCACCCTCTTGGCGGTCGACACCTGGTTCTGCACCTCCTCCCGGTTTCGAGGATGTCAGAGGGAAACTCGGCCTGAGGCGCCTAGCTCAAAAAGATAGCTGAGCCAGGTCCTGGTATGAGGAAGGTTCCCTTCCGAGCTATCGTTCTTGTTCTTTGATATCTGCTGGCACGTACTATGGTGGCATAGTAGTTCTCGGTAGACAGCCACAAAGCCCGGGAACCGTTGCTCCAACTCCTCGAATTCTTCATTCGTAGGGGTATATGCCTCAAAGACTTCATCTCCCCAGGACAGCTTAGAGACTTTACGCATCTCGTGGAGAGCGAGCCCCATCTCCCCTCCAGGTGTAAAGAAGGTCCCTGTTCGGCGGTTGTATATCTCAAGAAGAGCCATGAACAACTTTTTGTTCATGGGCAGACCATAACAGCTGCCCCGAATGGCATGATACAGGCCAATCTCGAACAGGAGATCCTTGTATGTCCGCAAGACCCACGAGGTCAAGTTGATCCATGAAGGGGTGGGGTTCATCCAGTTCATCAGTGCCAACCGACCAATGGGATAGGACCCCTTCTGAGCAAGCTGGTTCATGAAAGTGTCAGCTTGGGAGAACCGAAAGTTGGGACCCTGTACATTTATGAAGCTACCCAGGGCCAACCCCATCACAGAGCGGCTGATCTGTAGCTTGCTTGCAATTACCGACCTCAATATTTTATTATAGTGGATATCACCCACGAACATCCCTTGTTGGCTCAGAGTCATGGAGTCCACCATTTTCCTGTCCATCGGCAGAATATTGAACCAAGATAACGGGAAGTGACGCTCCATCTGAGGAATGTGGATCGCTATCCCATTGTAAGAAAAACTCAAACTTTTAGAGATACCTAGAACTTTGGGGTTCTTTACAGTCAGGGCATCCCCAAAGAGGAACGAGGGTTTCAGATGAGTGCCCCCTAATTTTTCCGAGTTCATCATACCCGAGAGAAAGAAGAAGGATTGGTTCCTGATATCCCTCAGCCTCTCCTCAGGTTTATCTTTGGTGATTTGGGCCGACACATAATCGACCACATGGTCGAATCTCACACCCACAGCAGACTGAGCTTGACCTACCAAAATCTCCCCTGAAGGATTGACCGGCAACTTCACTGAAAAAGACAAAAGAAAGAAGTCAGGAGATAGCCAGAGAAAAACCACTTAATGACTTCTGAGCTTATGCGGCTCTGTTAGGTGGGTCCTTATGTGGTCCAGTTCATAAGGAGCTTATACGGCTCTGTTAGGTGGGTCCTTATGCGGTCCAGTTCATAAGGAGCTTATGCGGTCAGGTGACAACTTTCAAGCAGCTTGGTCATGAGAAAGTTCTCATGCGGCTCGGTCATGAAGCAGCTCTCATGCGGCTCGGTCATGAAGCAGCTCTCATGTGGCTCGGTCATGAGATGACCCTCATGCGGCTCGATCATGAAGCCACTCTCATGTGGCTCGGCCATGAAGTATCTTTCATGTGGCTCGGTCATGAGACAACTCTTATGCGGCTCGGCCATGAAGCATCCCTCATGCGGCTCAGTCATGAGACATTTCTCATGCGGGTCGGACACGAAGCATACCCCATGCGGCTCTGTCATAAGGCATTCATGCGGCCCATACGGCACAGCTTATGCGGATTCATCACACTGAACTTGAGCAGCCCAATAAAGACGAAAACTGTATTAACTATGCCGAAGCATGATAGGAAAAGGCCCGCACATAAAACGTACGACATAGCCATTTTTGTTAGGTTTTGAAGTCATGCAGTCTCTTCCCAACGCTCTTACCATCAATAGAGGGATGAACGTCGGGGTGAATCAAACTCGCCGTATTCGACGAGGAGGCAAGTCCTTTGCCCTTCGCTGCAGCACTGGAGGAAGCCTTGGGAGCCATTGATGATCGAGAAAGGAGAAGAAACGGCGACTAGGGCAATAGAAAGATTGAAGAAGAAAGCAAGTAAAGAACCCACCTCTTCAAAACTGCTCTTATTTATAGGCTGTCAGAGGCGTGTGAACCGATAAACACCACTTCGGATTTCATGCTAACCGAAGGATAAAGGCAAACTCTTGGGATTCTATCCCCTTTCATGCAAAAGACAACTCCGAATCACCCAAACAAATCAAAAGTTTTAAATGCTGACTCTTGGGATTCTATCTAAAAGACGGCTTTAAATCATTAAAGCAAATCAAAGAAGCAATTAATGTCGAAGATACGGGATGCCCACGTGGCATGAAAGCCATTATGCGGCCAGAGAAGCCTATGCGGCATGAAGAGCTCGACCCAGTATGCAGCCCAAGAAACCTATACGGCATGAAGAGCTTATACGGACAGACCCATGCTTCTTATTCAAAGTATTTCAATTTTACAAATTGAAAACTTTGAAGGGGGTCCTGTAGAAGCATGGAAAAGAATAATTTTTGCTATCCATGGGGCTTCATACGGCTCAAAAAACACAGGAAGCTTCATGTGGCACATAACGCAGAAAGCTTTATGTGGCTCAAAATCTCAGAAAGCTTCATGCGGCTTAGGAAGCTTCATGCGGCCTTATGCGGTTCAAAATCTGCCTGTACAGCTGGCCATAATTACTCTGGCATAAAGGCGACAGCTCTGACACAGATGATGGCTCTGACATAAAGACAAGATATGACATGCTCCTAAAAGGACAAAAAAATTATCATGAGATCTGGCACAGTTTACAAATTCCAAAGACAACTCTTTATACGGATCGCCTATGTGACCTCTCTCATGCGGCTCAGTCATGAGACCTCCCTCATGCGGCTCAGTCATGAGACCACCCTCATGCAGCTCAGTCATTGGGCCACTCTCATGCGGCTCGGTCATGAGACCTCTCTCTCATGTGGCTCGGTCATGAGACCTCTCTCTCATGCGGCTCGGTCACGAGACCTCCCTCATGCTGCTCAGTCATGAGACCACTCTCATGCGTCTCGATCGTGAGACCTCCCTCATGCGGCTCAGTCATGAGATCACTCTCATGCGGCTTGGTCATGAGACAACTTTCATGCGGCCCGGTCATGAGACACTCTTTATGCGGCTTGGTTATGGAACAGTCCTTCATACGGCTCAGCCAGGATGCATCATTCATGCGGCTAGCCACAGAGTAGCAATTTAGACATGTGGCAAAAATTGACCAAGTCTTGACAGTTCAGATTTAGTGCAACAAACAGATCATGATCAATCTTAACCAATCCCTAACTGCCTACTTCTCGAGGCACAGTTACAAAGATGTGGCCCAAAATTAGCCACGTGGTTGTACACCCCCATTACTCATAAATTTCTATAAATAGCAAGGTGTTATTCCTTTGTACACACACAGAGAGACACAGAGACATACAGAGAGAGAGAGCATTTCTTTGCCGGAGTCGAGGTTGCGTTCGATCGTCCAAGGAGTAAGGCAGAGTTGATAGCACTTTCTCGAGCCTCTACCGTCACCCCCCAGAATCAAAACTAAACAATTGTACTTAGCTTGCTTTTCCTAGGTTTTGTTCCTAGGCTCTCTTTTGTACAAGCGAGTTTGTAATTATGAGTTAAAGTTCAGTACTCCTATAAAACTGTTCTGTTCTACGACAATCAATGGCAAACAAACATAATATCAGGGCGACTAGCAGTTAAATATAATAAGCTACCAATCATACCTCGATACTTACGCTGATCGACAGGTTTGCCACATTCATCATTGTCAAGCTTTGTTGATGTAGCCATCGGAGTTCCGATTGGCTTTATATTTTTAAAGTCGTACTTTTTTAGTATGTTCTTCGTATATTTGGCTTGATTGATGAATGTTCCCTTTGAGTGTTGTTTGATCTGAAGTTCTAGGAAGAAGTTCAGCTCTCCCATCATACTCATCTCAAATTCACTCTGCATACACTTACCAAACTCTTGACAAAGTTTTTTATTAGTAGATCCGAATATGATGTCATCAACATATATTTGCACAAGAAGAATATCATCATCTAAAGACTTGATAAACAAAGTTGTATCAACTCTTCCTTTTGAAAAACTATTTTCAAGTAAGAAGGCACTTAGGCGTTCATACCAAGCACGAGGTGCCTGTTTAAGTCCATAGAGTGCTTTCTTAAGTTTGAAGACGTGATCAGGTTTTTAAAAATCTTCAAAACCAGAGAGTTGTTTCACAAACACTTCTTCTTTCAAAAAATCGTTTAAAAATGCACTTTTCACGTCCATTTGAAATAATTTAAAATCATTAAAACATGCATATGCACAAAACATGCGAATAGCTTCTAGTCTAGCAACAGGAGCATATGTTTTGTCATAATCAATACCTTCTTCTTGATTATAACCTTGTGCCACTAGACATGCTTTGTTACGTAAAACTTGTCCATCTTTACTTAGTTTATTTCGGAACACCCATTTGGTACCAATTATCGATTGATCAATAGGTTTAGGAACGAGTTCCCAAACTTAGTTTCTCTCAAATTGATTAAGTTCCTCTTGCATGGCATCAATCCAAAACTCATCATTAAAAGCATTTGCTACATTCCTAGGTTCTATTTGTGAAATAAAATCTACATTTGCTGCTATTTCAGAATCTTTATAAGAAGATCATGTACCTGCACCTTTTGATATATCACATATAATGAGCGTCTCTTGATGATCTCGTAAGAACTTTAATGATTCAAATCTATGAGTCAAATCTTCCACAGGACTCTTATCGGTTCTGGCTTGTACATTTTCATCATCACTGTCGCTAGATCTGTGACTATTGAAAAAGTAACGTTAATGGATTCTTCAACAATTATAGATCTTTTATTGAAAATTCTATATCCCTTACTCTTAGCAGCATATCCGAGAAATATTCCTTCATCTGCTTTAGAGTCAAACTTTTCCAAGTTGTCCTTGGTGTTCAGGATAAAACAACGACATCCAAAAACTTTAAAATAATAAATATTTGGAATCCTTCCAAACCAAAGTTCATAAGGTATTTTCTTTGAGATGGGTCGAATTAACACCCTATTCAAAATATGACAGACTGTACTAACAGTTTTTGCCCAAAAATATTTAGGAAGATTATGCTGATTTAGCATGACTCTAGCCATCTCGCTTAGAGTACGGTTCTTCCGCTCCACAATACCATTCTGTTGAGGAGTTCTAGGATAGGAAAATTCGTGGTAATATCCACTATCATCACAAAACTTTTTAAAATCAGTATTTACGAATGCGCCACCATGATCACTTCGGATACGAGTAATCATGAAGCCTTTTTGTTTTACATCTTTTTATAAAATAACTAAAATTCAAAAATTGTATCACTTTTGTTTGATAAAAAGTAAATCCAAGTAAAACGAAAAAAATTGTCAACAATAACAAATGCGTAGAGCTTGCCGCCAAGACTAGCGACTCTACTAGGACCAAATAAATCTATATGTATCAATTGCAAAGGTCTAGAAGTACTTACAGCATTGATAGATTTAAATGTAGACCTATGTGCTTTGTTCTTTTCACAGTCAGCACATAACATATCTCTCTTGAATGATATCTCAGGGAGTCTTTTTACTAGCTTCTTAGTGCTTAGTCATGAGATAGTATCCATATTCGCATGTCCTAGCCTCATATGCCATAGCCAGCTTTCATCTAAGTTTGCGACTAGGCATCTTCCTATATTATTAGTACTCTCTAGAAAGAAAACATAAATATTGTCTTCTTTAATTCCTTTATATATGGGATTACCAGATGACATATCATATATTGTACATTTGTCTTTAACAAAATTGATGCCATAACCATTATCTGCCAAATGACTTATGCTCAGTAGGTTATGTTTTAATTCTATAGCTACACAAACATCTTTTATTACAAGATAAGGAGATATACCAACAATGCCATTCCCAATAATATCATCTCTCAAGTTATTTCCGAAGGAGACGTATCCTTCTTTCTTCATCGATAGCGTGGTGAACAAAGATACATCACTAGTCATATGCCACGAACATCCGCTATCGAAGATCCACTTGCTTTTAGCATGAGAGGGTTGAGGATCCACCTACAAAACAAGTAGATAAATCCTTTGGTACCCATTTATTGAAGGGTCTATATTGATTAGTCTTAGGTCTCCAAATTAATGTACGATTGTCAACAAGCTTTCTTGCTAAATAATACTCTGATATGTGTCCATAAGTACCACAGTATGTGCAAGTAAATTTTGAAAACGTGTTAGTAGAATTTGTGTTGACATACATATGTGGTTTCTTTGAAAACCTATAAGTGAAAGAATGGTGATACTCGTGTTTCTTACGTGCTTTCTGTATTTTAGTCCTTTTAAGTGTATGCTTAGCATTAGGACTAAACTTAGGCTGTGTCACAGGTATAGCCTGTTTGCCTAACTTGATTTCTAACTTTTTAGAAACCGCATAAGACTCTTCATATTTAGCAGTCATATCTATGAGTCTTTGTTCTGTGACCAAGTGCTTCTTCTTCTCTATGTCATATAACTCTTGTATCTTGACATAGCCTCTTTCTTTTCAATTTTGAGGATAGCCTTATGATAGTCTACTTTAAGCTTGGCTATCTCTTCCGTGTTACCGGTAGTAGATGTCTCTTTAATGTCTTCAATGAGACTTAACAGTCTAGCTACTTCGGTTGTGTATGCCTTAATCTCTTTTCGAGATTGCTTATACTTGTCAAGCACATTTTTATGTTCTTCAAGTAGTTCGCTGAAGGCATTTTCTAACTCATCGAAAGTAAAATCATCATACAAAAGATTTGAGGATACCTTATCAAAAGCCATAAAACAGACATTGGTATTTTCGCAGGGTCTGTCTTCTTCCTCTGAATCACTGGCATCGCTTTCATGTCAGATACTTGTATTTGTGCACTTTCGACTAGTTGTTGCTTTTCTGCTTGATCTTGATCTATCGTATGGACTGCTTTTCTTTGAAGTTGGACAGTCATTCTTCATATGCCCTAATTTCTTGCATCCAAAGTATATTGTTTCTTCTTCATTGCTTTCTTGGATATCTCTCTTCCTTCTGTTTGATTTCTCAAACTTTAGGAATTTTTTGAAGTTCTTCACTAGCAGGGCTTGTTCATCACCACTTGATGATTCTTCTTCAGAATCATTGCATGTTGACTTTCTGGCTTGAGCTTTAAAGGTGATAGATTTTTCTTTTGGGGTAGCTTCTTCAAACTCTTGCAGATCAAGCTCGTGGGTCATAAGCTTGCCCATAAGTGTTTTCAGAGTCATAGTGGTGAGTTCATTTTTTTAATGATTACATTGCCTTTGGGTTCCAGTTCTTGGTTAGAGCCCGTAGCACTTTTCTGATCTTCTCGTGATTACTGTAATCCTTACCAAGAGATTGCAAAGGATTAGTAATATCAAGAAAATGAGTGAACATCTGTGTAATTGACTCACCCAATTTTATTTTAAAAGATTCATATTCCTGTGTTAGTTTGCTGATTTTGGATTTCTTCACTTGGGAAGTACCTTCATGAGTTACCTCAAAAAATTTCCAAATCTCATGAGACGTCTTACAGGTTGAAACTCTGTTGAATTTTATTTTTTCAATTGCATAGAATAGTGCATTGATGGCATGAGTATCCAGACTAGCCTTTACTTTTTCAGCCTCTGTATATTTGTCATGAGGCTTGTCTGTAAGTATGCCATCAACTACTGTAGGTGCTGGTTTCTTATAACCGTCAATAACTATAGACCAAAGATCAAAGTTAAAAGACTTTAAAAAGAATATCATTCGTGTTTTCCAGTAAGTATAGTTTGTTTCATCAAATAGTGGGGGTCTATTTGTGGATTGCCCTTCACCATTGAATATTGATTTCACGGCTGCCATATATACTCTCTAAGGTTTGTTATATTAGAATATAATCTGCTCTGATACCAATTGTAGGACCGTTGAGCACCTCTAGAGGATGGTGAATAGAGTGAGTGCGAGTGCAGCAGAAAATAATTACCAATTAAAAAATTAAAAACAGATAACTATTGCAGTAAATAAAGAGAAGTAAATAAATGTAGCAAGAGATAGAAAGATCAAACTCAGTGACACAGCGATGTATACTGGTATCCCTCTGAGAGGACTAGTCCAGTCTCGAGTACTCTTGCTTGATGTTAATCCACTATGGCACAAGCTAATTGAGAGCTTGCAGTCTCTTACAACACCGTGCTTGGTGACAAGTGCACGATCGACTTCACAACACCGTGCTTGGCGACGAGCGCACGACCGGCTCCAAAAACAGAGATAGTTTCTAAACTTTGAATGACCTCTTTACAACTCTTGAGAACCAAAAGACTCTAGATCATATAGATATTACTGGCTTTTGGCTAAGAGATGTATAGGTGGAATATGAAAGATTTAGATTAAATGAAAACACTTATTGAAGAGAGAAGAAAAGATAAATTGATTTAGTGATTTGAAATCAGAAATTCTCTTCTATTTATAGGTATTTTTTGGGACCGAACTCGGACAGAATTCGGGCAGAGTTCTGATGCAAAAATTTCGCAAACGAACATTATATGCAGATTTGGAGGCAACAAATATTTGAATTCAAACTGACCGAACTCGGACCGAACTCGGCCAGAGTTCGGACCGAACTCGGCCTGAGTTATGTCTCAGTACAAATGTAAAATATTTGTCAAATTCTGTTGCACAAAAGTGAATGGTATGTTTGGTAAGTGGACTTTGGATGGGTAGGTTGTATTGGAGAGTGGACTGTGATTAACCTAAGTCAGTAGTATCCAGTCGATCTTACAATTTATATCCTAGACTTAATAAAGATAAAATACATAATAAATTGTAAAATAACTCGGACTGATTCCAATGAGAATGAGCTTCATAATAATGATTTGCATGATTGCTGGTGTAGTAGTACGTTCTTTGATATTGATTTCACTTGACCTGAAATGATTAGCAGCAGTTCGTATATTTTGTGCATTGACTTAAGTTATTGTCGATTATCAAAATCGGATGTGACCATGGAATAGGCCAACAAGAAAGAAAGAGAGATGCCAACCCAGCGTGCATAATATTCTTATGCACATATAACCTATGTGCCACAACTAACTTCGTGAATTTTGAGCCCAAGTTCATCTTGAGATGACTGAGAGCATTACAGAAGTTCATCTTTGAACTTAGTGGTTCCTAGGAGCATATCGTCAATAGGACGAATCTTACTTTGAGCAATGGTAATTTTTTATCACCCCAGCAAGGAGTTCTTTTTGTGTTTTTCTTGTCCTAGAACTTGTAAACATTTTGTCTCATTATAGCAACTGTGATTGCAAAGAGAAGAACGTGTTTTACTCTTTTTTTGAGTCGGTTCTTACTCATTGTAGCAACTGTGACTGCAAAGACTATAATAGTTTTTTTTTTTTACTTTCTTCGTATCATTTTGTAACATGTTCGAAGAAGGCGCATGAAGGGAGCTCTGCGTGTTATTCACTAGGTACATATGAACTCTGCAAGCATTTCATGCGTACAAGTTTTATGTGCGACCATAGTATGTATTAGTGTTCTTTGCAGGGCTTTTATGCGTGCGAGTTCATTGCACATTCACTGTATGTGCCAATGATCACTGTGGGGGTATTTATGCACACATGATCTTGGCGAGGCCACTATGAACGCTGAGTTCACTGCAGATGACCTGCGTGTGAGAACTTCGCATGGCCACTCTTCACTAGATTACTTTGTAGTTCAACTGCGTGCGAGGCCTCAGTGCGCCCATTCTCAATGCTACTAATTCTATGCGTGACATGTCCATGTGTGCATTGTGATCTAGCGTGAGGTGTTTATGCGCACCAGTGTTCCTTGAAGACCATATTCGCCTATGCGGAAGCAACACCATCCACCATCACCAGATCTTCCATAACCACCCACCATAAATGCCACATCAATCTTTCTTCCATAATAGCTATCAATAGAGAGATTAGCATCATTTTATCCATTAACATTGATATTGCATACTATTTGATTTGGGCTCCTTAGTGGAAAGTTTCTTTATACTTGATATTGTCCACAAAGTCTGCTCTTTCATCTTTGCTATTATAAAGATTGTTTGAATATTATTCAAAATGAGCTAAGATGTATGTATATCCTCACGTCTAATAATTTAATCATTCTAATTATGTATATCCCTCATGTAAAATAAATTCTAAAATCTTCTTAACTACCTAAACATATATCTAAATCTTATAAACATATCAATAACAAATCCGTAAAATATATTTAATATTCAAATCATATTTAAACTAACTACATGGTAGTATCTAAACATATATACAAAGTTCTAAAAACATATTTATAACAAAATTTAATTAAAATTATATTTAAACTAATTTAAATTTTTATCTAATTTTTAGTAATATGGGAGATTTTTTTTCTTTTTGGTACGTGTATCGTACGTGAACATGACTACTCATGCAGAATGAGTAGCACTCGGACACTGTACACTTGAAAGTCCTGGTATCATGAGATACCCATTAATGGAACTTTAAGATGAAGAAAGGAAGTCTATGTTTCATACATCTATATGTAAATGCAAGCAGTATATATATATATATATATATATATATATATATATATATATATATATATATATATATATATATATATATATATCGCATAGGGATTGATATATCTAGCCTGGGCTGTGTCCTTTGCGGCTGAGGAGTCGAATCAAGGGATCATATATTCTTCATGCACGCCTTCTCCAGCCAAGTTTGGCGGCATTGTCGGCAGAACATTGGCTTCAATGTAACGCCTAACCTATAATTAAATGTGATTATGGAGGAGATTATGAATTTGAAGGCTCGCAGGAATGACACGTTCAACAGAGCAAGCATTCGTCTCCTCTCAGCTATTTGGCATATATGGAGAGAGGGGAACAGGCGTATATTCGAAGGTGTTGGAACGTCGATCACTGGTGTAATCAATAAACTGGAGTCGGACGTGGAGATCATAAGTAGATAAGCGAGATAGCAGGAGAGTTTCAAGCTTGTGAAGTTTTGTAAAAGTGTAGTATGAAGATCCTGTAACAAACTATTTTATATATCAATGAAGTGCCATTTCTTCAATATATATATATATATATATATATATATATATATATATTACAACTCAAATTATAATAAAAAATATATATATATATATTACAACTCAAATTATAATATAAAGCAAATGACCTCTAGCGGTTAAGAGAGATGCATGCGGCCCGAGTGGTCAAGAGTTCGAATCCCAGTGGAAGCGATTCCAGAAACAATTTACCTGGTTCCAAAAAAAAGATTTATAATATATAAATATTTGATCTTGTATCAAGTGAAGTTCTATATAGGTGGTTGACGAATGGCTTAACCAAGTGCATCTGATTCAGCTAAGCTTTTCCTTTCAATTCTAACCTTGCCACTTACATATATGAGCACTGAATTAATGAAATAAAAGATGATCCTCTCATGGTAAGACTCCTCTTACAACTCTACGATCAAATATATGTATTTTGGTTCTTATTCTTCTTTTTATAAGGTTCCAATTGAGTTCCAAGCGACCCTAAATGGTCCAACTATTGGATGTCTTAGTTTGGATGTGGGGAGTAATTAACCCCTAATAGATCATCAAGAGAATAAGCCTTTGTCATTGAATTTTTCAAAGAGAACAATTAACCTAGGGACACTCCAATGTGTATTCGTGTTGTTGAATTTGAAAGAAACTCATACAAGTTTGGAATAATCTTTAATTACAAAGAGAGCAAAGATCAATCGATTTGTAACAAAGTTGCTGAGAACACAGATTTGAAGACAATTGGAAAACTGTTGAAAGAACTCATTCTCGGGTGATAAAAAAACACCTTTGCTAAAAGCAAGATTCAACATTTTCTGTCGATCTACTCACAAGAAACAACAGCTCATAAAACTTCTAGAATGCTCCTTTGTCACCATCTTGACATCAGACAGGCCTTGGACGAGGCACTCTGTCACCCCCACTATCCTAGATAGGGCTATTATAGTCATTTTCATTATTTTATTATTTAAATATTTATTCAAGCTATTATTATTAGTATAATTATATTGATGGTTAAAATAATTATTTTTAAAGGATAAATATATATTTATATATATACACAATTGAGTTTATTTGTAAAGTTTTTAAATATATTTAATAAATATAAGATACAAAATATTTAACTTTATTTATAAATAATTTCTGGTTACTTTATATAAATCCTATGTATTATTTCGTACATGGAGTATATATATATATATATATATATATATATATATATATATATATATATATATATATATATATATATATATATATATACTAGTCATAACCCGTGCCCATAGGGCATGGTTCATTTAAGGTATTCTCCCTCAAAATCTTGGACCCCAATTTTAAACGAACAATAATAATTATGAGGCCCCCATCAAAATATTAAATCCCAATCACTGCTGGATGTGAATTTTCTTTGGATTCCCCATAAAACTCCACTCTCAATAATGCTCATCCACAACCATTATGCAGTGCAAATCCCACTCTTTGGATTCCCCATAAAACCCCACTCTCAATAATGCTCATTTTCCATAAAACCCCACTCTCAATAATGCTCATCCACAACCATTATGAGTGCAATCCCCACTATTTGGATTCCCCATAAAATCCCACAACCGTTGATTCACCAAGATTAAATCCCAACCACTCTTTATCTTGGCACAGTCAGCCCTAGGATTCAAAAACCTTTGTGTTTTGTATAAGATATATATATATATATATATATATATATATATATATATATATATATATATATATAGGCTTCGGCATTTTGTGCCTTGTTTGAAAAAAGAGGGGGTTTTAAATATATATATATATATATATATATATATATATATATATATATATATATATATATATATATATATATATAATTTTATATAAAGGAAAAAGAAATTATTTTTTAAATAGAAATATTATAAGAGAGAATATTTAATGGGTTTATATAAATAAATAAATATATGTGTGTATGTATAGGTATAAATATAGGTATGTACATATATGTGTGTGTGTGTGTGTGTATATATATATTTATGTGTGTGTGTGTGTGTGTGTGCGCACGCGTGTGTACATATACATATACATATACATATACATTGATATATATACTTAGTTAGCTAAAGCAAACACAACATAAAGCAAACCCACACAACACAAACCAACTCACACACACACGCACACAGCGTACAGCAACTAGCCCTTCCAACTTCTTCCATCAGTTTCAAATCAGCCTTTGGTATTCGGCAACAATAACCGACCCCCACCCTTTAAACACGTTAGAGAGAGGGAGAAAGTTCTTCCTCAACCCCAACCCTACGCCACCACGACAACCCAGCGCCGCCCCAACCGTGCGCGACCACCCAGACGTCGTCGTCGACCACCGCAGGCCGCCACGCGAGTCACGGACGGCCGGCCAGAGCCACGTGCGCACCACAGCCTTCAGCCGCAACAGAAACCCGAACTTCAGGTACCACTTTTCTTCGTCTCATTTCTACGTATACACTCGATCAAAACAAGATCCATAAATTTTTACATGTAGTCGATATAACCCTCTTAGAACCCTATCAAATAGATTCATATATAGCTGACCCTGTTGTCCGAAAATCGACACGAAGTTGTCAGGAAAAAAAACATGCTAAAAAGAACAGTTTTAGGAACTTGACCCGCTGTTTTTTGAAGGCGATTTCTCGCCAATCCATCGATAGATTCAAAAATCTGTTTGAAGAGACTTGTAGACAACCTATAGGGATTTGTAAACCATCTTCTAGATCCTGATTTCATCAACAGTGCGTCACGAAAACTGATTTCCAAAATCATGAAAAATAATGTTTCGAAAACTGAATTTTAAGAAAATTTTCCCGATACGGCGTGCGTCCCGACAAACCGTACAATGTGGTCGCAACCCGTAGGCATCGAAAGGCGCATACGGATGTTGTGGACATGTAGGATTTGACAGAACTCGATTTCGCTGTGTCCATGCGACGAAATCGATGCGTATCCATCGATATTATACCCCGTATCGACCCCTTTGCATATTTGTCAATTACTTTGTGAACGTTCGTCATCTCGAGACGAAACTTACGCCAACAGGACCGTATCATTTTTCTGGTCATGTATGCCATATTTGGTCCGATTCTGAGAAGGTCGATCGGAACGCTATTTTGGCGGGCCCGCGACCCGATCCAACAGGCAAAATTGTGCTCGGCCCACCGGAATCCAACTTTGGACATACGGTTGGTTTGTCTCATCAAAATAGACCCGTAGACATATAGTTTGATGACTTTAGAGACCGTAAATACCAACACATTTTTTGGTACAAAGCGGATCCAATGGCGGACATCGTTTTGGCCCAAAATTACCGTTTTGTCCTTGTGTCCAGAATTGGACTTAAGCACAGGCTATTCTAGCTAATTTGACCATTCTGAGAATTTTGGTAATATCTATTTCAGCATTAGAAGACCGTTGTACGAGTTGACCATTCGTGGCTTGTATGAGTGATTTGGTAGTATTGATTCCTCAGCTTAGGACCACAGGCGAGTACATTCTCTGATAGTTTTCATTGCTTTGATATCTACTATATTCGATTCAGCTATAGTATTTTACTTGATTCCTGATATGATGATACACGGACTAGTATACGTTGGATCTCGTCATGAGATGTTATTCCTGGTTTACCTAATATATGAGTACATGTTTGATCTTATTTTCTGTACTTGTATAGACACATATTTGGGAGTGGGCTAGTCCCCTGCTTTTGAATCTCGTGTCATATCCGGATCCATTATACTATTCGAAGATGGGGAGTTATTAGAGGTCGTGTGATCAATACCCCACTGGTTACTACATGTGCATAGATCCACCCTCACCACACGTAGGGTGTAGCCTGACCTATTACTACTGGTGAATAGCTTTCCATTTTGGCTGGCATGATCCTCTATACATGTACTTGTGCATAGCCGGTCAAATAGAATAGCCTGATCTGGACCCAAGCAGGTCACATGACGCTTTAATATCTCATGGCACTTTCTTTTTTTGTTTACATCGTACTTCAGTTTACTTCTACTGCTTATATTACAGTCTTATCTTATATCTCACCCATGATATGTTATTCAGTTCCCTTGTACATTTTTACTTCCAGTTTGATATTTTATCATATATTTCATTATAATTGTCTCTTATAGTATTTATCAATTCACATGGAACTGCTATTAGCGTTTGTACTTGCTCATATCCTGACAGGATAACCACCATTATTTTTCAGAGGATTTAGATGCAGACTGTCCGACTTATTACGGGTTTAGCATAGATGGAGTCTATGATCAGGACCTGCCTATGGATCCGGTGCTCATAGAGGATGCACCGCCTATAGTGACCTAGATTAGTTTGGTTTGTCTGGATTACATTCCAACTGGATACTTTGGGACTTGTAGTATTTATTTGTGTTCGTTTATGTCTTAAATTCTAAACTTCTGTGAGTGACTTTGTTTTTATTTCAGTCTAGCTATTTCCATCCACTACAAAAAAATAGCTAAATAGCGACTGAAATTTCAGTCGCTAAAATAGACATTTCTGTCGGTAAAACGATTTAGCGACTAACCAGCGACTACTATTTTTCGTCGCTAAAAGCAACGTCGCTGTTCAATTTTAGTCGCTAGTTCGTCGCTACAGCGACTAACTTTCAACTAAAATTGCGACTAAACATAGCGACTAACTATCGACTAAATATTTAGTCACTGACACAGCGACAAATTTACGACTACATTGCGATGAACTTACGATTATAATTGTTATAGTTGATATCTAGCGACTGACTTGTTTAGTCGCCTGTTAGTCGCTGGGTAGTCTCTTCGTTGTCGCTAGTTAGTCGCTTCTATTATTTTTCCAATTTTTTTAGTCGCTATTCCATCGTTGAATCATTTATTTTTTCCAGATTTGTAGGAATCATGATATGCATCCTGTAAGAGTAATATAAACAAGTCTACAACAAACATAAATACAATGCAAACAACTTTTAGCACCATAATAATTACCAATGATATAAACAAAAATAATAACATACACAAAGTACATAAACATAAAAACTAAGAAATATATATATCATAGTCATGTCCAATATGTCCAACATCAACCATACACCATCCATACAAAAAGATAAACTAGTACAACAATCATAAAATAATATGTCTCTGAAAATCGAACATCATGGTAGTCATCTGCTCCATATTAAGAATGCCAGTAGGAGTAGCATGTGTAGGATTGGTAATAGGCTGTGCAGGTAGAATAGCTCGGGAGTATATCGACATTGCAATGCTAACGACCCAGTACCGTACACGCTACCGTCCTTTCCTCACCCAACAGCCTGTAGACAAACACAAACATATCAAATAGATAAAATCCCTAAAGCTTCATAACTCATTATCTAATTCTATTACTATACTCTCATAGATTGACGCACACACTTACATACATGCATATGAAGAAATTTCAGTGCATGCCTTTGCGCACAAGGATACACACACAGGTTGGCAAGTATAATACATACACATAGATGCACCATTGTAATGCTGTCAAGTGTCAGCTATGTTGCATGGACACGGATACAAATAGAAACAGTAAGGACACGGCCACACGCACACGATACCCATTTTGGTGTGTCTAGGTTGTCTCCAATATGTGTCCGACACGACATGGCCTACATAATTCCTTGACTGTCAAAGATTCAGATGGAAAACCTTGGATGGCCAGATATTACCACCCTCAATCTTCTATATTTGCGTACATAAATGTATAGTAGTACCAGTACCCACATATGAATGCAGGACATACCTTAGTACCAAAGTGAAGTCTCTTTAGACACAGACATGTAACCCCAGGATCTAATGCGTTGCACACAGAAAGTCTCCTATGCACTTTGTAATCTCTCCATTAGCCTTCTGAGATTCCACCCTTTCCTCTCTTTTCTTCTTTTATCTGCAATAAAAAAGATGACAAACATAATTAGCTTTTCAACCAGCTATAGATTAATGTCAGCACAATCTGGTGTTAAACACAATACTCCGCATAGCTTTCCACTGAAACTTGTAGAATATTTGATTGGATAAGATATCATTACACATAAAAACTTTGTGGTCGATCCAGTAATGATAATAGAATTATGATCAACAACATGTCAAAAGATTGGATTAGCTTTTTCATGGTCAACTATTAAATTATAGGTCCAAACTTTACTCGAGAAATCAATAATAGTATGTTACCTGTCTACATATTCCTTTAGGAGCTCCTTGGATTGAACCAATTTGGAGAGAAAGTTGCGATACACATAAGGTCCCTATCCACACTTCGCTTATTTATGTTTAAAGCTGCCAAAAAGCAAAACTAATTCAAAAACAAACTATAGTAGAGGATACCAAAATATGAACACGAAAACTCAAAAGTAAACCAAATGCATTGGGTTCATGGTGAGATACATAATGGGCTGAATTCCACATGTCATGAATGGCAAAAGGCTGACACAAGATTGAACAAAATTTTGCTAAAGGGGTAAAGTACAGACCCAAAATTTTGTTACAATGAGAAGCAACAAAATTATACTCCAACAGAAGTTTAAAAGCACACATTTCATGCAACCAAGCAGCAAGTTAGTTTAATAACTTGCTAATCCAACAACTTCCAGATTATGAAATTATATTAGAAAATTGAATTTTGATACAAGAATAACACCAAAGAAATTGTAGGAGCATGTCCATTATGTTGGAATAGAGAATCAAGATCAAGCATGCTTGGCATTACCTGTAAGCATATCCACTTCGACTGTTAACATGAAGTGTAACTAACTATCATCATTCATGACGTAAGTATATATTAGCATTTTCCCAAATTTTACATATGGTGTAAATTCATGATCTCTAGGTAGCACCTATAGGACAAATTGCAGAATCATTTAGAGAGCGGCTTTCATAATGGTATATTTTTGTGAACATAGTATGAACAGATAACATATGATGCACAAAATGCATTAACCGAGAGAAGTTTAATATTATGGGAGTTAGAGCAAACCATACTTCTGCTGGGATGTACTAAACTTTTTTTACACGAAATTCTGCATTCTCGCTCCTCTCTTCATTATCTAGAACGTCGAGCACCTTATTGGCCCAAGTTTCCTTCAAGTTTTCATTATTACTGAATGCGGTCAAGTCTATATCTCCATCAGGTAAATATGTCTTCAATGGTATAGACCCAAATGTAAAAACCTGAAAACCATAATGGTTGTTAGCAATAAAATATTAGACCATTCATTACAGACAGAAAAATGATCCATGTACTTAAAAGTCATAGCCTCAGGGTAAAAATGGAAAGCAAAAAAACTGTGCCCTTCCCAAAGAAGTCACCACATCTGCAAGGAAATAGAAGAGAAAAACTGACACCTAGCACCTTAAAGGAAGACTAATCTGCATCCTCCTAGAATCCAAATGTGTAGTTAAGAAAGTAGCTTTCACGTAAAAAGAAATTTATTATCAGTCGTTAATATGACCAAACATGTGAAGATTGACCATTTCAAAAGAACTTCAAGGTCTAGTTAAACAAAAAATATTATGACAACATGACGAGTTGACAAGGAAAACCAATAGAAAGTCCCAACGAGACCTCCAATTATAGAAAGCCCTGTTGATATGGTGTTTCCACATATTAGAGAGGAATTCTAATGTGAATGGCCCTTAACAGATTATGAACAGAAGAAAAGGATTCAAACGGGCCTACCATTGGGATAAAGGCTTTGTTGTTGTTGCCTCTCTTCTCCAAGCTTCAGTTCAAACCCCACTGTTCTCTCTCTGCTGCTCTCCAGGAACCACTGTCCTGTCCTCCTTGGCTGCCGACACCCCCCCCAACCAAGCCCCTCAAACCTTCTTTGATCACATTAGACAACACCCACAGCCTGCCTTCCTTGAAATGAGTCCCAACCAAAACACTTCAAAGGGGAGGGACCATCTCCCGGGATCAGACTTGGGCTTGTTTTTTTTATTGTGTGGACCTATTTCACAATCCTCAAGTATAACCGCATAACCATATAATTGCAGATTTCAAATAATTTCTAGGACTATTTACCGCTAGACTTGTAGTTACATTTGATTCATTGGTTACATTTGCATGAATTTTATCGTTTATAACTGCACCAACTTATCTAGGTTTCCTTTATGTTTTGTCCTTCGTCAGATAGAAGCAGAGTTGGGTAAAAAAAAAGTCAACTAGTAGTCAATGGATTAAGAGAGCAGCTGCCCCTACCTTGAATAAGTAAGAAAAGATGCTTGAGAAAAAGCCACCAAAAAGGGAACTTCACAACTATCATACGAAATAATCAATCGACTGCATATGGAAGTTAAGGATCTTGCTTAGGAAGCAGAAAGAGTATTTGCGAGCAATCATCTTTGATTCCCAGTAAGACTAAATAATATGAAGACAGCTGCCAAGCTCGCTAACAACTTAAAGAGAAAACACAATCCTTGATTATAGATTTCAACTTCTAACGGAAATAGGAAATATTGCATGTATAAATGTTGCAATCTTTCGCAACCTTTGGCCTTCCAAAAGCCATTGAAATCATGAAAATGCCAAAGCATGTTACCTTACAAAAACCTTCAAATAGCCATCGTTCTACTGCTCTTTAATAGAAATGCACCCTAGTCATCAAAATCCTAGGATAACAAATATAGTTTTACTCATAAAACTAGGTGCCATCACAATATATATATCTAGGAGGGAGCATTAAAAATCTGGAATACATCTCACTGTATAAACACATCTTTTACATCTGCAGTATTAAGAAGACTAAAGAAATTTAATAAAGCTATGATATGTACTGGTATTAAATTTGTTGTGTCCATTGACTCCATTTAAGTCCAACAATTATGTTTCATATGAACCACAAAGGATTCAAATGATAAAAAAAAGTATTGTGTCGGCATTTAGGTAAAAACCGTAAGATTCTAATATACTTGTCCATTTTTCTACCTATTTTCTTAATATCCAAATAGTCACACACGTGTCTCCACATGTCTATATTTTGGAGAGTTGTTGTATCTGGCACCGTATGTACATGTCAAAGTGCAACATTCGTGTGTGTCAACTAATCAAGTGATTTGGTAAATCAAGGACAGAAAAATTAATGATAAAAGCTAATGTTCGATAAGTTTGACTATTCTAGGGAATGTCACTTTTCAATCTCTGGTCTTTGTCATAGAGATGAATACAAATTCCTATAGCAATCACATCACCTTACCTCTTTGTCTTAACTCTTTCTAGTCTAAAGGAACTTGGAGTGTGCTTCTTGGTTGCATGGGTTTAAAGAGGCAGGTTTACATACCTGCCAACTAGCCTTCTAAGATTTTTGACAAAACCCTTTCTTGTCATTATTACCTTGGCCAGAAATACAATACCGATATAGAGAGTTGATGTCAGGTTGACAAACAATCATAAGAACTTTCTCGATTATTTGGTAGAGCATTCTCGTGCTCCGTAGTTGACCTCATTATGCTGGGAGAAGTCTTAGAGGATGATATGTTTTTTATCATTAAACCCGTGCCAAGCAGTAAAGCCAGGTTTCATGGCGCTGCCTAAACCCGATAAAACCATCAAACTTTGGTTACGATAGTTGTTTGGAAACCTCAAAACCTTATAAATATAGGAATTCAGAAAGAAAAAAAGCTAAAAATCTTGAACAAAATTTGAAACAAGTACCTATCCAAATCAAGAAGGGGGTTGTAAACTATAGTTTCCCAACTAGACACGATGAAATGCCAAGCAGGATTGTAATAGAGCGACTCCGCTGACCAGTACACCCTCGTAAATGTCTCTAGAAAGATGGACAGGATCCAGGCACCTATCTCTAACAAAATGAACTTGACAATGAATCGTCCCAGGACAACCATTACAAGGGACAAAACCACCAGCCAATTGAAGAGTCTTTGATTATATTCCTTGATGAAAAGACTGCGAGCCTTTCCAAGCATCTAAAAGTCAAAAGAATCACATTAGATATTCAGCATAGTGCCAAAAACTTTTGGAAGTTCGGATTCTAATACATGCTCATCATAAGTTAATCTTAGTAAGGGGAGGATTTTGGTTCAAAATCCAATGTTACAGTAAAGTGGCCCTTATTCTCGAAAAATAATTCTCAGTAAACGCATTAGAGTTCAAATTGAACAACAAAAGCCAAAGCCTTTTCTTCCACCCTCTCTAATGTTAGCCCCCTCTAATGTAAGCATTTAGAGTTTGAAGTATAGTTGGACTGTTGGAGATACATATTGGTATTGGAATATATCCATACAAGTAAATAAAGAAAAAACTCGAGAAATATTTTTATATGGATTGCACCACCAACAAGTGTCGTTTCATTTCCTCATTAGTGCGCACAGATCATTGACCAATGCTTCGAGAAATGGATTGACATATTGATGGAGGACCAGATCATCAGCTGATCCAAAATGCGTCGAATCAATTCGGATATAGTGATTACTACTGAGCCATTAGGCAATTTTTGGGTTTTTCATAATAAGTAACAACATATTATAAATATATATCTATAAACTATCAAAAAGATAAGAAGTCAAATTTTTGCCAACATTGGAACTTCTATAATGATTAATACGCAAATAACATCAAACTTATTTCTAATTACCAGTCAGCAAAACTTGAACGGGAAGGGAGGAACAAGAAGATTTCATGACAAAGAAAATTTTGATTATCAATTTGACAACCAAGATCAACCATTTCCAAGCATTTACTCCTCAAAATTAGGCCATCAACCACTGTGAGCTGCTACCTACCGAATTCCCAAGTGCCGTACATCGTCCTATACATTTCAAGATGGGATCACTAAACGAATTAAAACATAATACTAAAATTTTGACATATTGATGGAAAATTTATACCTGATCGTCTACGGGCGGCGGAGGAGGGTGGTCGTCTGCGGGTGGCGGAGGAGGGTGGTCGTCAGTAGGCGGCGAAAGTCAGTAGGAGGAGGAGGCTCTGATGTGGGCAATAAGAGGAGGTGGAGGGGGTCTGATGTGGGCGACGGGGCTCCGGTGTGGGCGGCGGGGCAACGGTGCGACGGTGCGGATGGCGGGGCGGCGGATCCCCGGTGGTGAGTTGTGAGGAGGAGGGGGTGAGGACTGGAGAGAGTTGTGAGGAGGGAGAGTTGAGAGGTCGGGAGAAGTTGTGAAGAGGGAAAATTTTGGTGAAAAAATTTAGGTTTTGGGGGGAGAAGGCAAAGACTTCGAGTTTTAGGGGAAAAAGTATTGGTTCAGGTTTTGGTAGCGACTGAAATTTTAGTCGCAAAAATGCTGACTCTATAATACAGATATTACCGACTCTTTAGCAATGAAAAATTTTAGTCGCTAAATAATTTTATAAATTTATCAACTAATTAGCGATGAAATTACGATGAACTATCTTGTTCATTAAACTAAATTGTCAATTACTTGAAAATAAGTCGCTAGTTAGTCGTTAAATTAGCAACAGATATAGGTTAGTCGTCAGGTTAGTCGCTAAATTACCACAATTTTGTAGTGATCTTTATCTTATTTATCATCGTGCTTATCTTCCTTAGAATTATGTGATTGAGTTGTGATTATATTTCTCTGTACAGAGATGACATGTTATATTATTGTGTCTTAGATAATATATGTTGTAGATGACCCTTACAGCGTTCTACCGCCGATACTGTAGCGTAGGCTGGACGTACCCATGTGCTCGTGCCCCTAAAAGGGTACGGGTCGTGACACATTTTTATGGTGGCCCATGCAGGTCAGAGTCGTAACTAGTGCAATTTCATAATGGTGCTCGACTTAGAGTACTAATTACGAGCCTGCTATTAGGATATAGGTTCTAGGTTATGATAGGAGTTACTCAATCACATATTAAGAAAATTTCAATTTTTTGATTATCATGACAACTCTTCTTACATTTCGAATTTAATCGTCCTTCCTTGATGATATCCTATCTTGTGCCATATTGATCTCTTTGCTTGAATCTGTCTTCAGGATGACGAAGACAACTAATTTGTGACCTGAGGGAGATACGATTTAGGAGGTTGCCCCTACTATTCCTGCCATTCAGGAAGGGGCGACAACAGCACCTGGGGATCTTCCTTCACCGGTCCAGAGGCATGTTCTCGTTCAGTCAGATCCTCTTCCACCTCTACCTATGCTACCGACCGACGTCACTCAGTTGTTCGTGCTCCTCCAGCAGATGATGGAGGCACAGCGAGCACAGGCTGAGGCTCAGCAGCGACATGCAGATGTTCTGAGGCAGAGTATCGAGAGTGCGCATCAGCTAGCACTCGCAGCTGTTGAGAAGGTGGCTGCTGTTCAGGATCAGGGTGCTTCCGCCCAGCAGTCGCAGCAGCAGCAGGGGAGGCCTGGCTCCGTATTAGATTTTAAGAAGATGTACCCTCGGGAGTTCAAGGGAACAGAGGGGATCCTGTATGCCGATGACTGGCTAGAGGATGTTGAGAGGAGCTTGGGGCTAGCACAGATTCTGGAGGGACTGTGGGTGTCAGCAGCAACGAGTCGATTCTTTGATATCGCTCTGACTTGGTACCGTACGGACCCTCATGCGTCAATGACTGGTCTGAAATGGGATGCTTTCAAGAGGCTCTTCAAGAAGAAATTCTTTCATGATGTGGCTCTTAGTGCACTGGAGGGCCAGTTTGCAGGACTGGTACAGGGGAACTCATCGGTGGACGAGTATACAGCAGAGTTCTTCCGTCTGAGCCGGTTCACCAAGGGCATGGTTCAGGATGCTGGGGAGAAGGCCCGTAAGTTCAGGAGGGGCCTGAACCAAAGCATCAGATCTCGCACATCCGGGCGTCGTACAGCGACCTTTGAGGAGATTCTGATGGACGTACAGATTGCAGAGAAGGACTTAGGTCTCAGGCCCAAGAGAAGCAGTAATACGATGGGTGCTGGTTCCAGTACAGGATCGGCCAAGTATCCTCAGACTCAGTAGAGGCCGTTCCACCAGCAGCACCAGGCACTAGCATATGCACATCATCAGCAGGGGCAGAAATAGATTCCTTACTGTGCTTTCTGTGGGAAGCCGGGGCACACCCGAGAGGTCTGCAGGAAGAGGTTGGGCGTTTGTCTATTCTGTGGTGCGCCCGACCATCAGTTGAAAGATTGTCCTACTCGCCGAGCTCGGGGAGGTCAGGACAGAGCACCTCCTGCTAGAGCTCCAGCAGGACCTGTCATCCAGCCGAGGTCCGTCGCTTCCAACTCAACAGCAACGTTTTATCCAGTACTAGCACCAGAGGGGTGCACCTCAGGGTAGAGCGTTTGCTTTGGCTGTCGAGGAGGCCGAGCCCATTACAGATGTGGTAGTAGGTTCTGTTCTTCTCGATTCCGTTCATGCATTAGCTTTGTTTGACTCTGGTACTACGTACAATTTTGTATATGTCTCTTTTGCACTTAGACACAATATTATTGCTGAATTACTGGGTAGGACTTGCAAGATTATGACCGAGGGAGGCATTATCCTAGTCAAGAATATTTTTAAGGGGCGAAGAGTTACATTGGTTGGCCGGGATTTGAGTGTATGTTTGCTCGTAATGCCACTTTCGAGCTACGATATGGTACTCGATATGGATTGGTTGAGCAAGCACTATGCTAGTATAGACTGTAGAGGAGGCAGGGTTTTGTTTAGACCGCCGGAGGAGCCTGAGTTTGAGTTCACCAAGGGAGCAGCTGAGCTGAGAGATGGTTTCTGTAGAGCATTGTTGGCGGGGCAAGAATTGCCACATCCATTGATAGCAGAATTCTTGGATGTTTTTCCTGATGAGTTGTCCAGGATGTTGCCAGACAGGGATGTTGAGTTATCTATAGACTTGGTGTCGGACGCTGAGCCTATCTCACAGCACGTCTATAGGATCAACAACAGCAAGTTGGCGGTGCTGAAGAAGCAAGTCGACGAGCTACAAGACAAGGGTTTCATCAGATCCAATTCTTCACCTTGGGGCGCTCATATTCTGTTTGTACCGAAGAACGATAGGACGATACGCATGTGTATCAACTATAGAGCGCTCAACAACCTCAGTATCAAGAACAAGTACCTATTGTCGAGGATTGACGATTTGTTCGATCAGTTGAGTGGCGCGAAGGTATTTTCGAAGATAGACTTGAGGTCCGGTTACCATCAGCTGAAGGTGAAGAAGGAGAACATTTCGAAGACGGCTTTTTGGACTCGGTACGGCCAGTACGAGTTCACTGTTATAACATTTGGGTTGACCAACGCTCCAGCAGTATTCATGAACTTGATGAACAAGGTATTCCATCAGTACCTTAACAAGTTCGTGGTGGTCTTCATAGATGACATCTTGATATACTCGAAGATGCCGGAGGAGCACAAGGAACATCTGCGAATTGTGCTCGAGGCTCTCAGGAACGAGCAGTTGTATAGGAAGCTATCGAAGTGTGAGTTCTTCCTGAAGCAGGTGGAGTTCTTGGGTCATGTTATAACCGAGCATGGGATCTCAGTAGACCCAAAAAAGATTTTAGCAGTTGTGTCTTGGTCCACACCGAGCTCAGTTGCAGAGATTCGAAGCTTTCTGGGTCTAGCAAGCTATTATCAAAAGTTCGTCCAGGACTTCTCTCGAATTGCAAATCCGATGACTAGACTCACCAAAAAAGACGTGGAGTTTGTCTGGACCGATGAGTGTCAGGCTGCCTTTGATGAGCTGAAGAAGAGGTTGACCACAGCTCCTATCTTAATATTGCCATCTGGGACTGGTGGTTTCATGATATACAGTGATGCTTCTGGAAAGGGCTTGGATTGCGTTCTTTAGCAGCACGGGAAGGTGATTGCCTATGCATCTAGGCAGTTACGTCCTCATGAGAAGAACTACCCTATCATGATCTGGATTTGGCAGCTGTTATCTTTGCACTGAAGCTATGGAAGCACTACCTGTACGGAGAGCGAGTTGAGATCTTCACAGATCACAAGAGCATAAAGTATGTGTTCATCCAGAAGGAATTGAACATGAGGCAGAGACGATGACTTGAGCTGATAAAGAATTTTGATATCTCTTTGTAGTACCATTCAGGGAAGGCCAACGTAGTTGCAAATGCCTTGAGCAGGTATCAGTCGTTATGTATTTGACGGCAGATTGTCATCTATTGGCCGATCTGGATAGTTTGGGTATCGAGGTGATCGTTCTGGGGATGGAGGTTCATATGTAGGGTTTACAGATTCAGTCTACGTTGATGGACAGAGTCAGATCAGCATAGTTTGATGATGTGGCCCTGAGAAGTATCAGGAAGCAGGTACATGCAGGATTGCTAGACGATTTCTCTATAGCCGAAGATGGGTCACTGAGGTACGGTACTAGATTGTGTGTTTCGAGTGGAGAGCTTCGAGAGGAGGTTCTTCAGAAAGCGCATCACTTTCAGTACTCTATGCATCCTGGAGCCAACAAGATGTACAGAGATCTGAGAGAACATATATGGTGGTATGGCATGAAGCGAGAGGTAGCCCAGTTTGTATCTCGATGCTTAGTGTGCCAGCAGGTGAAATCCGAGAGACAGAGGCCAGATGGTCTGCTTCAGCCACTACCCATTCCAGAGTGGAAGTAGGAGCACATCACCATGGACTTCGTGTCCGAACTTCTACGATCTCCGGGAGGGAAAGATGCGATTTGAGTTATCGTTGATAGATTGACCAAATCGGCCCACTTCTTGCCTTTCAATGTGGGATTGTCTACGAAGAAGCTGGTAGAGATGTGCGTGCGGCAGATAGTCAGATTGCACGGAGTTCCGGTGAGCATAGTCTCGGATCGGGATAGTCGCTTTACTTCCCACTTCTGGAGGAGTTTGCAGGCTAGTTTGGGCACCCAGCTCAAGTTCAGTACCGCGTATCATCCCCAGACAGACGGACAATCGAAGAGGACCATCCAGACACTCGAAGATATGTTTCATACTTGTGTGTTAGATTTCAGGGGTTCTTGGGAGGATCATCTTCACCTGGTAGAGTTTGCTTACAACAACAGCTATCAGGCCAGTATAGAGATGTTGCCATTTGAGGCTCTATAAGGACGGATATGTCGCACTGCTTTGTCATGGGATGATGTCAGCGAAAGAGTGTTGCTTGGCCCGGAGATAGTAGTAGATGCAGCTGAGAAGGTCAGGTTGATCAGGGATAGACTTCGGGTAGCTCATGACAGACAGCGACATTGGACCGATAGCCACCTGTAATGCCCCAGTCCCAAAATCATATAGGACTAAGTACGCAAACATGCCAGCTGTAGATAAACGAAGAATACTCCAATGTATGGAATCCTCGTATAAATACATAAGCTGTAAAATGTAGAGAACCAAGACATGCTAAATCTCATCCACAAATATATAAAGAATAAAGATAGAATCAACTTGAAAAGTTATGGTACAATCATTGGGCGGAGACAAAGTCCACTACCAACTACCTTAATGAAATAAATGTACAAGAAAGCGATCGACAAAATGACAAAATGAACCAAGAGCAATCATCTTCGAGAAATGGAGAAGGTCACGGTCTTGGCTAGAACACCTGTAGAAAATTATGAAAGCACACACCTGGAGAGATCATCAGGTCCTCAGAGGGACGTAACAAGATACATAAAAATAATACCATAATGAACTGTAAATGAAACATGACAAAGGAAAGACCACACGCTCAAACACAATGGAACCTAACCATCTAGATGTAATACAAGTCGAAAACTATACTGGAACGTATAAGTAGGTAGGGATAAAGCATAGCATCCGCTAGAGGCTTTCGTATGAACTAGTATACGTCTCTGACCGTATCTGACGCGTGGTCAGGGCCGTGCAATGGATATATCCCCTAGTCCATACTTTGCATCGCTAGCATACCTCCTGACCGTATCTGACGCGTGGTCAGGGCAGTGCAATGGATATATCCTCTAGCGATACACCCATAACAGGGAAACCATGAACCCATAACCGGGCAACTAGAAGGCTGTAGGCTAGCTCATACGTCCCAGTAGTTTTCCCCGCCTATTTATCACACAAGTCATATCCATGACTTGGCGATCCATATCTCTATGCAAGTCGCTATCTAGACTCCGCTAATCCATAAATGAACCGACACACGAACCGCCCGTATCGGTAGCAAGTCGAATACGTAGGTTCGTGCCAACTCTATGGTCCTCACTCTTGTGTCATGTATGAGACGTGTTAACAGGTTAAAGAAGTTATGAAGCATAACTTCAACACATCAGAAAAGTTAGCTACCACATATGGTCCACACGCACACACACACAAACATCGATATACATACCGATGGCACCCAAGTCATTCTTGGACACACTCTTACTAATGTAAAACACTAGCAACATATAGAATATCATGAATCAAATATAAGTACAATATGGCAAGTTATCTTGCCTGGTGTGTCACTTGGTGGTGCGATGTTCTGTCATCCCAATACTCCAATAGCCATGATCGAGACGTAGGGGTCCGAAATCGGAAAGGAAATAAGGATATGATTAGTCATGATCAGGATTGATGATTGAAGGAATTTTGTAGAATAAAACTATTGTAGAAAATATTCATAATACCTTGAATGTTATACTTAGTAGTTAAGAAAATTAGTTTTTAAATAAATACTTGAATCTAAATAAATCATTTATAACACTTGAAGAATATATTTTTGGCTTGTAAATAGTTTTAGGTAATGCTTGAAAATATAGGCAATCCATTTTTAAGGAAAACATTTTTAAATTTTGTAGGTCAAAAGCTAAGTTTTAAAATACCGTAAAAGTATGTAATAATAAGAATAAAGTAGCAATAATAATAATGATGATAATAATAATAATAATAATAATAATAATAATAATAATACCAGTAATAGTGATAATAATAATAATCATACCATTAATAGTGATAATAATAATAATAATAATACTAATAATAATAATAATAATAATAGTAATAATAAGAATCCCTACATTCTAATCCCCCCAAATTGGTTTCAGTAAGAGAGAGAGAGAGAGAGAAGAGTGCAGGAAGGGGGCACTCACCAGCGACTTAGCTCCGACGCCGGTGGCCGATGGGCAGGACGCGGCGGTCGTTGGAGGTCGGTGCGGGCGGCTGATGGCGGATGGCGCGACCGTCGGAGGAGAACGGCACGGCAGTCGGGTGCTGCGGATCGGAGGCGGAGGACCCTCGCAGTGGAGGCGGCGGATCCGGTGGTCGTCCCCGGAGGAGATCGGCAGCAAGGAGGCCTCGATGACTGATGGAAGGAAGGTCGGTGGCTGAGATCACGGCGGATGGGCACGCTGGAGGCGACTGTTCGGGGGTTTGGTGGAGGCGACGGAGAACGCGGCTGGAGGGGTTTTGCCGGAGAGGGCGAGGAGCTTGGTGGAGGCGCTCGCCGGCGCTGGGAAATGGAGCGGTACGCTCCAGGCGGAGGCCGGCGTTCGGGCGCGATGAGTTGGCCAGCGGCTGGCGAGGCCTGGATCCGCGACCGTGGTGAGGATTTTTTCCCCCTATTTTGTTTCCTGGGTGATGGTGGCGGTGGTGTTCTGTGGGTTGCGACAATGAGGATGATGGTGGTGGTGCTGATGATGACGATGGCAGGGACTATGGCAATTTTCTGGCAAGGACATGGAAGGAGTTGTGGAGGTAATTCTGGCCGAGTGTAGCCGGACACGGGTGTGGCTAGAGTTTACTGTGATGAGACAGAGGGGTGTCGGACACGGCAGAGTCATAATTGTATTTGTATTCAAAATTATAGTGGAAAGGCAATGACACAGATACGATGCACCGTATTATTGTGGATGGGAAAAATTTGGAGGAGTACCTCTCCTATATAGGAGGTGGGAATTCCAGTTGGATAGGGATTGAAAGAATTTAAATTCCCCATGGATAGATTCCAATTTAAATTGATTTAAAATCTAATTTAATACAAATAAAACTTATCTTTAGTTTTAAAGCTATTTAAATTAAGGCCAATAAAATCTTTTCCAATTTAAATTATCAAAATAATTCAAATATTAAGTTAAACAAAATTCTAAAAATCTTTTTCATAATATTAAAATATAACAATAATTAATTTTGAAAATCAAGAATATTACTTAAATATTAAATCATAAAATAGCTTTTATAATTAACAAAATTATGTTAATAATAAATTCCAAATTTCACAAAATATTTGGAACACATTCTATATAACCCAAAATTTCTAAATCTCTACTTATTTTAAAATGACGAACAAAAATAACTCTTTTATAAAAATAAAATATTTATTATATTTATTTGAATATGTACTTTCCTATAAAAAATAATTTTATAATAAAATTATTTTTCTAAAAATATGTACGTTCGCATATATTCGTACTCGTCGAGCAATTACGAAAACGAAATTTTGCGCGCGACGTATAATACGACTATGCGACGTACAAATACCAAGTAAAAATTTGAAATACTCAATTTATAAAAAAAAATTTAAGTAGAAATTTAGGGGTTTTACATCCTACCCAACTTAAAAGAATTTTGTCCTCGAAATTAAGGGTTAGCAGGGGGTGAGAAGGCACAAAATAGTTCACAATGTTCAACGAAAGATGCATTAGGAAATCTCGATTTCAATAACGGCAAGGATAATCATGGCTTAACACAAGAAAGAAAATGTGTGGGTTAAAGTTAGAATGTGCCATAACGATTTGAGAAGATGGATTAAATACCTAGAAGGTATGCTTGGAGAGTAGGTTGAGGGCACGAGTTGGAGAGCGCTAAATTTAGATGGTCATAGAAGTAAATATTGGCCAACAGACGAGTAGTTTAGGATGAATATAGCAACCTTGAGTGGTGAGGGTCATAGGTGATAGGGTAGCTAGAGAAATTTCTAGTATCACGCCCTTTGCCCTCCTTTAATAGGTACAGGCGAAAGCAATAAGGTGTTCAATGACGATTTTATCGAATACGAACACGTGATTCAAAGAAGACCGTATAATTTCGAAGGAATTTTCAAGGCAGTCGTGGATGGGATTCTAGAGTCCAAGTTTAATTAGGTCTCATCCACGTAGAATAATAGGTAAAGGTGAACCAAAATGCACTAGGTTGATCAGACCATCATGCACCGGTTCTGATTAGACGATATGTTAGTGGGAGCTCTTCCAATAACATATGTCGTGAACAAGCTTGATAAAGGATGAGCTTGCAAAACTAGACTACATTGTGGCGTTAGTCGAGCTAGTCAAATTATAAGTACGCTAAATAATGAAAAGAAAATACAAACAGTCTAAGTTCCTCAATAAGTCATAAGGTCAATGGAAATACTAAACCGTAAGGCATTCTACTTAACTTGCAATAGTTAAGCTAGTAGCGTGATGGAACAATGGATTAAGTATTCAAGATAAACCACAAGTTAAGTATTTAAGGAATTAAATGAATCACAAGCACTCCTCGGGTCGAAAGAATTGAGTCGAGGTTGAGTAAGTCAAGTTTAATATATCCATGCTTGGTAGATGACTAACTACACTGGGGTATATACAACTATCATGGCACAAGTGATATTGCAACTAGTGGAGAATACTTCTATCTCATTTATGCTATCTTGGTTGCCTTCCATTAAAAATCCTAAACTCGAGTTTTCCTCAAAAAGTTTCTTATCCTTCATGACTTAAATCCTAAATTTCTTAAATCGATCTTCAAGAAGTGAACCTTAGTATGTCACTAATCAAATCTACAAGGATCGTTAATATTCATAATCTAAAACTTGTAACTCTAAATAAATTCATAGATCATAATTCATGAAACACAATTTGAAATTTCTCTCCAAGTCCATTCCACATCTTTCGAAATATTTTAAACCCCCTTTTTTCTTTCTTTCTTTTTCACTTCAAACTTAAAAACTCGTAATCATATTGCAATATTTAAATCCTCTTTAAACTAATTTTTATATCTCTTCAAGGACTTTCAAGGATGAGTAATCATAACTCCATAGCTCAAGACTTTCAAAACTGAAAATCAAATATCAATTTGTTTTCCTCATTTGTATATAGATTCTAGCTATCTTCTTGTAGTAATAAAATTCCAACAATCTCATAAGTTTGAACTGTTGCTACTACCCAACTTGGAATCAACTAACTCTTCCTACAAGATTATACATCAAGAAGATATGGTCCTTTGACTTTTACAGTAAAAATGTCTTTATAACTCCAATATGATCTCTAATGCATGCTAATTGCCAATTAAATCTTCCAAGCCATGTGTTTGACCTATGAACATATACTAGTGTAATCATCTTCCTAACGGTCGGTAAGCATGAAATAAGAGGTAAAGTTTATGGTATGAAAGATCAAGCAGGATGCAAGGAAGTCGAACGAGAGTTCAGAGATTTGAATCAAAGAAGGTGATCAAGTAAGTGGATGAGATTTTTAGACTCTAATCCTAGATTGAAGGCCCGTTCGGTACAGTCATGTAACTGAAACGGCAAACTTGACCTGCATGGGCCACCACAAAAATATGTAACGCCCCAGTCCCAAAGTCATATAGGACTAAGTACGCAAACATGCCAGCTGTAGATATATGAAGAATACTCCAATGTATGGAATCCTCGTATAAATACATAAGCTGTAAAATATAGAGAACCAAGACATGCTAAATCTCATCCACAAATTTATAAAGAATAAAGATAGAATCAACTTGAATAGTTATGGTACAATCGTTGGACGGAGACAAAGTCCACTACCAACTATCTCAATGAAATAAATGTACAAGAAAGCGATCGACAAAATGACAAAACGAACCAAGAGCAATCATCTTCGAGAAATGAAGAAGGTCACGGCCTTGGCTAGAACACCTGTAGAAAATTATGAAAGCACACACCTGGAGAGATCACCAGGTCCTCAGAGGGACGTAACAAGATACATAAAAATAATACCATAATGAACTGTAAATGAAACATGACAAAGGAAAGACCACACGCTCAAACACAATGGAACCTAACCATCTAGATGTAATGCAAGTCGAAAACTATACTGGAACGTATAAGTGGGTAGGGATAAAGCATAGCATCCGCTAGAGGCTTTCGTATGAACTAGTATACATCTCTGACCGTATCTGACGCGTGGTCAGGGCTATGCAATGGATATATCCCCTAGTCCATACTTTGCATCGCTAGCATACCTCCTGACCGTATCTGACGCGTGGTCAGGGCCGTGCAATGGATATATCCTCTAGCGATACACCCATAACAGGGAAACCATGAACCCATAACCGGGCAACTAGAAGGCTGTGGGCTAGCTCATACGTCCTAGTAGTTTTCCCCGTCCATGTATCACACAAGTCATATCCATGACTTAGCGATCCATATCTCTATGCAAGTCGCTATCTAGACTCCGCTAATCCATAAATGAACCGACACTCGAACCGCTCGTATCTGTAGCAAGTCGAATACGTAGGTTCGTGCCAACTCCATGGTCCTCACTCTTGTGTTGTGTATGAGACGTGTTAACAGATTAAAGAAGTTATAAAGCATAACTTGAACACATCAGAAAAGTCAGCTACCACATATGGTCCACACACACACGCACACACACACAAACATCGATATACATACCGATGGCATCCAAGTCATACTTGGACACACTCTTACTAATGTAAAACACTAGCAACATATAGAATATCATGAATCAAATATAAGTACAAGATGGCAAGATATCTTGCCCGGTGTGTCACTTGGTGGTGCGATGTTCTGTCATCCCAATACTCCAATACCCATGATCGAGACGTAGGGGTCCGAAATCGGAAAGGAAATAACGATATGATTAGTCATGAACAGGATTAATGATTGAAGGAATTTTGTAGAATAAAACTATTGTAGAAAATATTCATAATACCTTGAATGTTATACTTAGTAGTTAAGAAAAATAGTTTTTAAATAAATACTTGAAATCAAAATAAATCACTTATAATACTTGAAGAATATAATTTTGGCTTGTAAATAGTTTTAGGTAATCCTTGAAAATATAGGCAATCCATTTTTAAGGAAAACATTTTTAAATTTTGTAGGTCAAAAGCTAAGTTTTAAAATACCGCAAAAGTATGTAATAATAAGAATAAAGTAGCAATAATAATAATGATAATAATGATAATAATAATAATAATAATAATAATACCAGTAATAGTGATAATAATAATAATAATACCATTAATAGTGATAATAATAATAATAATAATATTAATATTAATAATAATAATAATATTAATAATAAGAATCCCTACATTCTAATCCCCCCAAATTGGTTTCAGTAAGAGAGAGAGAGAGAGAAGAGTGCGGGAAGGGGGCACTCACCAGCGACTTAGCTCCGGCGCCGGTGGCCGATGGGCAGGACGGGGTGGTCGTTGGAGGTCGGTGCGGGCGACTGATGGCGGATGGCGCGATAGTCGGAGGGGAACGGCGCGGCAGTCGGGCGCTGCGGATCGGAGGCGGAGGGCCCTCGCAGTGGAGGCGGCGGATCCGGTGGTCGTCCCCGGAGGAGATCGGCGGCAAGGAGGCCTCGACGACCGACGGAAGGGAGGTCGGTGGCTGAGATCGCGGTGGATGGGCGCGCTGGAGGCGGCTGTTCGGGGGTTTGGTGGAGGCGACAGAGAACGCGGCTGGAGGGGTTTCGCCCGCGAGGGCGATCGGAGCTTGGTGGAGGCGCTCACCGGCGCTGGGAAATAGGACGGCGAGCTCCAGGCGGAGGTCGGCGTTCGGGCGCGGCGACTTGGCCAGCGGCTGGCGAGGCATGGATCCGTGGCCGAGGTGAGGATTTTTTCCCCCTATTTTGTTTTCTGGGTGATGGTGGCGGTGGTGTTCTGTGGGTTGCGGCAATGAGGATGATGGTGGTGGTGCTGATGATGACGATGGCAGGGACTGTGGCAATTTTCCAGCAAGGACATGGAAGGAGTTGTGGAGGTAATTCTGGCCGAGTGTAGCCGGACACGGGTGTGGCTAGAGTTTACTGTGATGAGACAGAGGGGTGTCAGACACGGCGGAGTCATAATTGTAATTATAATCAAAAATATAGTGGAAAGGCAATGACACAGACACGATGCACCGTATTATTGTGGATGGGAAAATTTTGGAGGAGTACCTCTCCTATATATAGGAGGTGGGAATTCCCAGTTGGATAGGGATTGAAAGAATTTAAATTTCCCATGGATAGATTCCAATTTAAATTGATTTAAAATCTAATTTAATACAAATAAAACTTATCTTTAGTTTAAAAGCTATTTAAATTAAGGCCAATAAAATCTTTTCCAATTTAAATTATCAAAATAATTCAAATATTAAGTAAAACAAAATTCTAAAAAAAAATTTCATAATATTAAAATATAACAATAATTAATTTTGAAAATCAAGAATATTACTTAAATATTAAATCATAAAATAGCTTTTATAATTAACAAAATTATGTTAATAATAAATTCCAAATTTCATAAAATATTTGGAACACATTCCATATAACCCAAAATTTCTAAATCTCTACTTATTTTAAAACGACGAACAAAATAACTCTTTTATAAAAATAAAATATTTATTATATTTATTTGAATATGTACTTTCCTATAAAAAATAATTTTATAATAAAAATATGTACGTTCACACATATTCGTACTCGTCGAGCAATTACGAAAACAAAATTTTGCGCGCGACGTATAATACGACTATGCGACGTACAAATACCAAGTAAAAAATTTGAAATACTCAATTTATAAAAAAATTTAAAGTAGAAATTTAGGGGTTTTACACCACCGGAGACCGTTAGAGTTCGAGGTTAGTTTCAGTTTTCTGTTTGTGCTTGCTTGTGATTGTTGCTTAGGATATGTGTGCTGAGTCTTATTTTGTGTCTAGGTTGGTGATATAGTATTCCTGAGGATTACTCCGACTCGGGGCACAATTCGCTTTGGTCGGGGCGGGAAGCTTAGTCCGCGCTTCATCGGACCTTTCACTATTCTTGAGAAGGTCGGTGCAGTAGCCTATCGACTAGACTTGCCGCCTACGCTTGAGGGAGTTCATAATGTGTTCCATGTGTCGCAGTTGAGGCGATACGTGGCAGATCCTAGCCATGTATTGGATCATTCTGCGATAGAGATGGGCTTACTCTCTGCTATCCATAGCAGCCTGTAGAGATTCTGGATCGTCGGGAGAAGGTGCTCCAAAATTAGGTTATACCTTTGGTTCGTGTTGCATGGAGGCATCACTCCCCAGGTGAGTCTACCTGGGAGAGAGAGGACGAGATGCGGGAGCATTTCCCTTATCTCTTCGTGCCTTGAGGTATTGTTCTTTTTTGTTTTCTGTTTGTGTTTCTTGTGCTAGTTTGTTCTAATTTCGAGGACGAAATTATTTTAAGGAAGGTAGATTTGTCACCCACTATCCTAGATATTATAGTCATTTCTATTATTTTATTCTTTAAATATTTATTTAAGTTATTATTATTAGTACAATTATATTGATGGTTAAAATAATTATTTTAAAGGATATATATATATATATATATATATATATATATATATATATATATATATAAAAAAAAAAAAAAAAAAAAAAAAAATATATATATATATATATATATATATATATATATATATATATATATATATATATATATATATATATATATATATATATATATCCTAGATAGGGCTATATATATATATATATATATATATATATATATATATATATATATATATATATATATATATATATATATATATATATATATATATATAGCCCTATCTAGGATATATATATATATATATATATATATATATATATATATATATATATATATATATATATATATATATATATATATATAGCTATATATATATAAATATATATATATATATATATAATATATATATATATATATATATATATATATATATATATATACACACACACAATTGAGTTTATATATATATATATTTTTTTTTTTACACAATTGAGTTTATATATATATATATATATATATATATATATATATATATATATATATATATATATATATATATATATATATATATATATTTTATATATATATATATATATATATATATATATATATATATATATATATATATATATATATATAAATATATATATATATATATATATATATATATATATAAGTATAAATATATATATGCACACACACAATTGAGTTTATTTATAAAGTTTTTTAATATATTTAATAAATATACGATACAAAATTTTTAATTTTATTTATAAATAATTTCTGGTTACTTTATATAAATCCTATGTATTATTTCGTACATGGAGTATATATATATATATATATATATATATATATATATATATATATATATATATATATATATATATATATATATATATATATTAAGGAATGGTTACCTTTATTAGAAAAAGAGGGTAATGAGTACATCCGACCTCATAGGTAACGAAGAAAAGGAAAAAACAAACCAACACTAATCAAATGCCCATTTTGGAATAGGCGGAAGGTGACGACAACCCGAAAGCGACTTCCTGAACTGCTGCTTCACCTCCCGGACCAAGAAAGCAGCACCAGCACTACGCCCCTCATAACGATGCTTGTTCCGGTTCTTCCAAAGCACCCATATAATCGCACCGGCCAAGGATCTCCTATGGTGACTGTCCGGACCACGCCACCACCTTCGGAGGAAGGCCAAAAAATCACGATGCATCCGTGCTTTGAAAAATCCCCTGAAGACAGACCATACCTCCGAAGCAAGATCCCCATGGAAGAAAATATGCTGAAGAGTCTCCCCGTGCCCAGCCTGACAGCAATGACACCTGGATGCCAGGTGGAAGCCAATCTTTTGAATGTTGTCATCAGTGGGAAGCCGGTTATGGCAGACCCGCCACATCAAAATGCTCCACTTTGTCAGAATGCAATGGCCCCAAATATGAGAAAATAAGAAGGAGGTTGGATGGTGGATCCGACGAACCCTCCATGCCTTTGCCAGCGAGAAAGATCCATGCCGATCACCCCAGACAAAAGAATCAGGAACCGAAGTGCAAGTCAGATTTGCCGCAATGAGATGTCGCACTGCCTCATCCCCAAAAATCTCCTAGATTAGAGGCAAATTCCAGTCCGCGTCGGACCAGAATGATCGGATAGCAGGACCGCCATTGTCAGAGTTCCTCGCCCTAGAATCGCGGATCTTCCTTCTCCTTTCCGATAGAGCCCTCACAATCACCGGTCGATGAGGATGAAGCACCGTCCTTCCGGCCAATCTGGCCGACCGCCGAAGCTCTCCGATGCCATTACCCGCCGCTACCCTCCCCGAAGGATGCGCCCGTCGCTCCAAAGGAGCCTCCGACTCAGCGCCCTCCCCCTCCCCCCACTGCTGGCTGAGGATTGGCCTGCCAGCCCGGAAACTCCAGGCGCCAGCGCCTGGGCCCCCAACCGCACCCGTGTCCGCCTCCCCGTACATCTCCTAGCCCCTGTAGCTACTTCATCGACCGTCGGGTCAGCAATACGACCCAACCTGATACCCTCCGGGATCTACGCTTCGTACCTCGCTGAGCCCTCACCACGTCCCAGTCTAAAAAATATATGCGGTTCCGCCAATTTCCTCCCCCTCAAATCCGTCGCCAAATGGGAGAACACTTGGAATTCATGAAGGCTTCGCAAGGATGCCGCTTACGAAAATATTTCGATTTAAGGAAATCCACCCAAAGTCCCCTCCCATGGCACAACTTCTACCATAATTTCATAGAGAAGGCATCCATAATATCATTCAGGCACTTGATCCCAAGACCCCCTTCAGATTTAGTCCGGGTAGCAAAACGCCACGCTAACCAACTCCTCTTAGTGACACCATCCTTGCTACCCCAAAAGAAAGCCACAAACATCCTCTCAATCGCCCTGATAACGATCCGGGGCGGGCAACATGCTGCCAACGTGTCACGACCCGATCCCAACTAATTGGGTCGAACCGGATCATGCCCAGCCTGCACCGTTGTTGAGACGGTGGCAGTAAGCTGTTCAGTAGCAGGTAACCATACAACAACACTATATTTGTCACAACTCAAAATTCGGAAATTTAAAACTTTATTAAACTTTTACAATGGAATGAAAGATACAACTTAAACCATTTTCTACATACATCAAGAAGAAAAGAAAACTCTAGGCAAACAGCTCATCAGTCTCAAAATCCTCGTCTTGGAATCGCGGAACAAAGCCTCATCAGTGATACCTAAAATGTTGGGTCTCCAGTCAGGAGGGAGCAAAGTACAATTCATGCTAATCTTGACAATTAATTAACAATAAAATCATGCACTTTTAAACAGTTTGAAGATGAACAGTTTTGAAACAATATAGTACAGTGATGTGAATAGGCAATGTATATGACCGGCTTGGGTTACAGTAGTATCTAGCGATACGGTATGGCTTGTCCCCGTGTGAAGAGGGAAAAGCTAATACAGTCAGTTACAGTAATTTGGATGTGGTCATAAACATTACTCTACTCCCCCAGTCCCCAACAGTACAGTCAATACTTCCGAAGGAGTTCGTGTTTGAACAGTGGTTTAAAATTGCAGTGAAGTGATTATTAAATAATTGTAATCAACATAAATGTACTTGCCTTTGTATTAGAATGACTGGAAAGACGAGTCGGTACCGAGGAGGAACGTCAGTTGTAACTTCGAGTTCCTACAGTTGAGAACTCGACTTAGATCCTTTGTATAACCAAGCTAAGTGTGCTAGTTGCAATCTCTAGTAGTAAGTCCTAGTCAGGTTTTAGTTGTTATTAAGCTACAGCTATCGTTTACGTCGCCAACTATGTGCGTTGATTAGACCAGTTAATTTGATTATTTGGAAATAATAATAAGAACCGATTATCTTTGGAAAATTTGTGTTTTCGTAATATATCTATAAAAATATAGTTTCTTTTAGTGATAAATCATGAACTAGTTATTTACTAATATTTTATCCATTTTAATTAATTATTAATTAATCATAAACGAGAATAGATTACGATCTAGTTACGATTACACGTCAAAATCAGAACCACCCAAGATCACATCCACCCAGAAAATAAAATAAAAATCTACGCTACACCATACAAGGGCACAGCTAAACATCCTAGAGTGGGCTTATGCCCTGTACAATTATCTTTTACATCAAATAAGAGAAAAGTAATTTAATTACTAAATAAAGTGCAATAAATAAATAACTATATTAAATAGCCTAAATATTAAATAAAATAATTTAAAATAAATGCTAAGAGTCTCAGACTCGGTCCATCATCAAAATTCAGCTAATACCACAACGCCCGGTCGGACCGGTGCGTTTGCATTTCGCCAGGGCCCACAGACCGGTACGGTCGTCGCCCGAAAAATCAGTTTAAAATTCATTTTCGAAAACCGATTTTGAAATCAAAATAAATATAGTTTCGTAAAAATTTGGGCAGCATTTCCTCTATTTCGGGACAACCCAAAACTGGGAAATGCGCCATAGAAACCTGCAATTATTCCAACCCAATAATAATCCCGCAAATATATCCATCAAAATATTTCCAAAACCACCAGAAATAATTCCCAATCCACAGAACTTCCCGAAATGTCCGGGAATCCCACAATCAAACCAAACCACACAACCAGCAGATAAAAATCACAGAAAATATGCTAACGCAGCTAACCGAATAAAATACGCAGCTAATCGGATTTCCCAAAGGGAAACCGGGGACCGATTCTCATCATGGACTCTACGGGAGGGCCGAACTACTGTGATTAACAAGAATTACCAAATTCCGTTGGCGGGGAGCCGCGGGAAAAGCTTGGGAAAAACCGAAACGACGTTCGGACAACGGGGTCGCGGATCCTGGACAGCGGAAACTCCACAGAGCGCTGGACAGCGGGAGAGGGTCCGCGGGGAAGGGGCTCGCGAGCAGATCTGGCCCGCTGGAAAGCGGCGTGGGCGGCGGCAGTTCGCCGGAAGGCACGGCCACGGGCGAGGGGGCCGGTCGGGCTCGACGCGGGGAGGTCGCGCCTCGGGTCGCGGGTCGGCAGCGGCGCGCTCGGGGAGCTGCGCACTGGACAGCGGCGCCTCGGGTCGCGGACGGCGGGGAGGAGTCGCCGGGAGGGGGTCGGCCGCGGGTGAGCGCGCCGGCCGATCTGGCCGGAGAGGTCGGCGCGGGGAGGGTTCGGCGAGCTCAGGGAGCTGCGCGCACTGGACGGGGGAGGCGCCGGTGGGGAACTCGGCCACGGGGGCGCAGCCTCGGGGAGCTCGGTCGGTCGAGAATGGGGTTAGGGTTCGGGAGCTTCTCTCCAAGGAACTCAGAGAGAGGGAGAGAGAGAGATGGTTACAAAGCTTCTGTGAGAATGGTGAGAGTAAAAGTGAGTTCTGTGGTTGAAAAGATGATAGTATTCTCTTCTGTTGTGAGTTTGGAGAGAACGTGGGGGAAAGTGGGAAATAAATGGGAAGTTATAAGAGGGGGGAAGTGGAAGAGTTTGTGGAGAGGAATAAGGGGGTTATGGAACGTGGGAAGTTGGGGGAGTGTGCTGGTCCTTCGGGACCAGCTCTCCAAAAATGTTTTTTTTTAATAATAATAATAACCAAGTCAGATCAGAATTAAATAGGAAAGGGTTCGGGCTCAGGCCTGGGTCTGGGTTCGGACTCGGGTCTGGGTTCGGAAACCAAAAAATCCATGTTATTATAATTTTAAAACTATTTTCCACTCAAAAATATTTAATAGTAATAATATTAATAATAATAATAATTTTGAAAAACTAAAAGTAACATTAATTATAAAACACAAATTATGGATTTCACAATCTTCCCTCCTTAGAAAATTTCGTCCTCGAAATTTAAAGGTAGGGTAGAAAAGACAAACTTGTACGGGTACTGCGCCCATAACTCAGTCCAACCATAAGAATTTCCAAGGCAGTCGTGGATGAGACGGTTTAGGGACAAGTTTTTATTTATGATATCATCCACGCAGAAAAATACAAAAGCGAACCAAAGTACACGAGGTTGATCAGACCATCATGCACCGGTCCTGATTAGACAATATATTAGTGGGTGCACCCAATAAATATCGTCATGATCAAGCTTGATTTAAAGAGATAGCTTGCAAAACTAGGCTAACTTAGCAGCATTAGTCAAATTTAGAACGGGAAAAAGAAAAGATAAGGAATAGGAGTTTAAGTGATGGCTCAAATTCTGATTTTCTTCTCATCTCTGACTAGGCTTGCAACTGGTTTCTCTACTGAAAGGTTGATTCCCATCTTCAGCTCTGAATTATCCAAAATGTGACTCGGATCCGAAATGTAACGTCTGGCCTCAATTTCCAGCTCCGTCAAAACTGATTGTTCCTCTGGTAGGAAAACTCACCAAATGCAATTTGGTCTTCCCAAGACCTACCAAATTCCAAGACGCAAAATCCCAATACATCTTCAAGTATCTGGATTGACCTCTCTGCTTGCTCGTCCCGCGGTACTCCATGAATCCGGTAAATGTGCCTCTCGTACAATGCTGCCAACTTCTTAGTGGATAACCAACTTTGAAGGAAAAAAGTGTGCTGACTTAGTCAGTTGGTTTACTATAATCCAATTGGTGCCCTTCCCTCCTTGGAAACAAGGCAATCCTTACTCAAAGTTCATTGTTATATGCTTCTACTTCCACTCCGAATTGTCCAGCTGCTCCAACAAGCTTGTTGTCCTCTTGCTAAATTCCTCATGTTGACAAATTCACATCTAATCCCATACCTGGAATTGTCCTTTTTATTCCATAACACCAATCAATGGAGGCATATTCCGATACATCTTATTATCTCCTGAATTTATGGAATACTGCGACTGGTATTTCTTTCATCAACTCGTTCCTCCGTTTGTCAGCCGATAGGCAAAGTCTCGTACCATTCTTCAGAGTTCCAATACTGATCAATTTAGAAACCCTCGAGTGTTCCTGCCAACACTTGATCTCTAAGCCTACAAAGTGCCTTGTTTTGAAACTACGTTCTTCTTGATTTTTGTCCCTCAGCCTCGAACTTCATCAATACTGAATCAGCATCCAGCTCCGTCCTTCTATCTCCAGGTAGTATAACCTCCAGTCCAAACTTCTCGATGTCGGAATGGTACTGCAGGTTGATGTCGAAAACCTTCATCTACTTCAACCATCTTTTTAGTCTAACATTCAGCCCTACCTGAGTGAAGACATATTTCAGACTTTGGTAGTCCGTACATATTTTCACTCCCTTTCCATAAAATCATGCTTTCATAGCTTCAAAGTAAAGATAATTGCAGCAATTCAAATTAGGTGTGGTAATTCTTCTCATGAGTCTGTAGTTGCCTACATGTGTAAGCAATTACTTTCCCATGTTGTTGAAGAACGCCCCAGTCCTTTTCTAGGGACATTACTGTAAATTGAAAACCACCGGTTCCTGCGGGTAGCGCAAGGATTGGTGTAGTGGTAAGTCTCTTCTTCAGCTCCTCAATGCCGTCTGATAAACTTTCGTTCAGATGAACTCTTCATTCTTCCAAGTGAGCTTCGTCATTGGCTCAGTCAATCTTGGCGAAATCCTTCACGAACTTCTGATAGTAGCCGGCCAAGTTCAAGAACCTTCCGAATTGAACTTGGGGTATATCACTCTTCAACAACAGCTATCTTCCATCAAATTTCTTCTCTTGACAACATGGCCAAAAGTTACCTTGTCAACAATCCACGTTCAGATAACTTACTATAAACTTCTTTTTCCTCAAAGTTTCCAAAATTTCCTCAGGTGTTCCTTATGCTCTTCTTCAGTCTTCAAGTATATCAGAATGTTATCTATGGAGAAGATAAACTGATTCAAATTCTCATGAAAATCTATGTTCATGAGATTCATGAACACAGCAGAAGCATTTGTCAGTCTAACGTCCTGACCAAAGAAAACTATCCATACTTGGTGTTTGAACGCCGTCTTAGAAATATCCTCTTTCTTGACTTTGATTTGATGGTAGTCAAATCTTAAGTTAAACTTTGAAACACCCTAACTCCACACAACCAGATCAAACAGATCCTCTATTCGGGCAGAAAGTACTTGTTCTTTAGTGTCTGGTAATCGATGCACATCCGTTGTTCCATCCTTCTAGAGCACCAACAAGTTAGGTACTTCCTAAGGTAAAGTTCCACTCTGAATAAATCCTAGAGCCTTCATTGATCTGGTCCTTCATCTTCTTGGCCACCTTCGGGTTGACTCTGTAACATCCTTTAGAATTTAGGGAAAGAGCCGGGGACTAGGTCAGGGTGAATCTTATGTCTAGATCTGGGATAATCCGGGAGACTATCAGGGAAAACATCTGCCATAAGGGTGTAACTAAAAACTTCTATTCATGTGGAGAATTACAGCAAAAACTCTTATGACTGGTCTAAGGACATCCTGTTACAACTTCCAAAAGATGATGCTATTCAGCGGTTCTAGGTACTATTCTTCATGGTCCTGGCTCTTGCATGAGCAGTCTCCAACTGCTTCCTTTTCTATGAACCCCGAGTAGCATCATGCCTTATTGTAGGAAGGTCTGCTGGATAGGAAGAGAGTCCCTAGGTTGTGGCCTAACAGGTGTTGCTGGGTTATGGGCTCTGGTTTGAGAGAAAAAAATAAGGGGCAGTCCTTTACCCGATGTTCAGCAGATCCACATGCCAAACATTGTCCCAATCTCTTGCGGCAACTAACAGCCTAATGACCAGGCCTCTTGCAATAGTTACAAGCCCATAGCTTCTTACGACAAGGCTGCCGAAAGTAGAGTACTTGATAGGGCCCAAATATCTTCTAGATTCAGGGTATCCTTCTAGGACAAAAGTTCTGCTCTAACTTGGTTGGAGATAACTAAGGCTACATCATTGACGTTCTTCATGTCTTCTCTAGTGATATTCTTCTGTTCCTGCTGGGCTTCATCTTGAGATTTCTGGAACTCCAGGATTTCTTGAAATAGGGCAACCATTTGGAAGATGTTTGCTGGTACTGGTGGAGCAACAAAATGAATACTCCACCAATGAAATACAACTTAGTTGAGATGAGGTAGGAATCGCCAGTGTAGCGAAAACTTCACTGGATGCACTATGAGGACGGTCAAACAGCCGCGAGGAAAAGACCCTGGGCTTGGTTGAGGAGATGGGGTATGATCCGGAGATGACACCTCATCGCCAGCAGGATTTGGTCAGCGGTCATTCTCTGGAAGGTTTAGGACGCACACATAAGCAAGGTAGCCTACCGGTCTATAATCAAACAAAAATATTTATTTATATATGAATCGGACCTATGTCGTGACAAATCAATGTTCTAGTGTTCTAATTGTTTCTAGATAGGTTTTCCTAAGTTGTTGTTGTGGACCTGCATGGGCCACCACTAAAACATGTCACGACCCGATCCCAATAATTGGGTCGATCCGGATCATGCCCAGCCTGCACCGTTGTTGAGACGGCGGCAGTAAGCTGTTCAGTAGCAGGTAACCATACAACAACACTATATTTGTCACAACTCAAAATTCGGAAATTTAAAACTTTATTAAACTTTTACAATGGAATGAAAGATACAACTTAAACCATTTTCTACATACATCAAGAAGAAAAGAAAACTCTAGGCAAACAGCTCATCAGTCTCAAAATCTCGTCTTGAATCGCGGAACAAAGCCTCATCAGTGATACCTAAAATGTTGGGTCTCCAGTCAGGAGGGAGCAAAGTACAATTCATGCTAATCTTGACAATTAATTTAACAATAAATCATGCACTTTTAAACAGTTTGAAGATGAACAGTTTTGAAACAATATAGTGCAGTGATGTGAATAGGCAATGTATACCGGCTTGGGTTACAGTAGTATCTAGCGATACGGTATGGCTTGTCCCCGTGTGAAGAGGGGAAAGCTAATACAGTCAGTTACAGTAATTTGGATGTGGTCATAAACATTACTCTACTCCCCCAGTCCCCAACAGTACAGTCAATACTCCCGAAGGAGTTCGTGTTTGAACAGTGGTTTAAAATTGCAGTAAGTGATTATTAAATAATTGTAATCAACATAAATGTACTTGCCTTTGTATTAGAATGACTGGAAAGACGAGTCGGTACCGAGGAGGAACGTCAGTTGTAACTTCGAGTTCCTACAGTTGAGAACTCGACTTAGATCCTTTGTATAACCAAGCTAAGTGTGCTAGTTGCAATCTCTAGTAGTAAGTCCTAGTCAGGTTTTAGTTGTTATTAAGCTACAGCTATCGTTTACGTCGCCAACTATGTGCGTTGATTAGACCAGTTAATTTGATTATTTGGAAATAATAATGAGAACCGATTATCTTTGGAAAACTTTGTGTTTTCGTAATATATCTATAAAAATATAGTTTCTTTTAGTGATAAATCATGAACTAGTTATTTACTAATATTTTATCCATTTTAATTAATTATTAATTAATCATAAACGAGAATAGATTACGATCTAGTTACGATTACACGTCAAAATCAGAACCACCCAAGATCACATCCACCCAGAAAATAAAATAAAAATCTACGCTACACCATACAAGGGCACAGCTAAACATCCTAGAGTGGGCTTATGCCCTGTACAATTATCTTTTCATCAATAAGAGAAAAGTGATTTATTACTAAATAAAGTGCAATAAATAAATAACTATATTAAATAGCCTAAATATTAAATAAAATAATTTAAAATAAATGCTAAGAGTCTCAGACTCGGTCCATCATCAAAATCCAGCTAATACCACAACGCCCGGTCGGACCGGTGCGTTTGTATTTCGCCAGGGCCCACAGACCGGTACGGTCGTCGCCCGAAAAATCAGTTTAAAATTTTTTCGAAAACCGATTTTGAAATCAAAATAAATATAGTTTCGCAAAAATTTGGGCAGCATTTCCTCTATTTCGGGACAACCCAAAACTGGGAAATGCGCCACAGAAACCTGCAATTATTCCAACCCAATATAATCCCGCAAATATATCCATCAAAATATTTCCAAAACCACCAGAAATAATTCCCAATCCACAGAACTTCCCGAAATGTCCGGGAATCCCACAATCAAACCAAACCACACAACCAGCAGATAAAAATCACAGAAAATATGCTAACGCAGCTAACCGAATAAAATACGCAGCTAACCGGATTTCCCAAAGGGAAACCGGGGACCGATTCTCATCATGGACTCTACGGGAGGGACGAACTACTGTGATTAACAAGAATTTACCAAATTCCGTTGGCGGGGAGCCGCGGGAAAAGCTTGGGAAAAACCGAAACGACGTTCGGACAACGGGGTCGGATCCTGGACAACGGAAATCCACAATCGCTGGACAGCGGGAGGGTCCGCGGGGAGGGGCTCGCGAGCAGATCTGGCCCGCTGGAAAGCGGCGTGGGCGGCGGCAGTTCGCCGGAAGGCGCGGCCACGGGCGAGGGGGCCGGTCGGGCTCGGCGCGGGAGGTCGCGCCTCGGGTCGCGGGTCGGCAGCGGCGCGCTCGGGAGCTGCGCGCTGGACAGCGGCGCCTCGGGTCGCGGACGGCGGGGAGGTGTCGCCGGGAGGGGGTCGGCCGCGGGTGAGCGCGCCGGCGGATCTGGCCGGAGAGGTCGGCGCGGGGAGGGTTCGGCGAGCTCGGGGAGCTGCGCGCACTGGACGGGGAGGCGCCGGTGGGGAACTCGGCCGCGGGGGCGCAGCCTCGGGGCTCGGTCGGCCGAGAATGGGGTTAGGGTTCGGGAGCTTCTCTCCAAGGAACTCAGAGAGAGGGAGAGAGATGGTTACAAGCTTCTGTGAGAATGGTGAGAGTAAAAGTGAGTTCTGTGGTTGAAAAGATGAGAGTATTCTCTTCTGTTGTGAGTTTGGAGAGAACGTGGGGGAAAGTGGGAAATAAATGGGAAGTTATAAGAGGGGGAAGTGGAAGAGTTTGTGGAGAGGAATAAGGGGGTTATGGAACGTGGGAAGTTGGGGGAGTGTGCTGGTCCTTCGGGACCAGCTCTCCAAAAATGTTTTTTTTTTAATAATAATAACCAAGTCAGATCAGAATTAAATAGGAAAGGGTTCGGGCTCAGGCCTGGGTCTGGGTTCGGACTCGGGTCTGGGTTCGGAAACCAAAAATCTATGTTATTATAATTTTGAAACTATTTTCCACTCAAAAATATTTAATAGTAATAATATTAATAATAAGAATAATTTTGAAAAACTAAAAGTAACATTAATTATAAAACCAAATTATGGGTTTCACACAACGTATACATAGGAATAGAGGTGAGGACATTCTTAATAAGAACCAGCTTCCCCCCAGGAGAAAGAATCTTGTTTTTCCAACCCGTCAGCTTCGATCTGATTTTATCAAGCAGATTACTGAACAACCCCGCATTCCGTCTCCCGCACGTTAAAGGACAACCCAGATAAACACAGAGTACCGGTGCAAAATCCAAATAGAGTAGAAATAGTCCGTGTACGAGCCTCTGCCAAAGGATTAGCAGTATAAAAGGCAGATTTGGAATAATTAATCTTCTGACCTGAAATAGCCTCATAGTGATGCAAAACCTGCTAAAGAGCACGCAAGCCAGCAATATCCCCCGAAGTAAAAATAAGGACATCATCCGCATAGGCCAAGTGGGAGATCTGCGGTCCCCCAATCGGAGTATGAAAAGACGATCTCCTATTAGTGTCTTGTAGAAGCTTAAGATTCCGAGAAAGCACCTCCGCGACAATGATAAAAAGAGCAGGGGAGAGAGGATCCCCCTGCCGGATCCCTCTAGACGCCGGGAAGAAATTAGTATGAGCGCCATTGAGAAGAACCGCATACCGGGTGTCCGCCAGAAGACGATAAACGAGATCACAGAAGGCTTCATTGAAACCGAATCTCCGAAGCACACGCAGGAGGAAATGCCAATTAACTCTATCATAAGCCTTTTGCATGTCAAGCTTGATTACAACGTTGCCACCATGATTGGATTCCCTCATAGATGCCACCATGTCCTGGGCAATGATATTGTCAATAATCTCTCTCTTTAACAAAAGCACTTTGCTCCGGAGAAATGATTTTGGGAAGAACGTCCCGTAACCTGCAAGCAAGAATCTTGGAAATAATATTGTTACAGAAATTACAAAGACTAATAGGACGAAAATCTGAAAGATTCCTCGGGTGCTCGACTTTGGGAATAAGGAATAGTTAAGTATTAGATATTGAATCCGGAAGGCGGGCACCCAAGAAAAAAAACCAATGGCTTCCTCCACGTCAGCAGCGATAATATCCCAACACGCCTAGAAAATCCATCCGGCCCTGCACCACTAGACGGGTCCATCCCACGAACAATCTCCAACAATTCTGATCTATCCAGACACCGAACGAGATCGAAATTATCCTCCACAGAGATAATGCTAGGGATGACATCAAGGAAGGCATCATCCTCGAAAGTCGACTCAGCCCGGAACAGCTTGAAGTAAAAGGAAGCCTCCGCCGCCACCTCCGCATTAGAACCTGTTTCTGAACCATCAGCACGAATAATTTTCTGAATAGCCGCCTTTCGATGCCTGCTCCGGGTGCACGCATGGAAAAACTTAGTATTCTTATCCCCTTCCAGATCCTATTTCAGTCTGGCCTTTTGTTTCCAGAAAGACTCCTCAACCTGGACCTTCTGCTTCAGTCTGGCTACAGCCTCCATCCAAGACGCCCTTCCCCTCTCCGAAGGGTGAAGATCATAATCCTCTTCCGCCGCCAAAGCAACGTCCTCTGCATGACAGACCTCCTGAAAAATGTTACCGAAAGTAGATCTGCTCCAGCCGGCCAGGACCTGCCCCGTAGTATGCAAGCGCATGTCCAGACGCTCTAGCACATCATAATGGCTACAGGATTCCCACGCTCTGGCAACCACCGTGAGGAAGTCAGGATGGGACGTCCAAAAATCGAGTAACCGGAAGCCTCGACGCTTAATGGAAGAAGCTGGCAGGCAGGAAATCAAAAGAGGAGCATGATCAGATTCTGCCCGGTTGAGATGCTCGCAGGAAACCTGGACTCCATCCAACCAACTACTCGTCGCGAGCAATCTATCCAGGCGAGACCCCTGCCGATCTACCCCAGACTGGCCATTCACCCAGGTAAATGTGCTTCCTCTGAAACCAACATCAGAAAGCCCGACCGCCAACTGGAAGTCAAGGAAATCTGTGATGGCCAGCGAGTCAGGCAGCCGTCCTCCAAATTTCTCATCTGGAGAAGCAATGATATTAAAGTCCCTGCCCACAGCCCAGGGCAAGGCAGCGTCCCTAGCTTGGACGTCAAAAAGATGCCGCCAAAGACGCCTTCTCCCCTGTCGTATCCCTGTACCATGAACAACAGACAACCACACCGGAACCGAAAAGCAACTCAAAGAAAGCTGCATCGTGATAGCCTGATCACAGGAATCAATACAGGTGAGCCCAATACCCGACTTGCTGAGAAACCAAATATTTCCTTTTTTATTGCAAAAACTAGCATCAAAACCCATCCTCAATTGATAAGACAGAAGCTTAGAGGATATCACCTTGGGCTCGATAATAGCAAGAACCTGTATATTGTTGGTCCGATACAAGGACCTGAGATGGCATAAAGTAGATCTGTTCGCCGTCCCCCGAACATTCCATATAAGGAAGTTAACCATGGACCCTCTTGGGGTCCCGCCTAACCCGAGAAGCATGTGATCGAAGAAATCGATCCGACTGAGGCACCATCGACTTCCTTCGCTTACCAGCCGCCTTTTTAAAAGGTACCATCTGCAAGCCATCTTCTCGACCCTCCCGAAGGACTATGGATGAACTATATTCAGGCAACGAAACCATATCATCACCCTGAGAAGGATCATCACCCCAGACGTTGATTGAGCCAAAGACTGGCTCCTCCCATACACACCAAGCTGTGTTCTTCAGTATCGAAACCAGCCGCTATGACACCGTGTCCCAGCTGACTATGAATAATAGGAAGGTCCGACAAATCGATGGGACAAATACCCCGCTCAGGCCCCGACTGCCCGTCCAAACAAGAGCTCGGAACGCTGCGTCCCCCCTGCATGGGGCGTCCGTCATCCGACCATAAATACAGCTGGTCCGAAGATAACTCCCCCACGTGCCAGGAAGGCGGAGCAGAACACGCGCGAGTGCCTTCACTCCAACGCAATCCAGGCTGCGTGGACCCGCTGCTAGCATCACGTCCCTGGACGTGCCTCCACACCTACCATGTCCCCTTCTCCTTTTCACGCCTAGAACGTCGCCGCCGACACCCTGCTAACCCCACGTTCACCCACCGGATCGTCCTCCTCTCTCGCAATGCCTAGAGATGAAACAACGATGACGGTCGGCCTCTCTTCCACGTCCACCGAAGGCTTCTCTACCTGGGGGCGAGCACAATCACTCTCTACGTGGCCATGAAGGCCGCATGCAGCACAATAGAGTAAAGTTCGCTCGTATATGACCTGCTGCGAACGTACGCCATCAGGAAGTTGGAAGAATACCTCATGAAGTAGAGGTTTGCTAACGTCCACTTCAACCAGAACCCTAGCTACACTCGGCCTGGAAAAGGAAGCCGTAGCGCGGTCCGTATAAAGTGGAGTGTCAAGACCAGAAGCGATGGAGAGAACCGTATTGGTATCAAACATACAGTAGGGCAGCCCGGGAAAGGCAACCCAAATAGGAACTCGCAGATTCTCTCTCATCGGCGAGAAATCCATCGAAGATCTAAATAGCGCCATCGGGACTCGTCCAACGAACCAACAGTCCTTAGAACGAAGCCGAAGAAAGTCGCTCTCGACATGAGGCCGTATGAGGACATGACGATCATCAATTGCCTTCACATCAATCAGGCCCCTGAATCCCCGCGAACCAAGATCCTTCTTAATGGCCTCAATCGGAAGTCTCCGCCGAGCAAACTTTCCAATGAGGTCCAAGCCACAAGGCACCGTGAGGGCCTCCATGTCTGACGGGGAGAAGACGACCACCTTCCGGCCGTTAATAGCAATGGTTGGACGGAAGGCACCCTCGACGAACCCCCTACCGAAGTCGAAGCGGAGCGGCCCACCACCGCTGCAAAAGAACGCGCCGGAACATCCTTACCACCGTATGCCACCATCGCCTGAACCGTCGTAGCCAGATCAGCCACCATCGGACCCCCCTCAACGCAAAGCCTGCTAGGGCTACCAGGGGCAGAGCCCCCCTCCCCCCCCCCTCCCGTCTCCGGACCTCCCCCCGGACGTCATTGGACGCCTCCGCCAGAACCACCATCCTCGGCCCATGGCCAGGGGGACGGAGCCCCCCGCCGGTGCAGCCATCCGCGCCCTAGACTCTGATCGCCAAGAATCGCACGGGGGATAGCTCCACGAAATCTGGATCTCTCATATATATCATATATTTTATATATATATATATATATATATATATATATATATATAATATTATATATATATATATATATATATAAGGAAGGAAGGAAAAAGAAATTATTTTTTAAATAAAAATATTATAAAAGAGAATATTTAATGGGTTTATATATATATATATATATATATATATATATATATAATATATATATATATATATATATATATATTTGTGTGTGTGTGTGTGTATATATACATATACATATATATTGATATATATACTTAGTTAGCTAAAGCAAACACAGCAAAACCCACACAACACAAACTAGCCCTTTCCAACTTCTTCTATCATTTTCAAAGCCTTTGGTATTCGGCAACAATAACCGACCCCCACCCTTTAAACACGTTAGAGAGAGGGAGAGAGTTCTTCCTCAACCCCAACCCTATGCCACCACGACAACCCAGTGCCGCCCCAACCGTGCGCGACCACCCAGACGTCGCCGTCGACCACCGCAGGCCGCCGCGCGATCCACGGACGGCCAGCCAGAGCCACGCTCGTGCCACAGCCTTCAGCCGCAACAGAAACCTGAACTTTAGGTACCACTTTTCTTCGTCTCATTTCTACGTATACACTCGATCAAATCGAGATCCATAAATTCCTACATGTAGTCGATATAACCTTCTTAGAACCCTGTCAAATAGATTCAAATATAGCTAACCCTGTTGTCCAAAAGTCGATATGAAGTTGTCAGGAAAAAATGCTAAACAGAACAGTTTTAGGAACGCGACCCGCTGTTCTTGAAGGCAATTTCTCTCCAATCCATCGACAGATTCAAAAATCTGTTTGAAGAGACTTGTAGACAATCTATAGGGCTTTGTAAACCATCTTTTAGATCTTGATTTCATCAACAGTGCGTCATGAAAACTGATTTCAAAAATCAGGAAAACAGTTTCAAAAATTGAATTTTAGGAAAAAAATTCCGATACGACGTACGTCGCGACAAATTGGGCGACGTGGTCGCAATCCGTAGGCATCGAAAGGTGCGTACGGATGTTGTGGACATGTAAAATTTGACGGAACTCGATTTTTTGTGTGTGCGCGACGAAATCGATGCATATCCGTCGAGATACCCGTAGCGACCCCTTTACAAATTTGTCAATTACTTTGTGCACGTTCGTCATCTCGAGACAAAAGTTGTGCCAACAGGACCGTGTCATTGTTTTGGTCCTGTATGCCAAGTTTGGTCCGATTCTGAGGAGATCGACCGGAACGCTATTTTGGCGGGCCCGCGACCCGATCCAACGGGCAAAATTGTGCTAGGCCCACCGGAATCCTACTTTGGACATACGTTTGGGTTTGTCTCATCAAAACAGACCCGTAGATATATAGTTTGATGACTTTAAAGACCGTTGATACTGACACATTTTTGGTGCAAAGCGGGTCTAACGATGGACATCGTTTTGGCCCAAAATTACCGTTTTGCCCTTGTGTCCAGAATTGGACTTAAGGACAGGCTATCATAGATAATTTGATAATTCTGAGAACATTGGTAATGTCTATTTCAGTATTAGGAGACCGTTGTGCGAGTTGACCGTTCATGGCTCGTTTGAGTGATTTGGTAGTATCGATTCCTCAGCTCAGGACCACAGGCGAGTACATTCTCTGATAGATTTTATTTCTTTGATATTTACTATATCCGATTCAGTTATAGTATTTACTTGATTCCTGACACGATGATACACTGTAACTCCCTAAATCCATTTTCGTGTAATTTTCGATCGTTACCTGAATTTTCTTTTTTTTGAAAGTATTGGAGCTTTATAAGAAAAATATTGATTTAAATAAAATATTCAGGAAAATATATTCTCAATTCATATTGTTTTGTTTTAAAAAAAATTGATTATAAATATCTTTTCAGTAAATAAAAACTAAAGTAATTTTCGTAAGTTGGTGGTTACTTATATTGTAAAAGTTTTAATTATCTGTTGATTATTTAATGATCATTATTAGTATTATAATACTATTTTGATGGCAACTATTTAAATATTTTGTTTAATGCTATTAGTCTGCTGATAATTAGAGAATCCTAAATATGCAAGGTTTAGGCATAGTTTTTTTTTAGTTAACAGTTATTGCTAATTAGTTGGTTAGCTAACTAGTTATTATTAAATGAAGTAATTAATTTGAATTAGCTAAATCTGTTGGATATTTGATTTTCGAAAATCTTTTGGAAAATATTGGAATTATTGGATGGAATATTTGGTTTTGGGAAGCTGTGTTTAAAATTTGTTTTAATTTGGAAAAACTGTTCAAATTTGAAATTTCAATTCTGTTACAACTATTCTAATTTAGCCCCCAAATCTAGTCCTAATCTGCACTGCCACTGTCCAAATAACCCCAGATCTACAGTTATTTACAGTTATGCCACTCCCTATACACACACAAACACTCCCTATACACACACAAACACATTAAATATTTTACTATAATATACATGTTTCCCAAAGTTCTGACACACTCCCTCTCTCTGACACGTCACTCTCTCTCTCTCTCTCTGTTCTCTCTCTTCCCTGATCTGGCCGAGCACCGTCGCATTCTCCTCGGCCGAGCACCGCTACCGTCGTCGGAGCCGTCTCGATCTCCATGCCACCTGTCAACCGCCACTGGTGAGCCACCGCCCCTCGCAGACCACGCCACTTCGAAGTTCGTGCCACCGCCATCAGCTGAGCCGTCTCGACTGTAGCACCCAGGCATCGAGTTCCGTGCCATTCTCTGGAGCTCCGTACTGCCCCTTCAAGAAGTGCGCCACCATCATCAGGGCTGAGTGTCGAGCCCGAAGAGCCACCTCCTCGTAGTCGTCGCCGCCGTCGAGATCCAGCAGCGCCTGGAGCTGAACCATCGCCAACGACTGGATCTTCACCAAGACGTCAGATTTTGCCGCCACTTCGAGACTCGCCGGAGCACCACCGACTTAGCCGCGCCGCCTGGATCTGCTCACGAGGATCGACGTACCCGTCAGGCCGGTGAGCTCTTCCATCGATCTTTTGAACCCCTCTCTCTTGTTGTTTGGGTTTTTTTTGGGATTAGGTTTCGTCGAAGTTGAGAGGTGATGGGGAGAACCTAGATCTAGGGTTTCCTGACCTAGAATTAGGATTTTGGGGCATTGATTGGGGAAGAAGACTTAAGGTTGTGGTCGGGCTAGGAAGAAGAAGAGCTCGGATCTGTTAGGGTTACAGTGAGGAAGAAGCTAGGGATGGGGCTAGTCGGCTGGAGTTGGAAAACCTAGGGTTAGGGTTTCCTAGCCGAGGGAGAGGAGAGGAGAGCTTGGGACTAGAAGTGTCAGCCATGGAGGAAATCTTTAGGGTTAGGGTTTGGGAGCAGTTGAAGAAGAAGAAGACGAAGTGGAGGGTTGCTCGTTTGCTGAGACAGAGACTGAGGAAGGAGAAGTCGATAACTGAGTAAAAAATAGGAATTAGGAAAATGAGAACAGGAGAGAGAAACTGAAGGTTTATATTCTTAGGTTTAATAGTGGGCCGGGTTAACATGGAGTGGGCTGAGTGAATATTGGGCAGTTGGACTGGGTTAAGTAAATTATATTTTTGCTTAAGTATGGACTGACTGTAGTGACAGTAGCAATAGTTCAGCTGGGCCTTGTAATTGGGCTGATGATTCGGGTTGGGATTGTAGATTGAGTTGGGTTTAATTTAGACTGTAGATTTTAACAATATAAATTAGATGGGCCAGGCCTGTATGTAGTTGGATTGGTATTAGGCTGGGCTGAATGCAAAGGCTAGTTTAGGATTCTTTCTCTTAGAATTTAATTGTTGAGTAATGAATTAACAGTGGGTATGTGGGCTGAGTTCGTGGGCTTGGTGTTGGGTTGCATTATTAGTAATTATAATTGTTATCAGTTGGCTAATCGTTGCTAGGCATTATTTTGATACTAAAAATATTTCCAAAAGGTTTATGTAATTATAATTTTACTAGCACAATGTTTAATATTTCTAAGATAGTTAAAAGTATTTTTCTAAACAAATATTTTTTTAAAAAAAAAAGATTTGCATTCTTATCAATATTCTAGTAATATTTCCATTAATGTAGTAAATTTGTAATTTATATCTATATATAGATTGGCTCTTAGTAAAATGGTATGTTAACTAATAGATTATCTTGTTAGCATTAATAATAATTAGTATTTAGTTAGTAAATAGTTGGTTTAATTTGCTAACATTAAATATCTTGATAGAAAAATGTTATAGTATTTTCGAAAATAGTTACTTTGCTAAAATATGGTTAGAAATAGTTTAACTAGCAATTATCTTCTAAGAACATTTATGTATATATATTTTCTAACACAAATGACTTAGTAAATGATTCTAGTATTATTTGTTAAAATATTATTAGCTAAATTTGGACAATATATAGTTAGATATTGTCATTAATTTTAAAATCTAATAAACTTGTACAAAATATTACCAGGTGATTTACAACCATGCAGTACTACTCTCGTACAACCAAACCGAGGCAAGTACACTGACTCGACTTGTACTTTGTTTTTCTGTCTTACATTCCTGTGCCATGTTCTCATATCGGACATGAGATACACACGATTGTCTGGTACATTGTTCATTGCTTGTGCGTCATTGTTATTGCGGGGATTGGGGAAATATTAGCTTTTGTGTGACCACACCCAACATAGGTAATTGTGGATAGCCTAATCGTACACTTCACGTACGATGAAGCCGGACCTTGTAGAATTGATTGACTCATTGACTCATTGCCTTATTGATTGATTGTGTTCCTAAGCCGGTCACACATTAGTTTTAATATTTCAAATTATCACACTTGCATATTGATTGTCGTGATTTATTGCCTTGTACATTGATAGCCGTGTTCATTGTCTAGCATATTGATTGTCGTCCATTGTCTGCAGTTTTACATTTCATTTCTGGTACCGCAGTTTATTTTTATTTCTGGTATTCTGGTTTCACCTTGTATTCTGTACTACAGATTACATTGTAATTATCTGGTTAGGGTTGTACTTTGCTCTTTTCCTGACAGGATACGTTGCAGGTGAGTGGGAGGCACATGGAACATATGATTGCATTAGATATTGCAGCTTTTATTTTATTTTATTTTTGGAGATTGTATTTTGGATATTCATTATTGTATCTTTATTTTATTTGACCGGATTTGTCTCCGGCTGATTTTGTACTAAAAAGACTTGATGGATATTGGTGATCATTCTGAGAACGTTATAAAAGCTGTGTTGTTTACATTTCATTATGACTTGGAGTTTTTCTTAGTATTGTACAGCTTACTTCGTCGTGTCCATCGACGAAGGCCGGCGTGTCCGACTCGTATCCGATTATTCGGAGCGGATCGTGACATGTTTTTAGTGGTGGCCCATGCAGGTCTATCCTAATGACACTTAGGCTATAAAGTGTTATTGGGGGACCAGCGGAAGCTAAGGAAAACTCATCACAGCATAGGAACCGCGGGAAAAAGGTTTATGATTTATGGTTATTGATATTTATAATTTATAATTTTGATTTTTACTTATGATTTTAGGATAGTTTATGATTTTCTAGGTCATAGCAATCAACAGTTTATTTTCTATTACAGGACGGTCGCCACGACGAACGCTGGGACCAGTGAGCAGCCTGCACCCAGTGCACAGGAGCAGCTTCTACCGTCTCCGCTCAGCCGCTTCCTCCGACGATGACGTTCGATGGCACGTAGGTGATGGCCATGTTCCAGCAATTCATGGAGGCCCAGAATCAATAGGCTACGCAGTTCAGAGAGGCTCAGAGTCAGCAGGCCGCACAGTTCAGAGCGACCGTCGTCGACGCACTCAGGACCAGAGAGCCAGCTCCACCAGCTCCGCCAGTACGTGCAGCACCAGCAGCGCCGAGGCCAGGAACTGCTAAGGACTATCAGTACCTCTGCCTGATAGATTTTTGGGGCAATGAGGGGATAGTCTACGCAGACGAGTGGCTGGAGAATGCTGAGCGGTCATTGAAGATGGTGAGGATCCCGGATGATTGAAGGTCGAAGTTACGAGCATGTGACTTTTCGACATTGCTAGGGCTTGGTACCGGGAGGAGCCCTAGTTAGCGGAGCCCGGAGTTTCCTGGAAGGATTTCAAACTGATGTCCCAGGAGAAGTTCTTCCCGGATGTGGAGCGGGACGAGCTTAGGATGCAATTTAAGGCGTTGCAGCAGGGGAGTATGACTGTGGCACAGTATACATCGGAGTTCACTCGACTCAGCAGGTTCGCAGAGAACCTAGTCAGCACGCCGAAGGAGAGGGCTTGGAAGTTCAAGAAGGGCCTCACCAGGGAGCTGCGACATGCAGTAGCTATTAGTCAGGCCACGACCTATGCGAGCATTCTTAAAGTTGCTCAGAAGTGGAGAATGAGATGGATCTGAAGCTTAAGCGAGACCGGGATATTAGCACCAGCAGTACCCAGGGTCCACCAAAGCGGATCGACACTCAGCAGAGGCCACCTCAGCATCAGCATCATGTTCGAGCACCGACATCATCGACAGCAGAGACAGATTCAGACTCCGATGTACTTTTCTTGCGCATACTGTAAGAGACGGGACACCGTGTCGATGAATGCCGCAAAAAGTTAGGACAATGCTAGATTTGTGGATCTGCCACTCACCAAGTGAGAGATTGCCCCGCAGCTTTCACTCGTTAGGAGACAGCACCAGAGCAACAGCAGGAGGACCCGGTCTTTGAGGATCAGTAGTAGCTGCAGGAGCGCAGTCGTATGGACTGTTATCTTTCTTACTTGCTTATAGTAGCTGTATTTTTTTGTATTGCCTATTTTGAGTCTTGTTTCTGAATTTTTTCTTGCATTCACTATTTTTCATATTGTCTAGTGACTACTTGTTAGTCCTTGTTATTTTACTCCATAAATAAATCATTTAGTATTCTCATTGTCTTTAATTAATTTTGTTTGATTTTATACACTGCAAAACCTTGAAATTTCGAGGACAAAATTTTTGTAAGGGGGTAGATTTGTAACTCCCTAAATCCATTTTCGTGTAATTTTTGATCATTACCTGAATTTTCTTTTTTTGAAAGTATTGGAGCTTTATAAGAAAAATATTGATTTAATAAAATATTCAGGAAAAATTATTCTCAATTCATATTGTTTTGTTTTAAAAAAATTGATTATAAATATCTTTTCAGTAAATAAAAACTAAAGTAATTTTCGTAAGTTGGTGGTTACTTATGTTGTAAAAGTTTTAATTATCTGTTGATTATTTAATGATCATTAATAGTATTATAATATACTATTTTGATGGCAACTATTTAAATATTTTGTTTAATGCTATTATTGTCAACTGATAATTAGAGAATCCTAAATATGCAAGGTTTAGGCATAACAGTTTTTTTTAGTTAACAGTTATTGCTAATTAGTTGGTTAGCTAACTAGTTATTATTAAATGAAGTAATTAATTTGAATTAGCTAAATCTGTTGGATATTTGATTTTCGAAAATCTTTTAGAAAATGTTGAAATTATTGGAGGGAATATTTGGTTTTGGGAAGCTGTTTTGAAATCTGTTTTAATTTGGAAAAACTGTTCAAATTTGAAATTTCAATTTTGTTACAACTATTCTAATTTAGCCCCCATATCTAGTCCTAATTACTGCATTGCCACTGTCCAAATAACCCCAGATCTACAGTTATTTACAGTTATGCCACTCCCTGTACACACACACACATATTAAATATTTTACTATAAATATACACGTTTCCCAAAGTTCTGACACACTCCCTCTCTCTCTGACACGTCACTCCCTCTCTCTCTGTTCTCTCTCTTTTCTGATCTGGCCGAGCACCGCCGCATTCTCCTCGGCCGAGCACCGCCACCGTCGCCGGAGCTGTCTCGATCTCCGTGCCACCTGTCAACCGCCACAGGCGAGCCACCGCCCCTCGCAGACCGCGCCACTTCGAAGTTCGTGCCACCGCCATCAGCTGAGCCGCCTCGACTGCAGCGCCCAGGCATCGAGTTCCGTAGCATTCTTGGAGCTCTGTGCTGCCCCTTCGAGAAGCGCGCCACCATCATCAGGGCTGAGCGTCGAGCCCGAGATGCCACCTCCTCGTAGTCGCCGCCGCCGTCGAGATCCAGCAATGCCTGGAGCTGAGCCATCACCGACGACTGGATCTTCACCAAGATGCCGGATTTGCCGCCACTTTAAGACTCGCCGGAGCACCACCGTCTTAGCCGCGCTGCCGTTGGATTGCTCACGAGGATCGACGTCCCCGTCAGGCGGGTGAGCTCGTCCATCGATCTTTTGAACCCCTCTCTCTTGCTGTTAGGGTTTTTTTAGGGATTAGATTTCGTGGAAGTTGAGTGGTTATGGGGAGAACCTAGATCTAGGGTTTTCTTAGTATTGTACAGCTTACTTCGTCGTGTCCATCGATGAAGGCTGGGCGTGTCCGACTCGTATCCGATTATTCGGGAGCGGGTCGTGACATACACAGACTATATACGTTGGATCTCGTCATGAGATGTTATTCCTAGTTTACCTGGTATATGAGTACATGTTTGATCTTATTTCCTGTACTTATATAGACACAGATTTAGGAGTGGGCTGGCTCCCGGCCCTGCTTTTGAATCCCGTGTCATGACGTGTCATGTCCGGATCCATTATACTATTCGGAGATGGGAAGTTATTAGAGGTCATGTGATCAATACCCCACTGGTTACTACATGTGCATAGCTCCACCCTCATCACACGTAGGGTGTAACCTAACCTATTACTACTGGTGCATAGCTTTCCATTTTGGCCAGCCTAATCCTCTATACATGTACTTATGCAGCCGGTCAAATAGAATAGCCTGATCTGGACCCAAGCCGGTCACATGACGCTTTAATATCTCATGGCACTTTTTTTATGCTTACATCGTACTTCATATTACTTCAACTGCTTATATTACAGTCTTATCTTATATCTCACCCACGATATGTTATTCAGTTCTCTTGTACAGTTTTACTTCCAGTTTGATATTTCATCATGTACTTTATTATGATTGTCTCTTATAGTATTTGTCAATTCACATGGAACTACTATTAGCGATTATACTTGCTCATATTTTGACAGGATAACTGTAAACCCCTTGATCAATTTCTATTGTGTTAAATCTTTTTTTAATTTAAATAGCAGTTATTCTTATGGAACACTAACAATAGAGGAGAAATTCGAAATATGTATTAGGTTGAGGGCCTAAGTGCATATGTGTGGATCAAATTCAATTTCAGTTAAATCCTATTCGAACTCAGTCCAAATCAAAACCCCTGTTTATTAACTCACAAGAGAATATGCCCCTCCAAATCCGAATCTCCTTGTGAGAGCTGATTCCAAAAAAGCCAAGTTCAAATTTGTTTCCCTTTATCTACAACCCTCGGCCAACCTAGGCATTATAGATAGGAACTGGACGATCCCTGTCCTGGGAGGTTTCAGGTTGCAAATCCGAGTATAAATCCAGTTGATAAGCCAAATCAGATTTAAACAAAACCTATATAAGAAGGGAGGAACATCTGATTTCCTCTACAACCTATACTACCCCTGTCGAAGAACTAAGTTGAGGATCAAATTCGTGAAGGAAAGAGCGAAAGAGAGAGTTTGGGATTGTCGATCCTTTCTTTCCTGCTACAGGACTCGATCACAGGAAACCGAGGAAGGAGCCAAACACTGAGGTAAGTTTCCCTTCCTTATTTAAAGAGCATTGCCTTCAATCTTGGATTAATTAGTTTGACAAAACCTAAAGAAATAAAGCAGATGAAAGTAGATAGGAACTCAGATTTGCTACTTATTGGCCACTTGGAATCATGTCTAATGTTGGGAACCCACCATAACCGATGATTTCAGTCGATTTCCTAGATTAGCAATTCAAGTTAGGAGTATCGGATGGAATATCCACCCATATCTGATACCAGGAATTATCGAAGTCCAGTACCATACCATCTGCATCCTGTGGATACTCGAAGAGTATCAGTAGAACCCGGATACCAATTGATGTGGTATGATCTCTAAAACAGAGTTGATCAATCATAAGAATAGGGTATCATATTGATACCTGATACAAGTATAGGAGGGTGGCATGTCAAACAGATAATTTGGGTTGAAACCTTAGTGTATTAAGTTCAGATGTTAGGTAAAGCAAATCCTGAGATACTGGTGATTAGATAATCCGACTGTAGATGACCATGGTGTCAAATTTAGGAACAGCCCGATGCCAAATCCTGGGATACTAACCGAGAATTCATGTCAACCCGATTTCCATATCAGGAGTTCAACTCAATCACCAATTCATATGTGACATGGATACCAAGTTCTACTAGTGTCTCGAGTATCAGGTTCATCCAGGAACCCTTCGTGTATATAGGCAAAGACACAAGGGGATGCAGGAAATACTATGAGTGTATAGTCCAAATCACTGCTCTGACTTATTGAGATATTGTTTTGGTATAGGCTAAACCGAGCCCACACTATATATTCTGAACCCAATTCGACCTGGTTTCTTTTGACACACTATATATATATATATATATATATATAATATATATATATTATATATATAATATATAATATATATATATATATATGTTCAGATTTAGTTTGGTAACATATGACCTAAGTATCAGGTATTAGGGAATACCAAGTATTTCGACACTGTGGTACAACTCTGTGAGGAACAGAGTTATCATTAGGTATACATGTCGATATTGGGAGTCACTGCGAGGACTCGAGTCAATCTGATAACAGGATTGACACAATTTGACACTACACCCAAGTATCAACTGATACATACTAGTTCAGACACCTTCCATATTCTGTTAAACCATTGCATCCACTGCCTACCTTTGAACGTTTACCTACACATTCATGACCCATAGCCACTGCACCCTCGGATCAAGGTTCCTGACACCAACAACCCAACTTGGAATAACAGAGACCATCATGTGATACTGATTTTGGTTTAAGCAATGTTTACCTACACATTCATGGGTTGAGTGTTATCGGCAATGTTGATCCCAAATCCTGTGATACTGATTTGGTATCAAAGCCAAAACCGAGACCATCCCATACTCTAAAAACAGTTACTACATCATAACCACCTGGAGACCTTGGGTTGAGTTGTAGGGTATTGCTAGGAACAAGTGTCAGGAAGGAATATGTCAGTCCATTAGTGCAAGGACTGATCCAAGACACTAAAATCGAGTATGAGAGTAAGAGAGGCATGTGGGCAGATAGATATAGGACAGTCTGTCAAACAAAGGGGAGGAACCGTGTTAGGAAAGTAAAACAACTTAGTTGGATTAAGTTCAAAACCCAATCTAAAATAGATAGTGTAGACTTGATCTATTTTTATCTTTAACACTGTAATTTCATTAAATAGGTTCTTTGGATCTTGATTTGGACTCTGACCTGCCAGCAGCTCGGGACGCCAGGCGAGTATAGTTTATTGTTTGTTTTCAGTATTGATCTTTACTACGCATCATTGTTAGTCGATAGAGATGTGATTTCAGTCTTTATGTTGATTTTATCCTTTGTGTCGGGGGAGGTGAAGTACCAACGATGTATGATCTGACCTTATACCGTGTATACCGTATAGACCGTGATTATTATTACATTTATACCGTGTAGACAGTGTTTCTTTATTGCAGTATATCGTGTAGACCGTGTAACTTTATACCGTGTAGATAGTGTAGACCGTGTCGTATAATTGTCCCGAGATCGGTCACATATCAAAGGTATTTCAGTCGGTGAGTATTTTCTGTATTTCATTTCCTGTTTTTGTTATTTAGTTTCTTCTGTTTCTTTCATCCATTTTTATATAAATCATATGTCTAAAGGCTAACCTCTGTTATATAGTCATTTTCATATATTAACTGCATTCAGTGAATTGTACTCGTTCCATCCTGACTGGGTAACCAAACAAATTTTAGGTGATGACGAGGAGATCGTGTGTCCTGACCAGTATGGCCCGTACTTGGGAGATGTGTTAGAGACAGACTTTGCCTACCAGGAGGAGTACGTAGCATCTGATCCTGCTGCACTTTTTTAGATATTTTAGTTAGCACTGAGACATTGTATTGATATTTGAGTTGACTTTTGGGGACATGTAGTTGAGATTGTTTTGATTTTTAGACTTCATACATTTTCTATTGTGAGATAATTCTATTTTATCTATTAGATACTGAGTTGAGACATGGAGTTGTTATACTTTCCTTGTGGTATATCTTTATTGCTTGTTCATCATATTGTTACAGCGTTCTACCGCCGACTCTGCGGCGTAGGCTGGGCGTGTACATGGTTCATGCCCAAATTTTGGGTGCGGATCGTGACACATTTTTATGATGGCCCATACAAGTCGAAGTTTCGCAAGGACAGCAAAACCGTGGTAGTACTTAAGTTAGTCGTACTACTGCGGTCCTGTGACTAGGACTAGGAATAGGGACCTAAGGACTGTCTCCGTGAGTCAAATTGCGTCATTGACTTTTATATTCGATTTTAAGTACCCTTATCTTCCTGTTTGAATCTTTCTATCGTCTAATGATTTTCTTTGTTTTCAGCCAATGGATTCGCAGGACAGGAATAACGCTGCACTGAACACTCTACCGGCAGTTGGCGGGTTTTTTACCTACGGGACCCCACCAACGCAGTGAGGCCAGCTTACTCCTCAGGACGATCCGGGCCAGCCGCAGTAATCGAGATTTCGCAGGGATGACATTCCACCTCCACCGCAGTTTCCTCCGCAGACTCCGGTACCGGCACCCATCCCTCCTCCGGCACTTGTTCCCCTACCATGCACTCGGCACCAGCAGTCTATCCACCACCTATGATACATCCAGCACCAGCCATGTATCCAGCTCCGATGATGCAGCAGGCACCCTACATGTACCCAGCACCTACTATGCAACCAGCGCCAGCAATGTACCCGATACCTACTCTGCCTCCGCCACCGACACTGGATAATATTACCCTCCTCGGTATTTTCCAACAGCAGGCTAACATCTTTCGCGATACCTTACGAGAGGCCCTTCAGCAAAGGGAGGCCCACCAACGCCCTGGGACGTCCAAGAACTTCATGGACCTCCGGTCCAGAGAGTTCCATGGGACCGAGGGTATTATCTACGCTGATGAGTGGTTGGAAAACGTGGAGCGGTACCTGAAGATGGCTCGCATCTCAGAAGATCTAAAGGTGGAGTCAGCTAGTGGACAACTATTCGACATCGCACACGTGGTACCAAGGTGAGCCACGATTTGCTGCTCCAGACGTGACTTGGGAAGAATTCAAGTGGCTATTAAAGAAAAAATTCTACCCCGACGTAGCACGGGAGGCATTGGTGAGCTAGTTCGAGCACTTGGAGCAGGGGAATCTCACCGTTGATGAGTATACTGCAGTTTTCTCGCCTAAGTCGTTTCGCAGAGAGTTGGGTCAACACCCCGGAGAGCAAGACCAGAAGATTCAGAAAGGGATTATCGTACGAGATTCGTTTAGCTATCGCCACCAGTCGAGCCACTACCTATGAGGAGATTCTAGAGGTCGCCCAAGCTGTAGAGAAAGAACTGAGTTACAGGCCGAAGTGGAATCGAGATACTTTCGGCGGAGGTAACCATCCACCCACACAGACGAAGCATCTTCAAGTACAGTCAAGGACCTTCCAGCACCAGCAACCCTTCCAGCCCACTGGTAGAGCCCTAGTACATCAGCAGAACCGAGGCCCGTCTAGAGCTCAGACACAGCAGCCACGGAGACAGTTCCAGTAGGCCCTGTATTGTACATTTTGCGGAAAGGACGGACACATTTGGGACAATTGCAGAACGAGACTTGGATCATTTTTATACTTCGAATCACCTTCACATCAGCTGAAGGAGTATACATTGGCTTTCGACCGAGCAGGATGCGAGACAGCTTCCGCACAGAGAGGACCAGCTAGACCACCAGCAGCCACACAGCCGCGAGGTCCACCACTACCCACTCAGCAGCAGCGGTTCACTCACACCAGCAGAGAGGAGCACCCAAGCAGGGTCGAGCTTTTTCTATGGCTATTGAGGAGCCCGAGCCTACACCAGATGTGATAGCAGGTTCCATACTTCTCGATTCTTTTTTCGCTATAGCTTTGTTTGATTCGGGTACATCCACAGTTTTATTTTAGTAGCTTTTGTATTCGAGCATAGTATAGCATCTGTACTCTTGGGTGGTAGTTGCAAGATTATGACAGGCGGAGGTGCTATCCTAGTCAAGGATATTTGCATGAGGCGGCGCATCACCTTGGAAGGCAGGGAGTTGCGCGCCAACTTACTCGTAATGCCACTACCGAGTTTCGACATCGTCCTTGATATGGATTGGTTAAGTAAGAATTTTGCCAGTATAGACTTCCACCGAGGATGTGTCGTATTTAGTCCTCCGAGGAGTCTGCATTCGAATTCCAGAGGGGCGATAGAGCAGCAGAGTGAAGGTTTTTACGGAGCTATAATTCAGGAGGGAGAGGCACCGCATCCCATCATCGCGGAGTTCCTAGATGTCTTTCCAGAAGACCTACCGGATTGCCGCCAGACCGAGACATCGAGTTTGCTATTGATCTGGTGCCAGGCGCAGTACCGACGGCACAACCGGTGTACCGAATCAACAACAAGAAGGCTGAAGAATTGAAGAAGCAGATCGATAATTGCTAGAGAAGGGGTTCATCAGAGAGAGTTTGTCACCATGGGGATCCCCTGTCCTCTTTGTGCCGAAGAAAGATGGTACGGTGCGAATGTGCATCGACTACCGAACCTTGAATAATCACACTATCAAGAACAAGTATCCACTGCCAAGGATTGACGATCTCTTCGATCAGTTGAGTGGCGCGCGGTACCCTCAAAGATAGATTTGAGGTCGGGGTACCATCAGCTGAAGGTGAAGAAAGAAGACATACCGAAGACTGCCTTCTGGACCAAGTACGGACAATATAGTTTATGGTGATGCCGTTCGGGTTAACCAATGCCCCGGCAGTCTTCATGAACTTGATAAACAAGGTATTCCATCCAAACCTTGACAGGTTTGTAGTGGTGTTTATCGATGACATACTCATTTATTCGAAAACCGGAGGAGCACGAGGAACAGGATCGTGCTAGAGACCCTCAGGAAGGAGAAGCTCTATGGAAAACTCTCAAATATGAGTTTTTCTTGGACAAGGTGGAGTTCTATGGTCATGTAGTGACTGGCGACTGTATATCCGTCGATCCGAAGAAGGTTACTGTAGTGCCCCGTCCCTATATCGTGCCATGTTCTCCGTCCACGGGGTGCGAGAAAGGAACACTGTCGCTGACGATTCGGTCGGGACTGATAGGTCGGGATCAATTGAATCGATCGAACGGGAATGGTTGAATTAAGATCCATTTCCCGTTATGAAATGGCTTCTTCGGAACCAAGTCCCATTTTCAGCTGGTAGCGCCTCAAGGATTGACTATACGGCTGAGTCGGAGAGACCTCTCGTTGCTCTGTTTTTTACGCCGCTTGCGTTGGTTTTGGCTTTGGTTTTCTGAATGCATTTTCGTGAATTTTCGATAGTTTTCATGGCTTACATTTCGAACTCGCATTTCCTATCGAACTTCTTGCATAATACAGTTCTAATCGGTTGCTTGTGCATTTCAGGTGATCACGTAGGCGTCCAGTGCGGCCAACAAGTCTCTCGCCTCAAGCAAAAACTCAAGGTGAGTGGCTGACCTCCTTCGTCTCGACCCTCTATTTCAAAATGAGAACTCGAGTAATGATATCGAATTTGAATGAGTCGCTTGAAAAATACAAGTCCTATGTTCTAGAAGAGAAAAGATGAGTTGTGTAGAAAAGAGATAGAATTATTTCAGGCCTGCAAAACAACCAAGTAAATGGATCGATTACATAACAAGCCCCAAGATAACCTAAATATACCTTTAACTTATTACGGTCATGGACAACTTGTCGACAAGGGCGATGGTTTCTTCGAGCGGCAACCTGGGACCACGGGACCGACTCGACCTAGGAAGAAACAAGTTATAGCCGAGCTGGGTAATAGGCAATCGGTAGAACGGGACTTGTATCGGAGCTCGCTACTTGCGTTGTAAGGGTCCCGTTTACCAGGCTATGTCCAGGATGGCTAGTTAATGCCAGTGACCTTCACATCAAACACTTGATATAAATTGTTATCAACTAACAGGGAAGGTGTTGATAAGTTTTATGTTGCACGGCGCACTCTGCCGAGGAAAATTCTGGTGTAACTTACTTGGTTTATGTTTCATCAAAATACTTTGTATGAAAACCCTAGGATGTCTAGAAAGATCACTAAAAGCAAGTCATATGATTTCTATCTATATTCTTGAATCAAATGAGAGCCTGGAAATTATTAGCCACTCGTCAGTACATGTTGATTGTACTGATCCTCGCTCTCTCTACAAGTGCGATAAATCGGGAGGAGCGTGTGCGTGAAGGGAGGCCACGCTCATGTGTTTGAAGCTTCGTCCTACAGTCGAAGCTTAGATCCAATTCCTTTTGAAGACTCCGCTGTTGAAGATCAGAGACAGATGGAGCGACTTCCCACCATCCCAGGTGGTTTTGTAATGCTGGTTGTAATCAATGGATGAAAATGTATGAAATGGCTATCTCATCGACGTTCATTTTGTAATGGAGTCAGTTTGTAAAAAGTCCGTGCGGCGCCCTTGTATCGAGTCTATAAAATGATGTTCATTATCAATAAAGCTTAAGTTTCCTTCTTTATAATGTGTGTTCAATTTTACTCTGTGCATTCTCTTGTTATTGTGTTTGGATAACCTTATGACTATGCCTTGTGCGAGCACAATTTAGGTTCGTACGGCATCACGCCCGAGGATGACTATCGATTCTACGGAATCAGGGCATGACATAAATGGTATCAGAGCACGGCTTTACGTCCTTGGCCTCCAGTGTCGAGTTTTTAGTCTCAAAACTGTTGGTCTCGTGTCGATGAGATATGTCGTTCCATACGAGTGAGTCCGTAATAAGTTTTGTGACTAATGTATTTTGCCTTCAAAAATCCTAGAACGCGCGGTGGTGAACGTGGCGGCGAACGAAGAAAGTGCTTCGAGCGGCTCGAGAGGCCCGGACCCTCTAACGATGCCATGGAACGGATGTTACGTATGCTGGAAGCGCAACAATGACAAGCTCAGGAGAGTCAACGCCAGAATGAACAACATCGACGGCAGACGGAGGCACGCCAGACTCAGTTCGAGGTCCGATTCGATGCACAATTCAAGTTGCAGCAGAAGCAGCTTGATACTCTTCAGCAGATTGTTCAGACAGTTGTGGCCAACAACAACAACTCTGTGACAATCCATGCCGTAACCGAGCCTGCGGCCAGACAAAGTGAAGTCGAACCGGAGGTACCCGATGAAGAACAGTATGGCAACTCTAGAGGGGGGTGAATAGAGTTTATATAGAAAAATAGCCAATTAAAATAACTCTTTCACCAACAATAATAATTAGAGTAAAGTGCGGAAAATAAATGAAGAGTAGAAGAGCATACGCAAACACAGCGATTT
>JANAVB010031619.1:3266884-3269874 GCA_029216955.1 Iris pallida
CGAGCATTTTTACCTTCTGGAATTAAAGGCTCAGGATCTGTCAACACGTAGTCTACGCTCACGAGTTGAAGATTAAGACTGACTTTTTTCTTCCAGACGTTGTAATCCTCCCCGTCAAACTTCTCAAGTTTGTTAAAACTTGTGTCGAGAAGGTTTGCACGTTTTTTCTCCAACGAATCTAAATCTTACTTTGAGATTGTTATTCCCGAGACGTAATATTCGATGGAAAACAGTAAATCGAAACAGTTGTCAAAATAGCAACAACGTTTCGTAGCAATACTTCAAAGAAGTTGCACAACAGAGATCCTTGGAGGATTCTGGATAACAAATATCTAAAGAGATTTTATTATAACAGCAAACGAATGTAGAGCTTCTTTTAGGAAGGTACAAATCGAGTTGCTAGCAGCAGCAGCGACGAAAGTCCACAAGAAGTTTCTGATTAGATCAGAGAAGAAGAGAAGGAAAGAAGAAAGAGAAAGGAAGCTTTGCTGGGGTGATCAGATCACCATTGCTCAAAGCAAGATTCGCCTATATACGATCCGCTTCCAGGAACCAGCAAGTTCTAGAGAACTTCTGGAACGCTCGTCAGTCAATATTTGAGACTTGAACGGGCTTCCTGGACTTTACGGACTCATTTAACTCTGTTCTTGGTACATCTTTCAAAGGAGGCCAAGGGGCTCTATTTATAGAGTAGAGTGAGACTTCACCTCTTCTCCTATCCGATGTGGGACTATACCAATACTTAAAAATAGGGTTTGATATTTTAGATCATCCCACAATCAGCATAGAAGTGTGTCAGTCCAAGCCTACCCCCCGAACACTTCCGTGCATGCACGAGACATCCTGGAGTCCGTGTCCGAGTCCGAGTCCGCACAACAAAAATCAACTTACATCTTTGTTGGAATTAATCATTTTTTCTTCTAGGAAAATACTCCCACATGACACACACTTGTGCCCCACTACACCTCATGTGCACACCTCAATACAAGCAATGCATTATATTGAGATACTCACCATTTGGTGTAGCCGATGTGGGACTATCTTTCCTAATCTAAAGGCAAAAACACCAACAGAACATATTGGAAGAGAAAAATTTACGATTAAGCCTACTTTCCTTATTATATAGTAGAATGCAGGGCCGCCCCTAAACTTATGGGAGTACAGGACGAACTTTTAAAATAAAGCTCCCATACGTAATATAAAAAATATTTATAAAAAAATTTAACTAAAGATTGAACTTCGGACGAACCATAGAATCGGCGTTGAAATGAATAATATGTTTGATAAACACCAATCTAAAAGACGATTTGTTTCTCTCTCCCACTACACTTGGTTGAATATAATCACGAATGAAATATAGCTGCAATCCAAAATGTCACAACTTGCAATCAACATGTAAATAGTCAACAAATGAATAATATTCTCTCTCTCTCAAACTCTCCACTTGTAAATTGCTTCTTAACTAAACCATTAACTTGGTAACGTAAAATAATAGTTATACTTGTTACTTAGATATTTTAGAATTGAAATTATGATAATAAAAAAAAAATAAAGAAGCAACTAATTCTTTAGTAGATTCTTGACCAATGAGTGGACGACCACCTCAAGATGTGTAATGGGTCGAGCTGGCCCGCGGCGTGATTTGAATGGGTTCAGGTCGTGCTGGGCTTAGCCCGAGAGAGGAAGTGGGCCTGCCCGGGCTGGTCCGAAAAAAAGGAGCAAACCCAGTTCAAAATCGTAAATGATCGTGGGCGGGCCGGGCCTAAACGGGCTTGGTCGGGGTCGGTTCATGGCTGGGTTCGCGTCGGCCCAATTTATTTCAAAAAAAATGATAAATTTTTTTTTGAGAATGAAAAATTGAATTATTATTATTATTAATCTCATTATAATTTATAACATTAACTAACAAAAAAATAAAAGTTGAAAGTTTATATTTCATTTTCGTAAAATTTGTAATAAAATGTACAAGTATTTTTTTTCTTTTCCGTCATCTGTCGTCCGTCTTGTAAGTCCCTGAAATCAATTTATATTTAAATTAGGGATTTTTAACCACAAATGACAATTTTAGCCTTAAAATAATTTAATATAATTATTAGGAATTTATAGAATTTTTAAATAATTTTTAAAACTTAAAAATATCAATTTGTAATTTTTAAATTAATTATAATGTTTTTAAGTCAGGTTGTAATATTAGATTTGTCTGTGCAAATTTATATTGGCACAGAACGCAGCGGGGGTAAATTTGCAAATTAGGTTATTTGCATATTGAAAGGCGGTGGGTGTTTTTGCAATTTTTCAAAGTCGAGGGACTTTTCTGCAAAGTCAGCCACGACGCCCGAACAGTAGCTTGTCGTCTTCCCACGACTGCCCCCACAAACACTAACCCTAATTCTTAATTTCTACACAAAAATCCCTAATTGACCCCCCAAATCGACCCTATAAACCACTCCACTAAACCCTAACCCTATTCCTCTCCCTAACCACCCTAGCCGCCGCCACAGCTCAAAACCCCCACATAGTTCGCTGGAACCCTAGATTGGATCTAGGCGTCGCTCTAGGCGGCGTGACGGCCACCGACCCACGCCGTTGGGTTCGCTACAATGCGGCGGACACCGATCCTATTTTCTCGACCGCGACGTCGACCTCCGTCGCGCAGCAGTCCCGATTTCTAATCCTAAGTCGGAAAAGTACGTGTCACATTCCCCTTTTCATTATTTGTGTCTCGTATTCACGTATGCAAGTCGTCTCGTGTCGTGGGTCCTCGTGGTGTACTAGGACACACGAGATTCGTGTCGTATTGTTTGTTCTAGCCAGGACACGAGACACGGTGTCAGATTCATCACTCGTGTTCCCTAACTGTCAGGACACGGGTTTAACATTTGGGTTTCGGGGTTGGATATGTGATATTGGGTTTCAAACCCATTAACGGTTGGGTTTGGGTTACTGGTTGTTCGGGTTTGGACTCGGCCCGTTGGATTTGGGTATATAAC